>OY759262.1:17180617-17558117 GCA_963662155.1 Lamellibrachia columna | reverse complement strand
TGACAATGTATTGAGTGGTCACTCCGGGGCATGTTCAATGTATAAGTTCGGCATACCTATAGTTTTATATATTTATTGATATAGTATCTATGCAATGTGACTTTTGAAATATTGCTATGAAAACGGGCGGCAGTTAGCCACGTGTTAATCAAACCATGGCTACAACGGCGTGCGAAAATTGCTACTGTTTCTTCAATTGTGATTGTTGTCATTTAAAAATATATATATTGAGTTGTCTGGAATATAACGTTTAGCCCAAACATCATCAAGCAATAAGATATTGGGTTAGACTATTATATCACTAGAACAAGTCGAAGGGCCTCGACAATTCAGCTAAGTCGAAGCATCATCGCTCTTCTAAAAGTGTAGTTTTAACTATCTAATTAATCAATTAACTGACTGACTGACTGACTGACTGACTAAATAAATGACTAACTGACTGTCTGACTGACTGACTGACTGACTGGCTGGTGTAGGGCAAGGGACCATTCATAATGTCTACGCAATAATAGTGGGCACAATACGGGCCAGGCAAAGACATCCAGGTATATTACGTTTCACAACGTTTGAGTTATACCGACTTTGAAGTTGGGTCTATTGACAACCATCACCACCACCGCCATCACACAACCACCAGCACCAGCATCACAACTACCACTACCACCACCAACACCACCAAGGTAGACAGCGTGACAAGCAGGGTGTCTCTCGCGCCGTTGCCGAGCTGACTGTCAGGCCGACTCTCCCGCTGTCTGCTATGCTGTCTCTCACGCCGTTGCCGAGCTGACTACCAATCCGACTGCGGAAGCAACTATCCGGACTGTAGAAACCAATAACCGAGTCACTCGACGGGACATCATTAATAGTGACCTGGTCACTGCAATTCTTGAAGTAGTCTTCGCAAAAATTAACAAGAATAATTGAAAATACGTATAGACTGGAATGTGTTAATCCAGTTAGGGCATACTGGTAACATCTTAATTAAAAAACAAAACAAAAGGCCTACCTTATAGGATTTATTCGAAGATTATTAAATAAACATTGCAAACGCTTTTTTGAAGTCAGTCACTTCTACCTTTCGTTTCATACTGGAAATCGGTTTTGAGTGGGGTACCACAAAGATCAGTATTAGGCCCAATACTGTTTTTAATACATATAAATGATTTAGAAGATGACATATCTAGCAAAATTCTCAAATATGCAGATGACACAAATGTATTTAGAAAGGTTAGAAACGATACAGATAAACAAAGTTTACCGGATGATCTAGATAAATTAGTTAAATGGTCAAAAAATGGCAACTGTTATTCAATTTTGTGAAGTGTAAATGTGTACGCATAGGACATGGAAACATGGACGAAGAATATGAAATGGGGTATGCTGTACTAGGCAGAACCACACAAGAAAAGGAATTAGGAGTAACATTAAATGCTGACATGAAAGTTTCAGAGCAATATGGGATTGCTGCTTCAAAAGGAAATCAAATTCTAGGGCTAATTAGGAGAAATAGCATGTATAAGGAGAAACAGCTAATTGTACCCCTGTACAAATCAACAGTTAGACCACATTTGGAATATTGTATTCAAGCATGGAGGCCGTATCGTAAAAAGGACATAGACAAGCTAGAAAGAATAAAACGAATTGCAACTAAAATGATTCCAGAATTGAGATACCTTACTTACAAAAGTCGCTTATTAAAATGTGGTTTGACAACACTAGAGACTAGGAGACTGAGAGGAGACCAAATAGAAGTGTTTAAAATAGTGAACGGTTATGAGGATGTTGATAGGAATATGTTCTTCAAACTTAAAACAGGCAGTAGAACCAGAGGACACAAAGCAGCATTAGTTAAGGAGCAATGTAGGTTGGACTTGAAAAAGTACTCTTTCTCACAGAGGTTGATAAAGGATTGGAACAAACTGCGAAATGATCGTGTTAATGCTAGTAGTGTGAATATGTTTAAACACAGAATTGACAGACATTTGATAAGGGCGGGCTACACATACATTTCCATCTGGAACTTGTTTTTTGGGATGGCAATCTTGTTAAATCTTGTTAAAAGTTTGAGTTGTCCAATCGACTTCGATTTCATGAAAGGCACATAGCAGAAGTGACTATCTTCGACCTTGCAACTGTGACTAAGTCGCATACACTCGTTGAAACGCAGTCGGTGCGTATCGCATGCACGATTCACCTGCTGCGGACAACCTACTCGTGTCTCGCGCGTGGGACGAGGATCGATTACAAATCAACACCTTTGTGGTGCAGATAGTATACACCTAGTCTATGTGTAAGGATAATGTCAGTTTTATGCGGATACCGTGCGAAAATGACCATATTGATGTGAGCATTCTAGGAAAGTACCTCTCGGCGTTTGGCCTCGTGCTTAATGACGTCTTTGCTGCTCTTATTGCACGGCAAGCTTGGGACAGAATCATTGATCTTACATTAATACAGCAAGAGCAGTCCAAGTTTGTAAAATAGTAAATGCTTATGAACGGTGTTCTTACCTAAAATATGGGAAGCAGAAAAACTAATGGTCGCGAAGCAACGTTACCTAAGTAACAATGTATATTGGACATAGTAAAGTGTTCATTCGCACTGATTACGATAAATTAGCAGCAGTGACAGCATCCTACAAGTCGGGGTGGCCAAAACAATATCGCCACCAGGCGGCTAATTCATAATCGTATCTCCTGTTAGGGTGGCGAACTCAGTTTTACAATTTGGGTTATTAGTACCATACAACATGTATGTGAACCGATCCTTCCACATCCTTCCCTTGTGATATATTTCAGTATTTGGAAGAATTTAGCAAATACCTTCCTGCTTCCGCAGCCTATACACCCCCTCCTTGTGTCTTTTGCATTACACACCATATAAAAATGCAAATTGAAACATGTGCATTGCAGAAACAATACAAGCGGCCAGGATATATCCATTATATTCATGCTACAAATGTACCATGCAGTGTTTGCGTACGAGGTCACTACTCCTACGTATCTTGCCCTGTGGTCAGTGTTCATCTGCTAGCCGAAACATTGGTCGAATTGTTCGAACAGCATCTCTGTGTGCGCATCACGCTTCGGTACTTCAGTGACGGAAGACACGTCACTGTCAGTGCAGCAGAGGGTCATGAAACCATCGGCATTGACGGCGTCGATGTCACATCCGACTGGGGCGAGCAAGCTGACGACGTCATCGACGACATCAGACCGACAGTTCGGGCGATGCTCCCGCGTTTGCACACACACACACACACACACACACACACACACGCACGCACGCACGCACGCACGCACGCACGCACGCACGCACGCACGCACGCACGCACGCACACACACACACACACACAAACACACACACAAACACACACACACACACACACACACACACACACGCACGCACGCACGCACGCACGCACGCACGCACGCACGCACGCACACACACACACACACAAACACACACACACGTCGTCGCAAACCTGTAAAAGAGATTCCAAAGAGCCATAATTTCTGGATTATGTACATTACTACTTTACTACGCTCGCGTCTGCGCATGCGTCGATGATACATTCCATTGCCAATCGAGAGTTACTCTTCTTATGTTGTCTGCATTGTTCTTTTTTGGCCCGCAATGATGTTGGGGGTCTGCATATTCCCGTGAGAAACTAATCAGACAAACCCTTTGCGCAGCCACGAACGAAGCTTTTATTATAGGTAGTGCCCATCGCATGACTATGATTGGAGTGGCCATATCATTTAAGTGCGCTATTGGAGAGTGCAATGTGTTTCACTTTTCCTCCTCTAATGTCATTTTGAATGTTAGTGTAGGCGAGAAGAGCGTCAATTATGCAACTGCATTGAGTCGTCGATAATGTAATACAGCGTTGTAATCGAAGGGACAGTGTCTCGGCCTTGCAGACATAACAAGCTCATCAGACATTAGAGTGTTGGGTGCCCCTATATCTGAAGCTCTGTCAGCACTAGACACGCTCCCACCAACAGCGAACGTCCACTGCATCAGTGACACGTTTCGCCTAGCTCTAGGAACTGAACAGCTGTTTCGGTACAGTAGTCAGTCTGGCTACTCTTCCGCCACCTGCATTCAATTTGTTCTATGATACACTGAGGCTGACAGCGACCTGGCCAGTTTGGCACTGAGCCGAATAGGTCGACTAGGGGTGTCGGCCTGGTTCGGCAAGACGTGGCTCCTCCAACTGAGGTCTTATGTGGTTTGGCCTTGCGACAAATAGGTCGATTTGGTATGTCGGCGTGGCTCGGCAAGATACTAGCTGCGCCAAATGAGGAGATGTTGTCCTTCAGCCTAGGTGACTCGGCCTTGCGCCGAATTCGTCTGCTGGTTGTGTCGACCTGGTTCAGCAAGATAGTTGCTCTGCGAACTGAGGAAGTCTTATCGTTTGGCCTATGTGGTTTGGCACTGGGCCGAATTGGCCGACTGGATGTGTTGGCCTGTATATGCATGGCAATGGCTCCGTCAACCAAAGAGGTATTGTCATTCGGTTTAGTTGGCAATTTTTTTCTGACCTGCACATGGTTGGAGGGTGAACATTGTTCTACCTTCCCCCTTATATCACAATGATGTTTATTGGGGGTAGGGAATTTATTAACTGGGTCGCCTTGTGTGGTCAACCTGTTGGTGCGACCGAGACGACTTCTTATTTCATGCTCTATATAATTTGCTTACTAACCATATCTATCTCGGAATTTATGCTATTCATATGATACCTAGTGAATGACACTGCACTAGCCATTAACAGGAAATGCGTATCCCCAACTGCCAGGTAAATATTCCTTTCCGAATGGACCATGTAGAATATGGCACTGAACTGGTCTATTCTTGTATGGAACCACCAAACGTCGACATGTTTGCAGGGAAAGTATCTACAACAGTTGTATTTGTCGAACTAAACTGGCTTGAAATAATGACACTGGAACAATCGTGAAGACAGTAGTCAGCCACAAACAATTATACCGATTATATACAGAAAACAACATACTCAAATTCAACAGATGATTGAGCTTTCGACGTAACCCGTTATGTTTGAAATTGACAACAGCATTTCCTGTCATCGACAGCGCTACTCCTCGTCGTTCTATCGTGAAAACCACCTCACGTCGAAGTGGTAGAGTATATGCACATGGCAAAACAAAAACATTCTTTAAAGTTGCTTATCTACGCGGACGATCATACAAAACTTCTCTGTCTTTGCTTCCGAGGCGAATTGTCGACAGCAGCGACAGCTGGTTCTGATATAGCCCTTGTCTATCCACATTTGAGACATTCTACTCAAACATCTTCGTGCGTAGGACGACGATCGCTTACCCCATACCATCTTGGTGGTGTAGGTTTAGAAGGTTTAGTTATTATGTAAATACATTTATGAAGATTTTATTGAACCACTGAATACTTAGACAAAGTTTATTCTCACGTATATTTAACGTTTGTCCAACCGTCAGATTCACATATGCACATTATTAATACGTGATATATATATATATATATATATATATATATATATATATATATATATATATATATATATATATATATATATATATATATCATAGATTAATGCTAGATACATCCACCATTTAAGTTTGGGGTTTAATCTAGTATATTTGCAATATCCTTTTTATAAAACATTTAAAATTTTCATATTAATTATTATTATATTATGTTTTCCGGTATGTCACTGTACGCTGTATTTTCGAGTTTGTCATCTTACGAGGTATTTCCTTGTACGTAGCCATCGACAACAACAGTCCGGGAATGCTTATGGTCAAACATAGTGGAACAAACGTTAATGTATTTGGGTTACATCCATATTCTGTACCACGCGTCTCGATCTTTATCTTTCACGCACTCGATCAACCCGTTTCCTCCGTTAGTTGGTGTACTCTTGATTCTGACCAAGGTTGGTTTAACGTGTTATCTGCTACTGCTGCACTCAACTAAACGTGTTCTCTTGTTTCACATTTTACATATACGGTCTTGTTACTGGAACAAGGTGCGTGCCAAGTCACCATCAAACAAAAGTCAAGGTTGACAGGGTGTTATTTGATGCTGCACTCAACTAAACGTGTTCTCCTGTTTCATATTTTACGACTATACACTGGCTAATCGAACGAGAAAGCGTGCGCTACGTCGCCATCACAAACATACATTTTCAGGCGATATTACTTTGTAAACGACAAAGGAATCAGTGTCTGTTTAAGGTATTGTAGTTAAACGAAAACGATATTTCGTCAGGGAAATATTCAGATATTTCATGTGGATCATATTCCAAGCTATTTGTAAACGGTGACCTGTTCTAAGTAGTCCGTTGGTATCTATGAAGTTGTCTATCTTTGTGCAGAATCTAACGTTCACGACAAGAATCACAGCAATGTTTCAATGGTAACATTTCCATTATGTTTTGGCGCAGAACCAAAATATAAATATTCCCGCACATATGTCGTTTGATTTCTTAAAATGTTGTTGAGTCCGCCTTATTTTCTTGTATGCTATATCAATTAACACTTCATAAGTAATCCTTCACAACAGTATTTTTAATTTTCTTATCATTCATCCTTTGTTGTTACTATAAAATATTTCCTGAGTTTACTCTCATAGTTGCATACAAAGATACATAAAACAGATAATTATCATTAATTACAAAATCCAAAGAAATCCGGGAAGATGCGTCTCAAATGGTTACCCTCACGACTAACCAACGATATTCTTTTCAAGCGTTCATGCGGGAGAGGAGGATCGAATGCAAACCTACACATTTGTGACGTCCGAATGGCTACGTTGACCATTTACATGTGAGACGTCAATGAAGTACATTCTTCCTGCTGATGTCTGCCCCCATATCTTTGTTAGACCCCTACATCTTTGTTCTATCGTTGGGCAGAAGCTTTATAAGAGAACAACCATATAATGTTAATAACAACGATATTAGAATTAACAGCATTAATGCCTATCCTCCGAACGGGATGTCTTGGAAGTTCGCAAGTGGCTGCCAAGCCAAGCTCTATATTTAGGCAGTTCAAATTGCAAGCTATGGAACATAGCATAGAAGGATCACGTTGTCAAGCTAATATCCTGCACACGTGTATTTGAGTGTATTTCTTGCAACTCTCACACATGTTCTTTCTCATGTGATACTCGGTACAATAATGCGATACAAATATACGCAACACAAAGGAAAAGCAGAATGTTTTCAATGAAATGATATTTTATAATGATGGTTATATATTACTACATTAAATTCGCAGTCGTTCGTTGAAATGTGCGGATTTATCGCATTTTTATCATATCCTTTAGTAAGTCGTATTGTGCTTTCCTTGCTTAAGGGAGACATTCACTTGGGTTGTCGTACAAGTAGTCGACATCGGCTTGGCCCATTGCTCCTTTGAGGAAGCAGATCTGTGGAGAGAATCAAAGAATTATTCTATGATTCTAGTGTATCTAGTAAATTAAGTTTCATAACACTAGTCTGACATGTTTATAACTAGTTTAGAAGCTCACGTTTCCGTAAAGAGATCGGTTTTGTGTTTGAAATCGGAAAATACATAAGATTTTTGGGGTAACTTCCAAATAATGTTCACAATACTTATGGTACTAATGGCACTGATATAAAAATAATTTTATTGACCGAATGACCAAGTTTTACTGTCAAAAAAACACCATGCAGGGATACCACTAAGACGAACAAGTTTAACATATTTTTGCTGAAATAAATCATTAACATAGAAAGTATCTAACAAAAAGAAACTTTTAAAATATATGTCAAAGCGAAACTGCCTCAATGTCATCCAAACCACGTACCGAATCCATGAATCCGTCGAAGTAACAGTCGCCGCCACAAACACAACCACCGAACACCAACGGGGCCTTCAAGCGATTCAGCCTCCCTGCACAAAATAACGCATTATATTTTCACCAATGGCATGCAAGCGTCACAAACAGTCTTGCCTCGCACTATTCCGTTGTCTAGATAACCGTAGATATAAGTTGTAATGACACATCTACATATGAGTGTTTCCAAAGCAAATGGGAGAATGGATGTTATATTTAGATAAGAAGAATCCCGTTTGTGGCAACGAAGCAAAGAAATGTGTGTTACGCTGTTTTGTTGAGCTATTTTTATGTATTGGTTTACCTCCGAGCGAAACTATTATAATAAATAATTTATTAACGCACCTCCGAGGTCCTGTGAGGAGACGAGATCCTTGTTCAGGTAGAAGCTGGCAATCTGACCGTCGTACGACATCACGAGTTGGTTCCATGTATCGGCGGCAGCCTGGATCAGACGGAAACACAACTGTATTGTGAAACTACAAAGGGCTATTGATCACCCTGTTTAGCACGTGTCAAAAAAAGTGTGCTTGCTAGGGTGTGTGTGTGTGTGTGTGTGTGTGTGTGTGTGTGTGTGTGTGTGTGTGTGTGTGTGTGTGTGTGTGTGCGTGCGTGCGTGCGTGCGTGCGTGCGTGCGTGCGTGCGTGCGTGTGTGCGTGTGTGTGTGTGTGAGTGTGTGTGTGTATGTGTGTGTATGTGTGTGTGTGTTTGTGTGTGTGTGTGTGTGTTTGTGTGTGTGTTTGTGTGTGTGTGTGCGTGTTTGTGTGTGTGTGTGTGTGTGTGTGTGTGTGTGTGTGTGTGTGTGTGTGTGTGTGTGTGTTTTTGTTTCTGTGGGTGCGTTTGCGTACGTGTTTGCGTGCGTGCATACATCCGACTGTTTGCATATATGGAAATAAAATTTTGTGTCACAAATATAGGTTTGTTGTAATTCGGAAGACACATATCTCTATAGAAAATTATACACAATATTCCAACACCTTTAGTACGTATACCTTTGACAATGTATTTAAAATTTTTGCTAATGCATTGGTCCTACTTACAGCAAAGTCGAATGAAGCCTGGGAGCCGGTCGAGTTTGCGAAGTAGCCCACCGCGGCACTTGCGTCAGACTGGGCAACCACGGAACCGTCAATGCTGCACTCGGAGTTGTCGAGCAGAGATCGTACACCAGACACTCCGGCGGATCTCTTGAAGAAGAGTCTCACGGAGAACGACTCGAAGCGGTCGAACGCGTTGCTGAAGTAGGCGAGCTCCAGCTTCGACTGGGCACTGCTGTTGAAGAAGCCGCATTCGCCATCCATACAATCGTCGCTACTCAGTTGGACGTTCTGGTTGAAGAGCCACAGACCCTTTGAGGCCGAGATTGCTCCATTGAACATCACGCTCGTGATTTCTTCCATCTCGGATTCGTCTGGGTGAGAAAAGATGTGGATCACATGCATGTATCTGCATGCAATCATCAATGCATATGCACTCTTGCAAGTACAACTGACGTGCAAATACAAATGACACATTAAACAACTGGTGTCAGTTTAATGTTGATTTCAGAGATCTTCCACTTCGAAGCCTTAACGTTTATTTGCAAACCGAGCACAGTCGTACAACTAACGGCAGTTCGCTTTTTCATAGCATAATGTAATGCTAAATATATATATAAGTAATGGTACATAAAATTCCCAATAGAGAAACGTAGGAAAATTACATATTGGGCACTACGGAGGAGCATTTCCCTAAAGCTGCACAGCATCCCTTAAAATTGTGGTGATTGGGTTTCACATCACTATACACATATAAACTTAGTGTGACGATGTGGTGCAAACAAATGCCGGACCACTGTTCGCTACTTGAAAATAATATGCGCATTGATGAATCTCGCCGTGGGACGCCTAGGAACATATTGTTTTCGTGCACTCATGGCAAATAGCACTAAATGTGATATATGGAAATGAAAATCGCCATTTAATATGATATGATACTTCATTTCATATGATTGTCATGCGCAAAGTGGCTGTAGTAAATACTTTTGACATATTACCTTCGCCGCCAAACAGCTGACCGAAATCATAAATAATAAATAATAATGACGGGCGTTTTGTATGACAGTTCGTTCGAGTGATTCAGGGATACCACAACAAAGAGAAATGTATTCGTGTTGGTAGTTTCATAAATACACTTTCGCGCTTACAATGCATGAAACATATTATGAAAGCAATTGGTATCAAACAAAGATTGAACAATTCTGAATTATCGCTCGGTAGGAATACCCGTAACATTCATTCGTATGACATCAACAACATATTGATAGCAATAATACCACTTACAAGGTTCATATCGCACACATGTGCAAAGAGAGAGGTTGAACATAGTGCCTGGTGCACAGTCCATGGTCTCGTTGCCCAGCATGAACTGTCTGTCGTTGCCTGCGACCACTTCCAGCGGGCATTCGCCTGAAACACGTAGTCAGACAATTTCTATGCAATGTGACGAAAGCCACGTCGCTGGTCGACCCGGGTAGGAACACAAGCACAAAGGCACACAGCATAAAATGAAGTATAAAATTAAACATTTTTGATTTTGTTGAACACTTTTACGATTTACCAATACAATGGTGCATATGCTTCGAGGTCTCGCAATTCTTAGATATTTAACTTACCATCTAGTTTAATACATTAATCTGTTCTAACGAAGAGGACGCATTTTCTACTGTTCGATGCGTTTAACTATTATGTGAATTTGGCTCTACTGACACAACGTAGACAGGCCTTTGTATTTTAACATCGTCCTGCCAACTGTTTACACAAATGCTTCAACCGAACAAGAAACATCTGCGAACGAGACGGTTCCTCAGTCTTACCAATCCCTTGTGTAGAGGGGTTGAACGTGCAGTCGCCAGGTCCTTTGATACAAGTCAGCACGCCCTGGTCCCACACCTCACACGGGTTGCATGATCGCTGGTAGGCGATGTACAACTGGGTCGTTGTGTTGTACTCGCACTGGTAGTAGTTCTGACAGTCGCACGGATCCGCTACGATGCCGTACACGCTGTCGGCGCCGGAGACCATCGGGCAATCAACTGTACCGCAAGTGGATAAATAGAAAGAGAATGTTACTTCATGTCGAACTAACATTGATAGCGATGCACGAACATCACAAAGTAAAACAACCAAGAGTCGACATTATAACAAAATTATTGTTGCAATCGGGTAATAATGTTCGCAAAGCAGATTCTATAAAAATATCACATGGAAAAACGAACACAGTCACTGTAAAATCAGTAGCAGAGATATTGTGTTCAGAGGTAAAAAAAGATCAGGTTCGTGGCGAATAAAGCTAGAACGATAAGAGTCCTCGCGAAGTTATTAGTCCAATATATATCATATGCAATAGCACATAAATATTGCACCTGATAATCATTTAGCTTAGTCGTTTCACTCCATAATGATATATTTTATATCCTGATGAGGCTAGACGGCAGAGTCCGGACTTTGTATGCTAATTAGTTACCAAATAATACATGTTGTAAAAGACTTTTTATTAAAGTTGCCAGCTATCTAGAAATCAAGTTATCGGCGCATTGGTCTGAACATCGTAGTCGTAGCATGAAACCAACACAAACGTTATACTTTTGGTTGAGACTATGTCATATATGCCAATGATAAACACAAATGATGAATTTTTGTTTAAAGAACATTTAAATGAGCCGAACAGTATAATTTTAGCTGAATACAAGTATCGCCCTGTGCTGAACAACGTGTGTTGTAGAAAATTTAGTTTGGAGCTCTTGTGAATTTAAATTAACAAATCATCATTTTCATATAGGCACCTCAATACTTTTTTCATTGTATATAGAGATGAATAATACATTTCGGCCAACTTTAACTGAAATGGAATTACGTCTTTTTGATAAAATGTAGATTTTGATAACAATTTTATTAATTTTGCTGCTAACGTAGCTGTTACTATGTCAGATATGAAAAAAAGTTTCACGGGGACCCCAATATATTTTGCCTTTCCATGAGTATAAATAATAAAAAAATAATGGCCAAGTTTTACTAGGTTGACATTATCCTTTTTGGTCAAATATTGAATATTGTAAAAATTTAGGTATAATGTTGTTTTCCGCGACTTAAAATAATTAGTAAAATTGTAATGCATATTTCTTATATTATTCATTATATAATACAGGCATATAGCATGGCAATATTATTTAGTTTTATATTTGAGTAGTAACTACATCTCGTCGTATGACTGATCAAGAAGTAATCTTGCTTCCGACGACGTTGTTGTTATGTCAGATTCTTCACAAATTTACACGGGAACCAGAATGTGATTTACTTGTCATATATATATCAATAATACATGAAAAGCTTGGCAACCTTTTACTGACGTGGTATTACACACTATGGGTCAAATATTTAATATTTTCTAAAGTGAGCTAACATGTAATTTTACCGCAACCTAATAAAATATATAACATAATTTTATTATTATTGCTTTTTTGTATATTTCACCTATCATAATTGATGAAATCTCAACAAAAAAAAATTTCAATTCTGATCGTTTAACCTTTGTGGCGTTCATATAATAGTGCCTTCGTCGTTGGACTTTCATGTTAGTGCTCCATAATACGAACATGATACAACTGGCCAATCAATGGAAACATTTGCCACGACACAAAATATGTTCGACAATCATTTCATCTAAGTTTCCCAATGACACTTCTATTTCCAAACACGATTGTCAGACAAGTAAACAATATACCTGCAGGGTCCAAGGGAACACAAACGCAGTCTTCGCTATCCACGTAGTCACCCACACATGGCTCGGCCTCGCAAACACGACTTCTGTATTTCTTCGAATCACACAAGCAATCTCCGAAGTCCGACCACGGTCCAAAATCGGCCGCTAAATGAAGACGACGTATTGTTGTGCAAAAACAATATTTAAGTAAGAATACGTAGCTTTACATAAACTAGAGTTATTTATTTAAATTAAACTATATTAAAGCATAGCTAATCCTATAAGTGTATTGATCAGATGCATCGAATATATCTCTACTAAACGTAAACTGATATAGTTTCAGATATGGTTTTGTAAATACCCACTTATGCTTAATTTTACAATTTATGATACACGCTGAATAAGTATTTCGTTAGGTGCTATTCATCAGCACGCTGCCTTTGTCTATTGCAGAAGTGTGTCATCTTACCTCAAACCGTTTACAGTTTAGAAAGCAGTGAACACTTACCGGCCTGGAGGACTATCACTGACAGGACGGCAACAATGAACGATCCCTTCATCTTGATATCCTGCGGATAATAAGATGACAAATTGTACTATGCACACATCTAACAATTGCCAAACTATTATGTGCAGCTGAACAAACAAAACGTTGTTAAGAGACAAACAACAAAGTTGACTTTTGGAAATGCTAAGATGCATATGAACTAGATTCTACCTAAATAACAGTTAAACTAATGAAACTGAAGAAAACCACTGTACCGTTGTTAGTCTTGGCGGACGATCGGATAAACTTCTTCGCTGATTCTGAGTCGAATGGCCAATACCGACGTCCGTGTGAACTTATATACCCCTGCTCGAGACGGTTCGCCCACACAGTTCCTGCGCGTAGGACGAGGATCGCTTACGCTCGGACACCTCTGTGACGTAGGTAGCACAATATCACTTTAATGTGTACGATAAAAGATGTTTGATGTAGATTGTATACGACCATTTACTTCGATTAAGCTCATGTTACGCTTGTCCAGACGTATCGGTCACTCATGTGTGTGTGAACGAGTCAACACGTGTAGTCTTCCTCTGAATTTTTAGAAAACGTAGTTCGAATAGCGATAACAAGCACGCACGTACGATCGCACGCACGCACGCACGCACGCACGCACGCACGCACGCACACTCCCACCCACTTACTCACTGACTTGCTTACTGGCAACCCTTTTTGTACCCATACTTTAGGGTGTGCTGATCCAGAAACTGTATGATGCCAATTTGGTATCATTGAACAATTTAAACAACCATTTTAAAAATGGCCTGTCTCATCGTCTGGGCCAAAATAATTGTTATATAAATTGAAACGAACGCCGTTGCCACTGAGTATTGGTATTTGCGAAGCACAATTGCTTTTGAAGTTTTGTGAATAGCATATGCTGTTTTTATCGTTTTTGTTAATTAAGGGATTAATGTTTATTGGCACGTATTTACCGCATATTTCTGCCAAGTAATTTTAGTAAATAATCTTGCATCGTAAAAGAACATTCGATTTGCTAGCCCCTAGCAATACACTGTCCGTGTTTTATTATTGTATTTGTGTGTTATCATCACTAGTGCATATGCAATTGCGTGTTTTTCGTGCAACATTATACAACCGATATACTCCAGCTTCAACAAAAAAAGATAGCATTCCCTGTGTCTTCAGAAATATATATATATATATACTAACTATAATTAACCACATGTCTATTCGTCCGGGCATGTAAACACCACTGTCCAGTAATTTCCCCTGATTTCCGTTTCTTCTTCATATATTGCCATACTTTTATTAGTGCCAGAAGAATAGCCGCAGAATATTAAGTCCTTATCTAGACGAGCAGCAACAATCTGTAATCAATGAGAGCACGATATTTGTGCATCTTGACGTTTTCAGCACGGATTAGTTTTGCATTTGCGTTTCTGCTCTTTTCACTTCACATCAGTTGTATTTACGATCTTCTCAAATACGACACATTTCAAGGCCGCAATATTACCAAAAAAATTATGAAAGGAGTGCACAAAGATATAGTGCTTCATAGATATCAACGGACTACTTGGAAAAGGTCACAGTTGATAAGTAGCTTGTAATATGACTCAGATGAAATATCTGAATATTTCCCAAACCCAACATCATTCTGGTTCAACTACAACACATTTAGTGGACAGTGTGTCCTTTATTGCTTACAAAGTAATAACTTCTGGCAGTGTCCGTTTGATGGCGAGTTAGCACGCACCTTCTTCGATTAGCCATAATGTAGTCGTGAAATTTGAAACACGAGAACACGTTTACTTGAGTGCACTAGCAGATATCACGTTAAAGCAACCTTAATATTTGTTAGGGTCACGCGTACACCAACCAACGTCCTCCATTCAGTGGAAAATTAACAATGTGGGAGTCCTGGTAAAAACGTGCTGTGGGAACCCTTACCGAGAGTGTAAAATACGGAGATCGAGACCTGTGGTGTTAACTATGAATGTATATATCCCCACATTAACCTTTGTTGAAATATATTTGTGTATAAACATTCACAGTACAAGTTCTCCTGAACAAATCTGTTCAATTCTCTCCAAAACTAACGTACTCTATTATGCGAGTTTTGTCTGCACTGAAGTCCGAGAAAATGTTGTCATTATTAATCCGACCCGTGATATCCCATTCCGCATTAAGTCTAAGCTTAAACACATTTTGTTTTGGCTCATTGTTGATCGGTTGTCATGCTTGATTTGCTTCAACTTGGAAAAATACCTCTTTCCGTTACAGTTGTTAATCAACAAATTCGTAAATATACATGTGCGGAGACAGACTCTGTGCGGCTAATCATGTAGATTGTGATTGAATTAATGGGGGTTTGGTAAGAGTATTCCACTTTTATCAGATACAAGCACGAAAACTGCATATTAATCTGTGTTAGATAATTTATGTTATGTTATAAGCACATATTATAAGTTAGTAACATGGTTCACTAATATTACTAAATGCAATCCCAATCTTTAAAAATAAAAAAATTATTTTGAAAAAGGTTTTATTAATAAAATATAATGTACTCGACAAAACGAATTCTCGCATTTCAGAGTTTATTACAACACGTTGTCGGAATAGATTATAGTTACTCGAGTAAGGTTCGTGTTATTTCGCCTAGCGGTCATTGAAACGAATGTATCTTATATCATAGTATATCTTAGACGGCAATAGGACACGATGTATGCGTTGCAAAGGCAAAGGACGCAGTGTATATTGTGGTTGAACAAACATTATGTTTTTGAAAGAGAAATATTAAGATAATCCATCTGAAACATATAGCAAGCTACATCTTGAAGGGTGACCTTTTTTAAGCGAACATTTACTGAGTTTATGGCTACAAAACGGCCTAATGTTGCGCAGACACTGACGATCACGACTATTGCAGTAAGTTCAAAATACTACTCTCTTACCTTAGTGTTTTGAACCTAGTCTGAATGATCAACGCACGATTAGGCTGATAAGTCTAAGACATTCAGGTCCACAAAACGTGTTTATACATAGTGTGCGTATGCATAGAGCACAATATAATATAATATAATACGAATAGAACACACCATCAACTCAAAGTAAAGCAATGCTAAGTCGAGAACACTCACGAATATTTTTTATGCTTTTTGAACCCAAGTTAAAATTATTTAGTTTTAACTTGCGACCATTTAATATTTCACGTTGAGGGAAAGAGGACGACATAAGTATATAACCTTGTAGAAAGTATTATTGAACTCCATAGTTTCGAGCGAAGCGCAGTATGGCAGTGAGTTCTGGACACAAAAGAAATTAGTTGAGAAATGTATATGCACAGTCGATATGTAGTTATTGCGCATAAACGGTACGCCGGAGGCAGATAAAGCCTAACGTCTGGTATGAAGTAGGAATTAACGAAGAAGAAGTTCTGCTACGCTTCATTCTGAGAATAAAGCTGGCGAATTACGGCCATTTGAAATGAAGAAGGAAAATTGGATGGAATGGCAGCATCATCCGTTGGACAGATGGTGGACTTGAAGAGGCTGGAGAGGTTGCAAGGAGACACCAACGGCCTAAATGTGGCCAGGGCTACATATCGTCATCATCTACTTGTGACGATTTGTATTTGGAAGAAACAAGAATAATTACAATAACTATTGGCTACGACGATCCGTTCAACCTGTACTGTTCCGATTCAGAATTTGTGTTTGTAGGTGTATTTGTTACATGATTTAATTGAAATTTGTATCAGCATATGTTATCAGACACACAATGTTCTTTTTTTTCAAAATCCTTTTAAATGTATTCAAACATATGTTTGTCGATGGTAGTATTGTAGCACGCTACATTAAGAGGATTCGGTATGTAAAACCAATGGATCATTTAGAAAAAAAATCAATAAAATGTTGTGGCTGACGCTTAGCGAATAGCATAAAGAAGACAAACAGAAGATTTTGATCCAATCACCTACCCAGACCTGTGTGACCGGAACGTCCTGACAAATGTAACATGAGCTTAATCTAAGTTGTCAGACTGTGAAATCAGCATAAAACAGCTTTGTTCGCACCTATTCCTTCAATATCGTCGTTACCTTCGTCACAGAAGTGTCCCAGCGTATCTCGTCCTAAGCACACGAACTGTGTGGGCGAACCGTCAAAGGCAGTGGATCATAGGTTAATATGATTCTCCGCCAAGACTAGCAAAGATAGAGGAGTGATTATTTATGTTTCATTAGTTTAGCTGTTATTTAAGTTGAAGCAAGATCCTTCGAAATTTCGCATTTCCGAAGAACAAATTGGTTAGTTGTTTCCAAACAAAGTTTTGTTCAATAAGCTGAATAAAGTTACATGTTTGTGTAAATTTAGCTAATACATGCAAACACACACACACACACACACACACACACACGCACGCACGCACGCACGCACGCACGCACGCACGCACGCACGCACGCACGCACGCACGCACGCACGCACGCACGCACGCACGCACGCACGCACGCATGCACGCACGCCCGCACGCACGCACGCACACACACACACACATACACACACACCTATATATATATATATATATATATATATATATTAAATATGTTAAATTTATATATTGTTATTGGGCTAAAATATATATATATATATATATATATATATATATACATATATATATATATACATATATATATATATATATATATATATATATATATATATATATATATATATATATATATATATATATATATATATATATATATATATATATATATATATATATATATATATATATATATATATATATATATATATATATATATATATTGTGTGTATATATTATGCATTAACTTGCATAAATTTTTACTGGCCTTTCAACTTTAAAAGGTTATAGTGTTGCGTAATGCGTGAAATATGACTCCTGTCCAAGGAACAGATTGCATAAGTCAATACGTTCAATTGAAAAGGGTATATTTTTGGCAGAATAGTTAGATAAATTATCAAGGATGTTATACTGACAATGTATTGAGTGGTCCCTCCGGGCAATCGACAGTCAAAAAGTGTTATCTTTATCATTGTTATGTATTACAGAACTACCCCTGTCAGTTTACGTTTTAGTAAGTATATATCCGATTCGGCACGGTCAATATATAAGTACGACATGCCTATATATTGATATATTTGTTGATATATTAACTATGCACTGTGACTTTTTAAATATTACCATGAAAACGGGCGACTGTTAGCCACGTGTTGATCAAATTATGACTAAAACGGCGTGGGAAAATTGCTACAATTTCTTCAACTGTGATTGTTGGCATTTCATTTTGAACAAAACATATATTGACTTGTCTGGAGTATCCATTTTACCCCAAGATATTGGGTTATAATATTATATCACCAGAAGTCGAAGGGTCTCGACAATTCATCTAACTCGAAGTTCTAAAAGTGTAGTTTTAGCTATCTAATTAATCAACTAACTGACCGACTGAATGAATGAATGAATGACTGACTGACTGACTGACTGACTGACTGACTGACTGACTGACTGACTGACTGACTGATTGAATGAATGACTGACTGAATGAATGACTGACTGGTGTAAGACAAGGGACCATTCATAATACCTAAGTAATAATTGGCTAACAAACCGTAATGCATACCTTCATACATTCGTGTATTCGTGCATTACACTTGACATCACAGTCAGCTATTATAAAGTGATGATCCGTAGGCTGTATAATTGTGCACGGTTTACCAAATAATATTTGACGCATCAAGGGATCTGATCGTCCAATGCATCGAACATGTTCGGCCAACTCCGTAAATATATGTAGCATTATATTTAGCGACGCGCACATAAATGGATAATAATATCAAAGTTGGATTATGTATGTCTTTCAATTATCTACGTACTGAAGGACAACGGAAGTTTTTAATGAAATAGAAATGATACAATGTTACCTGAATGTATAACATTTACAAGAGCAATACAGCTTATGACTCAAACCCTAGGATAACATCCATTATTCAGGCTCCCTAATGTAGCGCCACCTTTTGTCGCACACACAAGAATATTATTCAAAGTGTCGGTACTTTCCACTGAGGCGAAAAACGAGAAGTTGTTGATTGATTATTTTGTAGATGACCGAGTAGCAACACATGCTCCCGTCCAATATGTTAACACATGCTCCCGTCCAATGTATTAACACATGGTCCCGTCCAATGTATTAACACTTGCTCCCGTCCAATGTATTAACTACTATGCAGATGTATTACCGAACAACTACCCAGATTGTGTAAACCAATAACCCGACGGAACATCTTTAATATTGAACTGGTCACTGCAATTCTTGAAGTAGTCGTCGCAAAAATGAACCAGAAATAAAATAATTATACGGAGACAGTTAAATAAACATTGGAAATGCTTTTTTGAAGTCACTCACTTCTATTTCGTTTGAATCAAGGTTAAATTGTCCACTCGACTTCGTTTTTATGAAAGGCGCAGAACAGAAGTGTCTGCCTTCGAACATGCAACTGTGACTAAGTCGCTTACACACGTAGAAGCCCAGTCGGTGCGTATCGCATGCACGATTCACCTGCTGCGGACAACCTACTCGTGTCTCGCGCGTGGGACGAGGATCGATTACAAATCAACACGTCTGTGGCGCAGGTAATATACACCTTTTTCTAGGACAATACCTGGTGACGCTTGACCCGTGCTTAATGACGTATTTGTTGCCCTTACTACACTGAAAGCTTCGGACAAAATCATTGATCTTACATTAATACAGCAAGAGCAGTCCAACTTTGTAAAATAGTAAATTATTATCAACGGTGTTCTTTTTTAAGTATGGGAAGCAGATAAACTAGCGGACGCGAAGCAACGTTACTTAAGTAACAGTGTATATTGGATATAGTAAAGTATTCATTCGCACTAATTACGATACATGAGCAGCAGCGGCAGGTCAGTTTGACCAAAACAATATCGCCACCAGGCGGCTAACTCATAGTCACATCTCCTATTAGGGTGTCATACACATTTGTACAATTAGGGTTATTAGTACAATACAACATGTATGCAATTTAAAGTGCATTGTATGTGTACGGATCCTTCCACATCCTTCCCTTCTAATATGTTTCAGTATTTGGCAGTATTTAACAATTACTGTTCTGCTTCCGCAACATATACTCCCCCTCCTTGTGTCTTTTGCATTACACATCATATAAAAATACACATTGAAACATATGCATTGCAGTCGAAATAGGAGCTACCAGAATATATCCATTATATTCATGTTACAAATGTCCCATGCAGTGTTTACGTGCGAAGTCACCACCCTTACGTCTCTTGCCTTGTCGTGTTCATCTGCTAGCCGAAACAGTGGTCGGATTCTTCGAACAGCCTCTCCATGCGCGCGTCACGCTTCGGTATTTCCAGGAACGGAAGACACGTCACTGTTAGTGCGGCAGAGGGTCACGGAACCATCAGCGTTGACGGCGTCGATGTCATATCCGTGGCGTTTATGTCGATGTCATCGCGACATTGCAGCACTTGGTCAGCTGTTCCATGCCGAAGTATGTAGCCCAGTGGAAGCACGTGTGGCCAATCTGGCCGCATGCGTCGATGAGAAACTCCATTGCAAATCGAGAGTTACTCTTCTTAAATTGTCTGCATCGTTTTTTGGTGGCCCGCATTGATGTTGGGCATATTCCCGTTAGAAACTAATCAGACAAACCCGTTGCGCAGCCACGAACGAAGTATTTATTATATGTACTGCCAATCACGTGACCATGATTGGAGTGGCCATATTATTTATGTGCACTATTGGAAATTGCAATGTTTCACTTTTCATCCTCTAGTGTAACTTTGACATTTAGTGTGGGTGAGAAGAGCATGAGCTATATAATTGCAATAACGTCTCAGGCGGACCATATGTTACAGCGTTGTTATCGAAGGGACTGTGTCTTGGTCTTGCAGACATAGCTAGCTCATCAGACATTGGAGTGCTGGCTTCCCCTACACCTGAAGCTCTGTCATCACTACACACGCTCCAACCGACAGCCTTGTGAGCGTCCACTGCATCAGTGACAAGTGTCGCCTATCACAGGGAACTGAAAAGCTGTGTCGGCACAGCAGTCAGTCTGGCTACTCTAGCGCCACCTGCATCCAATTTGTTCCATGATACACTGAGGCTGACATGAAACCCGGCCAATCTGGCATCGAGCCGAAAAGGTTGACTTGCCTTGCGAAAAATCTGTCGATTTGGCGTGTTGGCTTGGCACTAGTTGTGCCAACTTAGAAGATGTTGTCGTTCAGCCTAGGTGGTTTGATCTTGGCCGAATAGTCGACTGGTTGTGTCGGCCTGTCTCGGCAAGACAGTGGCCCTGCCAACTGAGGAGATGTTGTCCTTCAGCCTTGGTGGCTTGGCCTTGCGCCGAATTGGTTCAGCAAGATAGTGGCTCTGCCAACTGAGGAGGTCTTATCCTTTGGCCTACGTGGTTTGGCATTGGGTCGAATAGGCCGACTGGATGTGTTGGCCTGTATTTGCACAGAGTGGCTCTGTCCATTATAGGGGTACACTCCTTCGGTTTAGTTGGTAATTGTGTACTGACCTGCACATAGCGTGAAGGTGAACATTGTTCTACCTTCCCCCTTTATGTCACAATGATATTTATTGGGGGTAGGGAGCGCATTACCTGGGTCACATTGTGTAGTCAACCTGTCGGTACGACCGTGACAACTTCTTATTTCGTGCTCTATTTTTCCCACCTTAGGTCTATGGACGGTAAAATGTGGAATTTATTTTGGAAACCACAACATGACCAAATTCATAGCCATCAACTACTACAATGTAATGTATTATTATGTCGGTATCTGCTATGTCGTCTATGGCACGCAGCTTGTCTAGTCTTACTTGAAACCATGCAATGTCCAACATTTTTTAACATTTGTGCTTACTAACCATGTTTATCTCGGAATATGTGCTAACCATATGATACCTAATGTATGCCACTGCACTAGCAATTTCCTAGGAAATGCGCATCCCCAACTGCCAGATAGATATTCCTTTCGGCATTGTCCATATAAAAAATATTTCTCAGCTGGTCTATTCTTGTATGGAACCACCAAACGTCGACATATTTGCAGGGTAATTATCTACAACACTTGTATTTGTCGAACTAAACTGGCTTGACATGATGACACAGGAACAACCATCAAGACAGTTGTCAGCCACAATCAATTCCCAAGATACCAGCAGACAAAAAATGCAACAGCAGATTGAGCTTTCGACGTCATCCGCTTTGTTTACTTGACAGCAGATTTTCTTGTCAGCGACAGCGCTACCCCTCGTCGTTTTATCGTGAATGTGGAGGTAAATACTCAACAACGCATACTTGTGAGCAACGATAACTGGGGTATGTCCTCCACATATCAACATTCCTCGTTGTTAACATGAATTCACGGACATAAGACAATAGGAATAGCCACAGGTAGTGGAAAACGCAAAGTAAAAACAAAATGGTCGGAGTTTCGTGGTCGGTGTGCCCTTTGACCCGCTTCAGTGTAGACTCGTTTACAAAATAATTAGTGTTTCTTTGGAATGGACAAACCACTTCAAACATCACTCGGAATCACAAAAGCGCTGTGTAGCATACACACAATTAATTCCGTTTAACGTACAAGTGTTGTCTGTCAGGAAAACTAGCGTAAATGTATACACCAGTGAGAAGTTGGGAATTACAAAGGGAAATCATATGGTTTGCCGTCTCATCGATATTTCTTTAGTTATACTCGATGATTTTCCTTACAAAAGTGATAATTTATACTCAACATCAAATGGAGAGTACGAAGTTTATCAGGATATATGCAAGTGCCGAATCGCAGAAAACCGGGATATCATGAACTAGATTATTTACTCCCCTAAACATATTCTTACCTCATTTGTGTTATGCCGATGCATTCACTCAATCATTCCACAACAGTTCGTGCACAAAAAGCATATATATATATTAAGAAAACATAGTGTTTTTTTGTGTGCCGTTTTCGGTCCAATAAGCGCCACGAAGCATCAGCGTCTTCTTCAGTGAGCGTCAACGGCCTCTATTTTCGCTCACCGCGGATGCAATCTGCATCAATATTTGGACCGTAAAAGTGTGAAAAAACACAGTATTTTAAAAATTAATGTATTCCTTTTTGTCTGTGGAACAATGTGGAATGACTGAATGAATGCATTTGCGCAGAAAAGTATATTTAAGAATATCATTCAGCGGCGTAAATAATTTAGGCCAATCTAGTTCATGATTACCGAAAACCAGATTGTCTAAACGCAACAGGTCAGCGCGAAGTTTTCGCGGTGGCCCATATGATTTTCGACTCAGTTGAGATATGAACTCACGCACGGTTCGACGCTTCGCAAAGCTTTCGCCTTGTTTGTGAAAACCCAGACGCGGCGTTCTGACACCAGTGTAGAAGTTTGCCATCTGACACACCGGTATGTGTATAAAATATTCCACTATACAAGTTTTAGTTTTAGAATGACTCACTTATTTGAACATTAGCAGTTCTAAAAATAAGATATTTTGTTGATTACTCAATACATTTCAAGACGTATGATAGGGTTCAACGTACAACCGCTAAACATTTCTAAATATTTACGCAAAATAGCTACACTTCACATTAGTGCCAGTCGTGAGATCTATACTCCCGTGTAATAATACTCGTGTCGAGTAAGACTCTGAACCGTAATATTACTTTGGTGTGTAACTATCCATGCATCGCAATTTAACAGCGGAATCACATTGTCGAGCCAAAATTCTGCACACGTGTGTACTCCGGTGTATTTCTCAAAACGCGTAGAGCATTTTCGTTCCAATGTGCAAACACGCGATGCATTCGATCGGTATTAACATTCTCAACACTTGGAAAAAGGGGAAAGATTTCAATGCAATTTTATTAGGATGGTTACAATTTTTATACTAAATTCGCAATCGTTCGTTGAATTGTGCCGTTTTAACACATTATGATAATATCCTGTGGTAAGTCGACCGTGCCTTCCTTGCTTAAGCCGCGCACGCTTGCTTGTTGTACAGGAAGTTAACATCGGCTTGTCCCAGCTATGAAACGCAGCATAGAAGGGTTAGTTTATGAAGCTAATATCGTGCACTTGTGTATTTCAGCGTATTTTTTTAATAACTCTCTCACCATGTTCTTTCCCATGTGATGCTCTGTGCAATATAGCGATAATTTAATTATGATGTAAATATATTGATGTCGAATTTGTTGAACCACTGACTACTTAGACAAAGTTCATTCACGCGTATATTTAACGTTTTTCCTATTGTCAGATTCACATATGTTCATTATTAATACGTTATATACATATTTCATCGAATGATACTATGTACATCTACCAAGTTTTGGGTTTAATCCAGTATATTTGCTATCTCCTTTTTATGAAACATCTGAAATTGTCATTTTAATTATTATTACATTATGTCATTGTACGCTGTGTTTTCGAGTTTTTCATCTGACGAGGTATTTCCTTGTACGTAGCCATCGACAACAACAATCTGGGAATGTTTATTGTCAAACATAGTGGAACAAACGTTAATGTATTGGGGTTACATCCATATTCTGTACCACGCGTCTCGATCTTTATCTTTCACGCACTCGATCAACCCCTTCCCTCCGTTAGTTGGTGTACTCTTCATTCTGACCAAGGTTGGTTGAACGTGTTATCTGCTACTGTTGTATTCAACTAAACGTAGTCTCATGTTTCACATTTTACGACTACGGTCTTGTTACTGGAACAAGGTGCGTGCAAAGTCGCCATCAAACAAAAGTCAAGGTTGGCTTAATGTGTTGTCTGATGCTGCACTCAACTATACGTGTTCTTATGTTTCACATTTTACGACTACACGATGGTTAATCGAACAAGAAGGCGTGCGCTACGTCGCCATCACAAACATACATTTTCAGGCGATATTGCTGTGTAAACGCCAAAAGGACACAGTGTCTGTTTAAGGTATTGTAGCTGAACGAAAACGACCTTTCGTCAGGGAAATATTCAGATATTTCATGTGGATCATATTACAAGCTACTTATCAACGGTGATCTGTTTCAAGTAGTCCGTTGGTATCTATGAAGCTGCCTATCTTTGTACAGAATTAAACGTTCACGACAGGAATCACAGCGATGTTTCACTGGTGACATTTCCATTATGTTTTTGCATAGCACCAATATATCAATATTCCCACACATATGTCTTTTGATTTCTTGAATTTTGTTGAGCCCTCCGTATTTTCCTGTATACAATGCCAACCAACATTTCATAAGTAATCCTTCATAGCAGTATTTTTTAGTTTTCTTATAATTCATCCTTTGTTTTTACTAAAAAAATTCCCTGAGTTTACTCTCATAGATACATAAAAAGTTACATCAAGCAGATCAACATCAGAAATTACATACTCCAAAAGAAATCCGGGATGTTGCTGGTGGCGTTGTTACGATCGTCTGACGCAAGAGAGTGTGGTGATCGACAGTCCGGTGTAAACCGGTGTCGCATGCAATAGCAACAACACCACCGTCAACGTTCAGATCCAAAGATGAGGTAATATCTTGGCCGAAATCTTAAATACATCTTTCGTGTAGAAGGTGACAGGATTGATAAGAAGATAATGACAAGAATGGGTGAAGGCAAACGTAAGTGAGTACGACCCCATATTAGATGGATGGATGAGATTACGGACAAAACGAAGGTGTCGACGGACGATTTGACATAAACAAAAAGATACAGGAGTGGTTATGGGCAACTCATCGCGGATGTCACCAGAAGTCGTAAGACTTGACTGACACGAACTCACAAGCAAAGTTAGCAGCATATACATTTCTACGTCAATAATCGAAAGGTCGACTTCCAGATGATAGATAAATAAATGCCGCTAATTATCCAGTTTTGACGTAGTAAAGAAATGTCTAAATGTTGCCAATAGAAAAAGGCCAAACAATAATACAAATTATACAAGGTGCTGTATATAGATATATCGTCTCCACAATATAACGCACATTCTTTTCCCTGTGTTTGTCGTATAAAATTGTTTACAAATAGGTGTAATAGATAGATCCATGAATGTTTGACAAAAACGCATACAAGGCGTTTGATGAGATTTAGCGATGTGCATTGTCGGCTATATACTCCAGATTGATAGCAAGGCCATCGAATGAGATGTTGTAGCGTGGTATTTCTACCTACGCCCCACTCCGGTATCCATCTACTTTTTCACTGCCAACGACATGAATCTCGACATTACTCGAAAAGCCCACTCGCAGCAAATACAACTACGCGTTTCCACATTAACAACCTACTTATCCTATAGGCATTTCTTATCAGTTCATATTTCGAGAGCGATATCTTTATATACCGGCAAAGAAGAAGAATGAGAAGAAGAATAAATTATTCAGGCGACTTATCAAGGGAAAGAACAGCACTTTCGTGACCACTATGCGAAGTTTCTTCGAAAGGAAGAAAAACCAAATGAAGCGACAGCGAATTAATGCTCCGACCAATATTGTATTCTACTCCCTCCAACAAACTACACCGGCTTCATATTTTGTGACTTGGAGGATCGAAAAACAGAAGAAGCCACACATCATTGGTGAGGAATTTGTGAAATCAGCAGCTGTCCACATGGTTCGTAACGTCTGTGGAATCTTGACGAATTATACGATTCGTGCACTCATCTATGACATGTCGAATGACATGAAACACCAGGTAACTGCACCTATCAAGACGAGTGGGCAATGGTGTCTTCAGTTTGATGAATCGACCGATATTAGTGACGATGGCATGAGGTCGCTATCGAGGTCATTAACTTGTATACATTTTTACTGGCCTTTCAAATTTAAAAGGTTATACTGTTGCGTAATGCGTGGAATATGACTCCTGTTCAAGGAACAGATTGCATAACTCAATACGTTCAATTGAAAAAGGTATATTTTTGGCAGAATAGTTAGATAAATTATCAAGGATGTCACACTGACAATGTATTGAGTGGTCCCTCCAGGCAATCGACAGTCAAAAAGTGTTATCTTTATCATTGTTATGTATTACATAACTACCCCTGTTAGTTTACGTTTTAGTAAGTATATATCCGTTTGGGCATGGTCAATATATAAGTACGACATGCCTATATTTTGATATATTTGTTGATATAGTAACTATGCACTGTGACTTTTTCAATATTGCCATGAAAACGGGCGACTGTTAGCCACGTGTTGATCAAACCATGACTAAAACGGCATGGGAAAATTGATACAATTTCTTCAACTGTGATTGTTGGCATTATTTTTGAAAAAAACATATATTGACTTGTCTGGAGTATCCATTTTAGCCCAATATATTGGGTTATAATATTATATCACCAGAAGTCGAAGGGTCTCGACAATTCATCTAACCCGAAGCATCATCGCTGTTCTAAAAGTGTAGTTTTAACTATCTAATTAATCAACTAACTGACTGACTTAATGAATGAATGACTGACTGACTGACTGACTAAATGACTGACTGACTGACTGAATGAATGAATGATTGACTGGTGTAGGACAAGGGACCATTCATAATACCTAAGTAACAATTGGCTAACAAACCGTAATGCATACCTTCATACATTCGTGTATTCGTGCATTACACTTGACATCACAGTCAGCTATTATAAAGTGATGATCCGTAGGCTGTATAATTGTGCACGGTTTACCAAATAATATTTGACGCATCAAGGGATCTGATCGTCCAATGCATCGAACATATTCAGCCAACTCCGTAAATATATGTAGTATTATATTTAGCGACGCGCGCATAAATGGATAATAATATCAAAGATGGATTATGTACGCCTTTCATATATCTACGCCTTTCATATATCTACGTACTGAAGGACAACGGAAGTTTTTACTGAAATAGAAATTGACACAATGTTACCTGAATGTCCATTATTCAGGCTCCCTAATGTAGCGCCACCTTTTGTCGCACACACGAGAATATTATTCAAAGTGTCGGTACTTTCCACTAAGGCGAAAAACGAGAAGTTGTTGATTGATTATTTTGAAGATGACCGAGTAGCAACACACGCTCCCGTCCAATATGTTAACACATGCTCCCGTCCAATGTATTAACACATGCTCCCGTCCAATATGTTAACACATGCTCCCGTCCAATGTATTAACACATGCTCCCGTCCAATATGTTAACACATGCTCCCGTCCAATATGTTAACATCTGCTCCCGTCCAATGTATTAACACATGCTCCCGTCCAATGTATTAACACTTGCTCCCGTCCAATGTATTAACACATGCTCCCGTCCAATGTATGAACAACTATGCAGATGTATTACAGGTACCGAAGCAACTATCCAGACTGTGTAAACCAATCACCCGACGGAACATCATTAATATTGAACACCTTAAATAAAAAAAACAAGACGAAAGGCCTACATTACAGGAATTATTCGGAGATAATGAAATAAACATTGCAAATGCTTTTTTGACGTCAGTCACTTCTATTTCGTTTGAATCAAGGTTGAATTGTCCACTCGACTTCGATTTTATGAAAGGCACAGAACAGAAGTGTCTTGCCTTCGAACATGCAACTGTGACTCAGTCGCTTACACACGTAGAAGCCCAGTCGGTGCGTATCGCATGCACGATTCACCTGCTGCGGACAACCTACTCGTGTCTCGCGCGTGGGACGAGGATCAATTACAAATCAACACCTCTGTGGCGCAGGTGATATACACCTTTTTCAAAGACAATACCTGGTGACGCTTGGCCTCGTGCTTAATGACGTATTTGCTGCCCTTATTGCACTGAAAACTTTGGAAAAATCATTGATCTTACATTAATGCAGCAAGAGCAGTCCAAGTTTGTAAAATAGTAAATGATTATCAACGGTGTTCTTTTATAGAGTATGGGAACCAGATAAAGTAGTGGACACGAAAAAACGTTCCCTAAGTAACAATGTATATTGAATATAGTAAAGTATTCATTCGCACTAATTACGATACATGAGCAGCAGCGGCAGGTCAGGGTGGCCAAAATAATATCGCCACCAGGCGGCTACCTCATAGTCACATCTCCTGCTTCGGTTTAGTTGGTAATTTTGTACATATAAAAAATAGTACTCAGCTTGTCTATTCTTGTATGGAACCACCAAACGTCGACATGTTTGCAAGGTAATTATCTACAACATTTGTATTTGTCGAACAAAACTGGATTGATATGATGACACAGGTAGAAACATAAAGATAGTTGTCAGCCACAATCAATTCCCAAGATACCAGCAGACCCAAATATAACAGCAGATTGAGCTGTCGACGTCATCCGTTTTGTTTACTTGACATTGACAGCAGAATTTCTTGTCAGCGACGGCGCTATCCCTCGTCGTTTTATAGTGAATGTGGTGGTAAATACACAACAACGCATACTTGTGAGCAACGATAACTGGGGTATGTCCTCCACGTATCAACATTTCTCGTTGTTAACATGAATTCACGGACATAAGACAATAGGAATAGCCACAGGTAGTGGAAAACGCAAAGTAAAAACAAAATGGTCGGAGTTTCGTGGTCGGTGTGCCCTTTGACCCGCTTCAGTGTAGATTCGTTTACAAAATAATTAGTGTTTCTTTGGAATGGACAAACCACTTCAAACGTTACTCGAAATCACAAAAGCGCTGTGGAACATACACACAATTAATTCCGTTCAACGTACAAGAATCGCAGAAAACCGGGAAATCATGAACTAGATTGGCCTAAATTATTTACCCCCTAAACATATTCTTACCTCATTTGTGCTATGCCGATGCATTCACTCCATCATTCCACACCAGTTCGTGCACAAAAAGCATATATACATTAAGAAAACATAGTGTTTTTTGTGCCGTTTTCGTTCCAATTAGAGCCACGAAACATCAGCGTCTTCTTCAGTGAGCGTCAACTGCTTCTATTTTTGCACACCGCGGATGCAATCTGCAGCACTATTTGGACGGGAAAATTGTGAAAAAACACAATATTAAAAAAATTAATGTGTTCTTTTTGTCTCGGGAACAATGTGGAATGATAGAATAAATGCATTTGCGCAGAAAAATATATTTACGAATGTCATTCAGCGGGGTAAATAATTCAGACCAATCTAGTTCATGATTACCGAAAACCAGATTGTCTCAACGCAACAGGGCAGCGCGAAGTTTTCGCGGTGGCCCATATGATTTTCGACTCCGTTGAGATATGAACTCACGCACGGTTCGACTCTTCGCAAAGCTTTCGCCTTGTTTGTGAAAATAAATATATATATATATATTAAACATTGTAGAAGGATCCGCATACATAAATATATATATATATATATATATATATAAATATATATATATATATATATATATATATATATATATATATATATATATATATATATATATATATATATATATATATATATATATATATATATATATATATATATATATATATATATATATTTATATATTTATATATATATACATATATATATATATATATATATATATATATATATAAATGAGATATTTTGTTGATCACTCCATACATTTCAAGACATATAATAGGGTTCACCGTACAACCGCTAATCATTTCTAATTATATACTTAAATAGCTAGACTTCACATTAGTGCCAGTCGTGAGATCTATAGTCCCGTGTAATAATACTCGTGTTGTATAAGACTCTGAACCGTAATATTACTTAGGTGTGTAACTACCCATGCATCGTAATTTGGTTTAGCAGCAACACACGCCGATATCTATATATTCATTGTCAACGATATCCACACAGACATGATGATGATGATAAATAATGTTATGTTCTCTATGTTTTTTCAATTAGCATTATATTTTGCAATGGAGGTGTTTTGATTTGGGTTTCTAATTAATGCGTCAGTTGTTGTATATATACCAGACAACAAAACAATCTTTATTAATATTTCAGGAGGAAACATTGCTCATTTAGCTTTGAATCAAACACATCTACTTTGTCCATTATGTTCTTCACCATTCGTATGTTTCTTGTACAACATATGTTTTTGTACAATCCAAATTCAAAGTCGGTATATATGTCATACATAGTAAAATTATAAGAGCGGAATCACATTGTCGAGCCAAAATTCTGCACACGCGTGTACTCCGATATATTTCTCAGAACGCGTAGAGCATGTTCGTTCCAATTTGCAAACACGCGATGCATTTGATCGGTATTAACATTCTCAACACTTGGAAAAAGGGGAAAGATTTGAATGCAATTTGATTAGGATGGTTATAATTGTTATGATAAATTCGCAATCGTTCGTTGAATTGTGCGGTTTTAACACATTTTGATAATATCCTGTTGTAAGTCGACCGTGCCTTCCTTGCTTAAACCGCGCACGCTTGCTTGTTGTACAGGAAGTTAACTTCGGCTTGTCCCAGCTATGAAACACAGCATAGAAGGGTCACTTTGTCAAGCTAACATCGTGCACTTGTGTATTTCAGCATATTTTTTAATAACTCTCTCACCGTGTTCTTTCCCATCTCTGTGCAATAATGCGATAATTTAATTATGATGAAAATATATTTATGTAGATATTTTTAAATCACTGACTACTTAGACAAAGTTCATTTAAACGAATATTTAACGTTTTTCCTACCGTCAGGTTCACATGTGTTCATTATTATTACGTTATATATATTTCATACATTAATGCTATATACATCCACCAAGTTTTGGGTTTAATCCAGTATATTTGCAATCTCCTTTTTATGAAATATTAAAAAAAAATTATATTAATTATTATTATATTATATTTTCCGGTATGTCATTGTACGTTGTGTTTAAGAGTTTGTCATCTTACGAGGAATTTCCTTGTACGTAGCATTCGACAATAACAGTCCGGGAATGCTTATGGTCAAACATAGTGGAACAAACGTTAATGTATTGGGGTTACATCCATATTCTGTACCACGCGTCTCGATCTTTATCTTTCACGCACTCGATCAACCCGTTCCCCCCGTTAGTTGGTGTACTCTTGATTCTGACCAAGGTTGGTTTAACGTGTTATCTGCTACTGCTGCACTCAACTAAACGTAGTCTCATGTTTCACATTTTAAGACTACGGTCTTGTTACTGGAACAAGGTGCGTGCCAAGTCGCCATCAAACAAAAGTCAAGTTTGGCTTCAGGTGTTGTCTGATGCTGCACTCAACTAAACGTGTTCCTATGTTTCACATTTTACGACTACACGCTGGTTAATCGAACAAGAAGGCGTGCGCTACGTCGCCATCACAAACATACATTTTCAGGCGATATTACTTTGTAAACGACAAAGGAATCAGTGTCTGTTTAAGGTATTGTAGCTGAACGAAAACGACCTTTCGTCAGGGAAATATTCAGATATTTCATGTGGATCATATTACAAGCTACTTATCAACGGTGATATGTTCCAAGTAGTCCATTGGTATCTATGAAGCCGCCTATCTTTGTGCAGAGTCAAACGTTCACGACAGGAATCGTAGCAATGTTTCACTGGTGACACTTCCATTATGTTTTTTGCATAGAACCAATATTTCAATATCCCCACACATATGTCGTTTGATTTGTTAAATTTTGTTGACTCCTCCTTATTTTCCTGGATACAATGCCAACAATCATTTCATAAGTAATCCTTCACAGCAGTATTTTTTAGTTTTTTATAATTCATCGTTTGTTTTTACTGTAAAATTTTCCCTGAGTTTACTCTCATAGATACATAAAAAGATACATCAAACAGATCTTCACCTGAAATTACATACTCCAAAAGAAATCCGGGATATTGCTGGTGGCGTTGTTACGATCGTCTGACGCAAGAGAGTGTGGTGATCGGCAGTCCGGTGTAAACCGGTGTCGAATGCATCAGCAAAAACACCACCGTCAACGTTCAGATCCAAAGATGAGGTAATATCTTGGCGGAAATCTTAAATACATTATTCGTGTAGAAGGTGATAGGATGGATAAGAAGATAATGACAAGAATGGGTGAAGGCAAACGGAAGTGAGTAAGACCCCATATTAGATGGATGGATGAGACCACGGATACAACAAAGGTGTCGACGGACGATTTGACATAAACAAAAAGATACAGGAGTGGTTATGGGCAGCTCATCGCGGATGTCACCAGAAGTTGTAAGACTTGACTGACACGTACTCACAAGCAAAGTTAGCAGCATATACATTTTTGTGTCAATAATCGAAAGGTCGACTAGACAAGATAAATAAATGCCGCTAATTATCAATTGTTGACGTAGTAATGAAATGTCTAAATGTTGCCAATAGAAAAAGGCCAAACAATAATACCAATTATATAAGCTGCTGTATACAGTTACATCGTCTCCACAATATAACACACATTATTTTCCCTGCGTTTGTCGTGTAAAATGGTTTACAAATAGGTGTAATAGATAGTATCATCCATGAATGTTAGACAAGAACGCATAGAAGGCGTTTGATGGGATTTAGCGATGTGCGTAGTCGGCTATATACTCCAGATTGATAGCAAGGCCATCGAATGAGATGTTGTAGCGTGGTATTTCTACCTACGCCCCACTCCGGTATCCATCTACCTTTTCACTGCCAACGACATGAATCTCAACATAACTCGACAAGCCGACTCGCAGCAGATACAACGACAACGCGTTTCCACATTAACAAACTACTTATCCTATAGGCATTTCTAATCAGTTCATATTTCGAGAGCGATATCTGTATATACCGGCAAAGAAAAAGAATGAGAAGAAGAAGAAATTAATCAGGCGATTTATCATGGGAAAGAACAGTACTTTCACGACCAGTATAAGACGTTTCGTCGAAAGGAAGGAAAAACAAATGAAGAGACAGCGAATTAATGCTCCGATCAATATTGTGTTCTACTCCGTACAACAAACTACACAGGCTTCATATCTTGTGACTCTAAAAACAGAAGAAGCCACACATCATTGGTGAGGAATTGGCGAAATCAGCAGCTGTCAACATGGTTCGTAACGTCTGTGGAATCTCGCTCATCTATGACATGTCGAATGACATGAAACACCAGGTAACTGCACCTATCAAGACGAGTGGGCAATGGTGTTTTCAGTTTGATGAATCGACCGATATTAGTGACGATGGCATGAGGTCGCTATCGAGGTCGAAACGATATTGAAGAAAGGCTTTTATTTTGTCGGCCGTTGCTCATCACCACAAGGGGAGAATATATTTTCAAGATGGTGGATTCATTCATCAAGGAAGAAGGTTGATGTGGTATCAGTGCTTCAGTGTGAGTTGTGATTTTGCTTTAGCGATATTAGGAGAACATCACTGATGGACACTGCTCGAGTAAAGGAAGCCAATTAAGAATTCATTATTCTTCATTGTTTCCTCCATCTAGTGAATCTTAGTTATTGTATTAATTCTTTAGTTTATAGTTGTTATGCAAGAAGTCATTCAAGTGGCGAATTTAATCTAATCAAGGGTCTCTGAATTCTACAATCTTCAAAGAGATGTGCACAGATTTTGTCATGTGCATTTACTGTACCACTTCGACGTGAGGTGGCTATCGCGAAGAAAGTGGTGGTAATGTGCGAAGAGGGTGAAAATATCTTCTTGTTCGAGAAGAATCATCCCTTAACCACCCACTTCTCTGTTTCGAAGTGGATGCTGCAAGTTGCCAATCTTGCTGGTATATTTGCCGAAACCAGCAACTTTAACACTTCGATGTAAGATCGTGATCAGACAGAGGTTGGCTTATCAGAAAAGCTGGCAGCATATATCTATTGGAGTAGTTCTAGTATGGATAAAGCCGAGCTCTATATTTAGGCAGTTGAAATTGCAAGCTATGGAACATAGCATAGAAATATCACGTTGTCAAGCTAATATCCTGCACACGTGTACTTGAGTGTATTTCTTGCAAATCTCACACACGTTCTTTCCCATGTGATGCTCGGTGCAATAATGCGATACAAATATACGCAACACAAAGAAAAAGCAGAATGTTTTCAATGCAATGATGTTTTATTAAGATGATTATATATTGTTACATTAAATTCGAAGTCGTTTGTTGAAATGTGCGGATTTCTCACATTTTGATCATATCCTGTGGTAACTCGTATTGTGCTTTCCTTGCTTAAGGGAGACATTCACTTGGGTTTTCATACAAGTAGTCGACACCGGCTTGGCCCATTGCTCCTTTGAGGAAGCAGATCTGTGGAGAGAATCAAATAATATTCTATGATTGTAGTGTATCTAGTAAAGTATATTTCATAGCGCTACAAGCTCACGCTTCCGTAAAGAGTTCGGTTTTGGGTTTGAAATCGGAAAATATATTACATTGTTCGGGTGACTTCCAAATAATGTTCACAATATTAAAGTAATGATGGCACTGATATAAAAATAATTTGATTGACGAATGAATAAGTTTTATCGTCGAAAAATCATCAAGCAGGGATACCACTAAGACGAACAAGTTTAGCACATTTTTGCTAAAATAAATAATTAACATAGAGAGTATCTAACCAAAAGACACAGTTAAAATATATGTCAACACGAAACTGCCTCAATGTCATCAAACGCACGTACCGAATCCATGAATCCGTCGAAGTAACAGTCCCCGCCACACACGCAACCACCGAACACCAACGGGGCCTTCACGCGGTTCAGTCGCCCTGCACAAAATAATGCATTATATTTTCACCAACGGTAATCCAAAAGCATCACAAATAGTCTTGTCTCTCACTATTCCGTTTTCTAGATAACCGTAGATAGAAGTTGTAATAATACATCTACATATGAGTGTTTCCAAAGCAAACGGAAGAATGGAGGTTATGTTTATATAAGAAGAAGCCCTTTTGTGACAACGAAGCAAAGAAATGTGTGTTATGCTGTTTTATTTAGCTATTTTTAAGCACTGGTTTACTTCCAAGCGAAATTGTTACAATATATAATATAGAAACGCACCACCGATGTCCTGTGAGGAGACGAGATCCTTGTTCAGGTAGAAGCTGGCAACCTGACCGTCGTACGACATCACGAGTTGGTTCCATGTATCGGCAGCAGCCTGGATCAGACGGAAACACAACTGTATTGTGAAACTGCACAGGGCTATTGATCACCCTACTAAGCATGTGTCAAAAAGTGTGGTTACTAGGGTGTATGTGTGTGTGTGTTGTGTGTGTGTGTGTGTGTGTGTGTGTGTGTGTGTGTGTGTGTGTGTGTGTGTGTGTGCGTGCGCGTGTGGTGTGTGTGTGTGTGTGTGTGTGTGTGTGTGTGTGCGTTTGTGTGTGTGTGTGTGTGTGTGTGTGTGCGCGTGTGCGTGTGGTGTGTGTGTGTGTGTGTGTGTGTGTGTGTGTTTGTGAGTGTGATGTGTGTGTGTGTGTGTGTGTGTGTGTGTGTGTGTGTGTGTGTGTGTGTGTGTGTGTGTGTGTGTGTGTGTGTGTGTGTGTGTGTGTGTGTGTTGTGTCTGTGGGAGCGTGTGCGTTCGTGGTTGCGTGCGTGCGTGCGAATATATGGATAAGTACAATTTTGTGTCACAAACATAGGTTTGTTGTAATTCGGAAGACACATATCTCTATAGAACATTATACACAATATTGCAACACCTTTAGTACGTATACCTTTTACAATAAATATTGCATTTTGTACTAATGTTTTTGTCCTACTTACAGCAAAGTCGAACGAAGCCTGGGAGCCGGTGGAGTTTGCGAAGTAGCCCACCGCGGCACTTGCGTCAGACTGGGCAACCACGGAACCGTCGATGCTGCAGTCGGAGTTGTCGAGCAGAGATCGTACACCAGACACACCGGCGGATCTCTTGAAGAAGAGTCTCACGGAGAACGACTCGAAGCGGTCGAAGGCGTTGCTGAAGTAGGCGAGCTCCAGCTTCGACTGGGCACTGCTGTTGAAGAAGCCGCATTCGCCATCCATACAATCGTCGCTACTCAGTTGGACGTTCTGGTTGAAGAGCCACAGACCCTTTGAGGCCGAGACTGCTCCATTGAACATCACGCTCGTGATTTCTTCCATCTCGGGATAATCTGTGCGAGAGAAGATATGGATCATATGCATGTGTCTGCATGCCACCAGGAATATACATATACACTCTCGATTATACATGCAAGTGCAACTGACACATTAAACGACTGGTGTTAGATTTATTGTGATTTCAGATATCTGACATCTCGATGAGTCAACTTTTATTTGCAAACCGAGCACAGTCGTACAACTAACGGTAGTTCGCTTTATCAAAGCTCAATCTAGCGCTACATATATATAAGTAATGGTAGATAAAATTCCCAGTAGAAAAACGTAGGACAATTACATATTGGGCATTACGGATGAACATTTCCACCACGCCGTGATACGCCATGGAATATATATTTTTCGTGGACTCATAGCAAGTAGCACTAAATATGACATATGGAAATGAACATAGCCATTTAACATGATATGATTCGTTCGAGTGATTCCGGGATTAGACAACAAAAAGAAATGTATTCGTTGTGGTAGTTACATAAATACACTTTCGCGCCTACAATACATCAAAACATATTATGGAAGCAATTGGTATCAAACAAAGATTTAACATTTCTGTAGTGTCGCTCGGTAGGAATGCCCGTAACATTCATTTGTATGACATCAACAACATATTTATATCAATAATAACACTTACAAGGCTCATATCGCACACATGTGCACAGGGAGAGGTTGAACATAGTGCCTGGTGCACAGTCCATGGTCTCGTTGCCCAGCATGAACTGTCTGTCGTTGTCTTCGACCACTCCCAGCGGGCATTCGCCTAAAACACGCAGTCAGACAAGTTCTATGCAATGTGACGAAAGCCACGTCGCTGTTCGACCCGGGTAGGAACACCAGCACAAAGACGCACAGCATAAAATGAAACATTTTTGATTTTGCAGAAAGCTTTTACGATTTACCTATACAATGGTGCGTATGATTAGAGGTATCGCGATTCTTATATATTTAACTTACCATATATTTTAATGCATTAATCTGTTCTAACGAAGAGGACGCATTTTCTATTGTTTATTATAATGTGAACTTGGCTCTACTGACACAACGTAGACAGACCTTTGTATTTTAACATCGTCATGCCAACTGTGTTTACACACGCTTCAACCGAACAAGAAACGTCTGCGATCGAGACGGTTCCTCAGTCTTACCAATCCCTTGTGTAGAGGGGTTGAACGTGCAGTCGCCAGGTCCTTTGATACAAGTCAGCACACCCTGGTCCCACACCTCACACGGGTTGCATGATCGCTGGTAGGCAATGTACAACTCGGTCGTTGTGTTGTACTCGCACTGGTAGTAGTTCTGACAGTCGCACGGATCCGCTACGATGCCGTACACGCTGTCGGCGCCGGACACCATCGGGCAATCAACTGTACCGCAAGTGGATAAATAGAACGAGAATGTTACTTCATGTCGGACTAACATTGATAGCGATACACGAAGATCACAAAAGTAAATTACCAAGAGTCGACATTACAACAAAATATTTATTGTTGCTATCAGGTATTAATGTTGGCAAAGCAGATTCTATGAAAATATCACATGGAAAAACGAACATAGTCACTGTAAAATCAGTAGCAAAGATATTGTGTTCAAAGGTAAAAAGAACTAGGCCGTGACGAACAAAGCTAGAACGATAAGGGTCCTCGCGAAGTTATTTGTCCAATGTATTGCATATGCAATAGCACATAAATAATGCACCTGGTAATCATTTAGCTTGGTCGTTTCACTCCATAATGATATATTTTATATCCTGGTGAGGCTAGACGGCAGAGTCCGGACTTTGTCTGCTAATTAGTTACCAACTAATTCTTGTTTTAAAAGACCTTTTTTTTAAAGTTGCCAGCTACCTTGAAATCACGTTATCTGCGCATTTGTCTGCACATTGTAGCCGTAGCATGAAACTAACACAAACTTTATACTTTTGGTTGAGACTATGTCCTATATGCCAATGATAAACAAAAATGATGAATGTTTGTTTAAAGGACATTTAAATGAGCCGAATAGTATAATTTTAGCTGAATACAATTATCGCCCTGTGCTGAACAATGTGTGTTGTAGAAAATTTAGTTTGGAGCTGATGTGATTATAAAATAGCAAATCATAATTTTCACCTCGGCCCGTCTATACTTTTTTTTATTGTATATAGAGATGCATAATACATTTCGGCTAAGTTTAACTAAATTGGATTTATGCCTTATGGATAAAATGTAGATTTTGATAACAGTTTTATTAATTTTGCTGCTAACGTAGCTGTTACTATGTCAGCTAGTTAAAAACGTTTCACGTGAACCCCAATATATTTTGCCCTTCCATAAGGATAAATAAGAAAAAAAATAATGGCCAAGTTTTATCCTTTTTTATAAAATATTGAATATAGTAAAAATTTATGTATAATGTTTTTTTTTGTGACTTGATAAATTACATAAAATAATTAGTAAAAATTGTAATGCAAATTTCTTATATTATTCATTATATAATACAGGAATATAGCATTGCAATATTATATAGTTTTATATTTGAATAGTAAATACATCTCGTCGTATGACTGATCATGGAGTAATCTTGCTTCCGACGACATTGTTTTATGTCAAATGCTTCAAAAATTTACATGGGAACCAGGACGTGATTTACTTGTCATATATATCAATAATACATAAAAAGCTTGGCAACATTTTACTGACGTGGTATTACACACTGTGGTTCAAATATTGAATATTGTCGAAAGTGAGCTAAAATGTGATTTTACCGCAACCTAATAAAATATATAACATAATTATTTTACCATTGTTTTTTTGTATATTTCACCTATCATAATTGATGAAATCTGAACATATCAAACTGCATTATTAGTGCAAGTAAATAACAAAGTAATATATAACCATAACAATGCATTTAACAAATAGGCATATGGAAGGAAATTAGTTAAACGCCCCCAGTCCAATTAAGCCTATTTTAAAAATTGCTCATCTCAAAAAGGAAATTTGTCAATTCTGATCGTTTTACCTTTGTGGCGTTCATATAGTAGTACCTTCTTGTCGTTGGACTTTCATGTTAGTTATCCACAATACGAACACGATACAACTGGCCAATCAATGGAAACATTTCCCACGACACAACATATATTCGACAATCATTTCATCTAAGTTTCCCAATGACACTTCTATTTCCAAACACGAATGTCATATAAGTAAATAATATACCTGCAGGGTCCAAGGGAACACAGACGCAGTCTTCGCTATCCACGTAGTCACCCACACAAGGTTCGGCCTCGCAAACACGGCTTCTGTATTTCTTCGAATCACACAAGCAATCTCCGAAGTCCGACCACGAACCGAAATCGGCCGCTAAATGAAGACGACGTATTGTTGTGCAAAAACAATATTTAAGTCAGAATACGTAGTTTTACGTAACAGTATGTAAACATAAACTAGTGTTATTTATTTAAATTAAACTATATTAAAGCATACACCATCCTATACGTGTATTGATCAGATGCATCGAATATTTCTCTACTAAACGTAAGCTTATATAGTTTCAGATATGGTTTTGTAATACCCACCTATGCATAATATTACAATTTCTGATACACGATTATTAAGTATTTCGTCAGGTGCTATTCATGAGCACGCTGTCTTTGTCTACTGCAGAAGTGTCTCATCTTACCACAAACCGTTTACAGTTTAGAAAGCAGTGAACAAACACTTACCGGCTTGGAGGACTATCACTGACAGGACGGCAACAATGATCGATCCCTTCATCTTGATATCCTGCGGATAATAAGATGCCAAATTGTACTATGCACACATCTAACTATTGTCTAACTATTATGTGTAGCTGAACAAACAAAAGGTTGTTAAGAGACAAACAGCAAGGTTGACTTTTGGAAATGCTAAGATCCATATGAACTAGATTCTACCTAAATAACAGTTAAACTAATGAAACAGAAGAAAACCACTGTACCGTTGTTAGTCTTGGCGGACGATCGGATAAACTTCTTCGCTGATTCTGAGTCGAATGGCCAATACCAACGACCGTGTGAACTTATATACCCCTGCTCGAGACGGTTCGCCCACACAGTTCCTGCGCGTAGGAAGAGGATCGCTTACGCTCGGACACCTCTCTGACGTAGGTAGCACAAATATCACTAAAGTATGTACGATAAAAGATGTTTGATGTAGATTTGATACGACCATTTACTTCAATTAAGCTCATGTTACGCTTGTCCAGACGTATCGGTCATTCTCGCGTATGTGAACGAGACAACACGTGCAGTCTTCCTCCGAATTTTTAATCTCTGAAAGTTAACCACATCATTTTAAACTGTTCTAGTCATTTCGAGAAGAAAACGTAGTTCGAATAGCGATAACAAGCACGCACGTACGATCGCACGCATGCACGCACGCACGCACGCACGCACGCACGCACGCTCCCACCCACTCACTCACTCACTGACTTGCTTACTGGCAACCCTTTTTGTACCCATACTTTAGGGTGTGCTGATCCAGAAACTGTATGATGCCACTTTGGCATCATTGAACAATTTGAACAACCATTTTAAAAATGGCCTGTCTCATCGTCTGGGCCAAAATAGTTGTTATATAAATTGAAACGAACGCCGTTGCCACTATTGGTATTTGCGAAGCACAATTGCTTTTGAAGTTTTGTGAATAGCATATGCTCTTTTTATCGTTATTGTTAATTAAGGGATTAATGTTTATTGGCATTTCTTCGACTTCGATACGACACGTGTTTACCGCATATTTCTGCCAAGTAATTTTAGTAAATAATCTTGCATCGTAAAAGAACATTCGATTTGCCAGCCCCTAGCAATACACTGTCCGTGTTTTATTATTGTATTTGTGTGTTATCATCCCTAGTGCCTATGCAATTGCGTGTTTTTCGTGCAACATTATAAAACCAATATACTCCAGCTTCAACAAAAAAAGGTAGCATTCCCTGTGTCTTCAGAAATATATATACAAAGTATAATTAACCACATGTCTAATCGTCCGGGCATGTAAACACCACTGTCCAGTAATTTCCCCTGATTTCCGTTTCTTCTTCATATTTTGCCATACTTTTATTAGTGCCAGAAGAATAGCCGCATAATATTAAGTCCTTATCTAGACTAGCAGCAAAAATCTTTAATCAATGAGAGCACGATATTTGTGCATCTTGACGTTTTCAGCACGGATTAGTTTTGCATTTGCGTTTCTGCTCTTTTCATTTCACATCAGTTGTCTTTACGATCTTCTCAAATACGACACATTACAAGGCCGCAATATTTAAAAAAAAATATGAAAGGAGTGCACAAAGATATAGTGCTTCATAGATATCAACGGACTACTTAGAAAAGGTCACAGTTGATAAGTAGCTTGTAATATAACTCAGATGAAATATCTGAATATTTCCCAGATCCAACGTTATTCTGGTTCTGGTTCAACTACAACACATTTAGTGGACAGTGAGTCCTTTACTGTTTACAAAGTAATAACACCTGACAGTGTCCGTTTGATGGCGAGTTAGCACGCATCTTCTTCGATTAGCCACAGTGTAGTCGTGAAATTTTAAAAACGAGAACACGTTTACTAGCAGATATCACCTTTGTTAGGGTCACGCGTACATCAACCAACGTCCTCCATTCAGTGGAGAATTAACAATGTGGGAGTCCTGGTAAAAACGTGCTATCGAGAGTGTAAAATACGGAGATCGAGACCTGTGGTGTTAACTATGAATGTATCCACATACATTATCCTTTGTTCAGCTATGCTTGAGTATAAGCATTCACAGTACACATTCTCCTGAACAAATATGTTGAACTCTCTCAAATACTAACGAAATCTATGCGAGTTTTGGCAGCACTGAAATCCAAGAAAATGTTGTTATGATTAATCCGACCCGTGATATCCTGTGGTATTCACTACGAATGTATCTATCCACGCATTAACCTTTGTTGAGATATGTTTCTGTATAAATATTCACAGTACAAGTTCTCCTGAACAAATCTGTTCAACTTTCCCCATCACTAACGAACTCTATTATGCGAGTTTTGGCAGCACTAAAGTCCGAGAAAATGGTGTCATTAGTAATCCGACGTGTGATATCCCATTCTGCACTAAGTCTAGGTTTAAACCAGTCTGTTTTGGCTCATTGTGGATCGGTGCTCATGCTTGATTTGCTTCAACTTGGGAAAACACCTCTTTCCGTTACAGTTGTTAATCAGCAAAGTCGTAAATATATATGTGCGGAGAAAGACTCTGTGTTGCTAATCATGTAGATTGTGATTGATTTAATGGGGGTTTGGTCAGAGTATTCCACTTTTATCAGATACAAGCACGAAAACTGCATATTAGTCTGTGTTAGTTAATATATGTTATGTTATAAACTCATATTATAAGTTAGTAACATGGTTCACTAATATTACTAAATGCAATTCCAATCTTTAAAAATAAAAAATTTATTTTGAAAAAGGTTTATTAATAAAACATAATGAAGGTTAATTGATATCGATATTTTCGACTTTAGTGATATTTGAAGCGATATAACAACGTTGGTAATAATGTTGCAGTCTTATCTTCAAACGAACATTTATTTATAATTATTTTTATTCAAACATATCTTTTTAACATGAAATGCTGTGATTTTTATTACATATTATCAACATGTTACACATGCATTACTTAAGTTGAAATATGTGCATGTTCGTTGGCTGAAAGTGTTGGTATGGCTGTACCCGACAAAACGAATTCTCGCATTTCAGAGTTTATTACAACACGTTGTCGGAATAGATTATAGTTACTCGAGTAAGGTTCGTGTTATTTCGCCTAGCGGTCATTGAAACGAATGTATATTATATCATATTATATCTTAGACGGCAAAAGGACTTGATGTATGCGTTGCAAACGGCAAAGGACGCAGTGTATATTGTGGTTGAACAAACATTATGTTTTTGAAAGAGAAATATTAAGATAATCCATCTGAAACATATAGCAGGCTACATTTTGAACGGTGACCTTTTTTAAGCGAACATTTACTGAGTTTGTGGCTACAAAACGGCCTAATGTTGCGCAGACACTGACGATCACGACTATTGCAGTAAGTTCAAAATACTACTCTCATACCTTAGTGTTTTGAACCTAGTCTGAATGATCAAGGCACGATTAGGCTGATAAGTCTAAAACATTCAGGTCCACAAAACGTGTTTATACATAGTATGCGTATGCATAGAGCACAATATAATATAATGCGAATAGAACACACCATCAACTCAAAGTAAAGCAATGCTAAGTCGAGAAAACTCACGAATATTTTTAATGCTTTTTGAACCCAAGTTAACATTATTTAGTTTTAACTAGCGACCATTTAATATTTCACGTTGATGCCTAGAAGTGAAATGACACAGTCTTACACACACACACACACACACACACACACACACACACACACACACACACACACACACACACACACACACACACACACACACACACACACACACACACACACACACACACACACACACACACACACACACACACACACACACACACACACACACACACACACACACACACACACACACACACACACACACACACACACACACACACACACACACACACACACACACACACCACACCACACCACACGCACACGCACACGCACACGCACACGCACACACACACACACCACACCACACCACACCACACGCACACGCACACGCACACGCACACGCACACGCACACGCACACGCACACGCACACGCACACGCACACGCACACGCACACGCACACGCACACGCACACGCACACGCACACGCACACGCACACGCACACGCACACGCACACGCACACGCACACGCACACACACACACACACACACACACACACACACACATAAATTTATACATCTGGAAACATGAGAGGGAAAGAGGACGACATAAGTATATAACCTTGTAAAAAGTATTATTGAACTCCATAGTTTCGAGCGAAGCGCAGTATGGCAATGAGTTCTGGACACACAAGAAAGAAGTTGAGAAACGTATATGCACAGTCGATATGTAGTTATTGCGCATAAACGGTACGCCGGAGGCAGAGAAAGCATAACGTCTGGCTCATGTATAAAGTAGGAATTAACGAAGAAGAAGTTCTGCTACGTTTCATTCTGAGAATAAAGCTGACGAATTACGGCCATTTGAAAAGAAGAAGGAAAATTGGATGGAATGGCAGCATCATCCGTTGGACAGATGGTGGACTTGAAGTGGCTGGAGATGTTGCAAGGAGACACCAACGTCCTAAATGTGGCCAGGGCTATACATCGTCATCATCTACTTGTGACGATTTGTATATGGAAGAAACAAGAATAATTACAATAACTATTGGCTACGACGATCCGTTCAACCTGTACTGTGCCTATTCAGAATTTATGTTTGTAGGTGTATTTGTTACATGATTTAATTTAAATTTGTATCAGCATATGTTATCAGAAACACAATGTTCTTTTTTTCCAAAAAAATCCTTTTAAATGTATTCAAACATATGTTTGTCGATGGTAGTATTGTAGCACGCTACATTAAGAGGATTCGGTATGTAAAACCAATGGATTATTTAGAAAAAATATAAATAAAATGTTGTGGCTAGCGCTTAGCGAATAACATAAAGAAGACAAACAGAAGATTTTGACCCAATCACCTACCCAGACCTGTGTGACCGGAACGTACGGACAAGTGTAACATGAGTTTAATCTAAGTAGCCAGTGACCCTATGAAATCAGCATAAAACAGCTTTGTTCGCACCTATTCCTTCAATATCGTCGTTACCTTCACAGAGGTGTCCGAGCGTAAGCGATCTTCGCCCTACGCACACGAACTGTGTGGGCGAACCGTCAAAGGCAGTGGATCATAAATTCACGCGGTCGTCGGTATCGACTCAAAATCAGCGAAAAAGAAGTTAATCCGATTTTCCGCCAAGTCTAGTTTAGCTGATATTTAAGTTGAAGAAAGATCCTTCGAAATTTCGCATTTTCGAAGAACAGATTGGTTAGTTGTTTCCAACCAACCTTTTGTTCACTAAGATGAATAAAGTTACACATTTGTATAAATTTAGCTAATACATACAAACACACACACACACACACACACACACACACACACACACACACACACACACACACACACACACACACACACACACACACACACACACACACACACACACACACACACACACACACACACACACACACACACACACACACACACACACACACACACACACACACACACACACACACACATATATGAACATTAAATATGTTAAATTTATATATTGTTATTAAGCCTATATATATATATATATATATATATATATATATATATATATATATATATTATGCATTAACTTGTATACATTTTTTTTACTGGCCTTTCAGCTTTAAAAGGTTATACTGTTGCGTAATGCGTGGAATATGACTCCTGTTCAAGGAACAGATTGCATAACTCAATACGTTCAATTGAAAAGGGTATATTTTTGGCAGAATAGTTAGATAAATTATCAAGGATGTCACACTGACAACGTATTGAGTGGTCCCTCCAAGCAATCGACAGTCAAAAAGTGTTATCTTTATCATTGTTATGTATTACATAACTACCCCTGTCACTTTACGTTTTAGTAAGTACATATCCGATTGGGCACGGTCAATATATAAGTACGACATGCCTATATTTTGATATATTTGTTGATATAGTAACTATGCACTGTGACTTTTTCAATATTGCCATGAAAACGGGCGACTGTTAGCCACGTGTTGATCAAACCATGACTAAAACGGCGTGGGAAAATTGCTACAATTTCTTCAACTGTGATTGTTGGCATTAATTTTGAACAAAACATATATTGAATTGTCTGGAGTATCCATTTTAGCCCAATATATTGGGTTATAATATTATATCACCAGAAGTCGAAGGGTCTCGACAATTCATCTAACCCGAAGCATCATCGCTGTTCTAAAAGTGTAGTTTTGACTATCTAATTAATCAACTAACTGACTGACTGAATGAATGAATGACTGACTGACTGACTAAATGACTGACTGACTGAATGAATGACTGACTGGTGTAGGACAAGGGACCATTCATAATACCTAAGTAACACTTTGCTAACAAACCATAATGCATACCTTCATACATTCCTGTATTCGTGCATTACACTTGACATCACAGTCAGCTATTATAAAGTGATGATCCGTAGGCTGTATAATTGTGCACGGTTTACCAAATGATATTTGACGCATCAAGGGATCTGATCGTCCAATGCATCGAACATGTTCGGCCAACTCCGTAAATATATGTAGTATTATATTTAGCGACGCGCACATAAATGGATAATAATATCAAAGTTGGATTATGTATGTCTTTCATATATCTACGTACTGAAGGACAACGGAAGTTTTTAATGAAATAGGAATTGATACAATGTTACTTGAATGAATAACATTTACATGAACAATATAGCTTATGACTCAAACCCTAGGATAACATCCATTATTCAGGCTCCCTAATGTAGCGCCACCTTTTGTCGCACACACGATAATATTATTCAAAGTGTCGGTACTTTCCACTGAGGCGAAAAACGAGAAGTTATTGATTGATTATTTTGAAGATGACCGAGTAGCAACACATGCTCCCGTCCAATATGTTAACACATGCTCCCGTCCAATGTATTAACACATGCTCCCGTCCAATGTATTAACACTTGCTCCCGTACAATGTATTAACACATGCTCCCGTCCAATGTATTAACAACTATGCAGATGTATTACAGGTACCGAAGCAACTATCCAGACTGTGTAAACCAATAACCCGACGGAACATCATTAATATTGAAGTGGTCACTTCAATTCTTGAAGTAGTCGTCGCAAAAATAACCAGAAATAAATGTAATACCCATAGACTGGAATATGTTAATCCCGTTAGGAAACGCCGGTAACACCTTAAATAAAATAACAAGACGAAAGGCCTACATTACAGGAATTATTCGGAGACAGTTAAATAAACATTGAAAATGCTTTTTTGAAGTCAGTCACTTCTATTTCGTTTGAATCAAGGTTGAATTGTCCACTCGACTTCTATTTTATGAAAGGCACAGAACAGAAGTGACTGCCTTCGAACATGCAACTGTGATTAAGTCGCTTAAACACATAGAAGCCCAGTCGGTGCGTATCGCATGCACGATTCACCTGCTGCGGACAACCTACTCGTGTCTCGCGCGCGGGACGAGGATCGATTATAAATCAACACGTCTGTGGCGCAGTTAATATTCACCTTTTCAAGGACAATACCTGGTGACGCTTGACCTCGTGCTTAATGACGTATTTGTTATTACACTGAAAGCTTCGGACAAAATTATTGATCTTACATTAATACAGCAAGAGTAGTCCAAGTTTGTAAAATAGTAAATGATTATCAACTGTGTTCTTTTTTAGCGTGTGGGAACCAGATAAACTAGTGGACACGAAGCAACGTTACCTAAGTAACAGTGTATATTGGATATAGTAAAGTATTAATTCGCACTAATTACAATACATGAGCAGCAGCGGCAGGTCAGGGTGGCCAAAACTATATCTCATAGTCACATCTCCTATTAGGGTGGCATACACAGTTGTACAATTAGGGTTATTAGTACAATGCAACATGTATGCAATTAGAAGTACATTGTATGTGTACGGATCCTTCCACATCCTTCCCTCTAATATTTTTCAGTATTTGGCAGTATTTAACAATTACTGTTCTGCTTCCGCAGCCTATACTCCCCCTCATTGTGTCTTTTGCATTACACATCACATAAAAATGCACATTGAAACATGTGCATTGCAGACGAAATAGGAGCTACCAGAATATATCCATTATATTCATGCTACAAATGTCCCATGCAGTGTTTGCGTGCGAAATCACCACCCTTACGTCTCTTGCCCTGTCGTCAGTGTTCATCTGCTAGCCGAAACCGTGGTCGGATTGTTCGAACAGCCTCTCCATGCGCGCGTCACGCTTCGTTACTTCCAGGAACGGAAGACACGTCACTGTTAGTGCAGCATAGGGTCGTGGAACCATCGGCGTTGACGGCGTCGATGTCATATCCGTGGCGTTTATGTCAATGTCATCGCGACATTGCAGCATTTGGTCAGCTGTTCCATGCCGAAGTATGTAGCCCAGTGGAAGCACGTGTGGCCAATCTGGCCGCATGCGTCGATGAGAAACTCCATTGCAAATCGAGAGTTACTCTTCTTAAATTGTCTGCATCGTTTTTTGGTGGCGCGCAATGATGTTGGGGTCTGCATATTCCCTTGAGAAACTAATCAGACATACCATTGCGCAGCCAAGAACGAAGCATTTATTATAGGTACTGCCCATCACGTGACCATGATTGTAGTGGCCATGTCATTTATGTGCACTATTGGAAATTGCAATATGTTTCACTTTTCATCCTCTAGTGTAACTTTGACATTTAATGTGGGCGAGAAGAGCATGAGCTATATAATTGCAATAACGTCTCAGGCGGACCATATATTACAGCGTTGTTATCGAAGAGACTGTGCCTTGGCCTTGCAGACATAGCAAGCTCATCAGACATTGGAGTGCTGGCTTCCCCTCCATCTGAAGTTCTGTCATCACTAGACACGCTCCAACCGACAGCCTTGTGAGCGTCCACTGCATCAGTGACAAGTGTCGCCTATTACAGGGAACTGAAAAGCTGTGTCGGAACAGCAGTCAGTCTGGCTACTCTAGCGCCACATGCATCCAAGTTGTTCCATGATACAGAGGCTGACATAAAACCTGGCCAGTCTTGCTTCGAGCCAAATAGGTTGTCTAGGTTTGTCGGCCTGTTTCGGCAAGACGTGGCACTGCCGACTGAGGTCTTACGTGGTTTGGCCTTGCGACAAATAGGTCGATTTGGCGTGTAGGCGCGGCACTAGCTGTGCCAACTTAGATGATGTTGTCGTTCAGCCTAGGTGGTTTGGTCTTGGGCCGAATAGTCGACTGGTTGTATCAGCCTGTCTCGTCAAGACAGTAGCTCTGTCAACTGAGGAGATGTTGTCCTTCGGCATTGGTGGCTTGGCCTTGCGCCGAATTGGTTCAGCAAGATAGTGGATCTGCCAACTGAGGAGATATTATCCTTTGGCCTATGTACGTGGTTTGGCATTGGGCCGAATAGGCCGACTGGATGTGTTGGCCTGTATTTGAACGGTAGTGGCTCTTCAAACGTCACTCGAAATCACAAAAGCGCTGTGGAACATACACACAATTAATTCCGTTCAACGTACAAGTGTTGTCTGTCAGGAAAGCTAGCGTAAATGTATACAACAGTGAGAAGTGGGGACTTACAAAGGGAAATCATATGGTTTGCCGTCTCATCGATATTTCTTTAGTTATACTCGATGATTTTCCTTACAAAAGTGATAATTTAAACTCAACATCAAATGGAGAGTACGAAGTTTATCAGGATATATGCAAGTGCCGAATCGCAGAAAACCGGGAAATCATGAACTAGATTGGCCTACATTATTTACTCATCTAAACATATTCTTACCTCATTTGTGTTATGCCGATGCATTCACTCAATCATTCCACAACAGTTCGTGCACAAAAAGCATATATACATTAAGAAAACATAGTGTTTTTTTGTGTGCCGTTTTCGGTCCAATTAGCGCCACGAAGCATCAGCGTCTTCTTCAGTGAGCGTCAACGGCTTCTATTTTCGCTATCCGCGGATGCAATCTGCATCACTATTTGGACCGCAAAAATGTGAAAAAACACAATATTTAAAAAATTAATGTATTCCTTTTTGTCTGCGCAGAAAAGTATATTTAAGAATATCATTCAGCGGCGTAAATAATTTAGGCCAATCTAGTTCATGATTACCGAAAACTAGATTGTCTAAACGCAACAGGTCAGCGCGAAGTTTTCGCGGTGGCCCATATGATGTTCGACTCCGTTGAGATATGAACTCACGCACGGTTCGACGCTTCGCAAAGCTTTCGCCTTGTTTGTGAAAACCCAGATGCGGCGTTCTGACACCAGTGTAGAAGTTTGCCATCTGACACACGGGTATGTGTATTTGATGTCCTTTATGGGGCCACGAATTACTGTATTAATTAAAATTAATAAAACTGAATTAAAACACAAGTACTAGAATCTGCTTCCATATATGTGTTAGTCTCATGTGAGCCACCTTTAGAAATAGGGTCCGCAGTAGCAGCACCATGTAAGTCAGAGTGTCCAAAACAGTATCGCCGCCAGGTGGCTAACTCATAGTCACATCTCCTATTAAAGTGGCGTACACAGTTGTTGTACAATTATAGTAAATAGTACAATACAAAATATATGCAATTAGAACTACAGTTATGTATGCGGATCCTTCCACAATGTTTAATAATATATATATATATATATATATATATATATATATATATATATATATATATATATATATATATATATATATATATATATATATATATATATATATGTATATATATATATATATATATATATTATGTATCTCGATAAATGGGCTACATGGTACTCGCTTTGAAAAAATTTTATGAAACAGAAAAGGGTGATATTATATTCAGCTGTCAAGATGTTAGAGTATATATAGTTTATGCTGTGAAATATGATTTTTCTATAAAAAAAATTCAGACTTCACACCATTGAAATGTCGGCTTATTTCTTTGAGCTGATCTGATCAGCTCACAACTCACTGCCTATATTTATTTCGCCCATTTATTTTTATTGTTATTTTGCCATAATTACTTCAGCAACAGTACGTGGTGCTAATAATATATATGCGAACTGCGTCAACAGTATACATTTCCAATTCAATAAAAGCGTTCGACGTCCACCATTTAGGTGAATAAATAAGAAATGTATAAAATGGTCCAAATTTGCCACATACATTTACATGACTGTCGCTATAGATAAACGGCAGATAACAGATTCCACTATACAAGTTTTAGTTTTAGAATGACTCACTTATTTGAACATTAGCAGTTCTAAAAATGAGATATTTTGTTGATTACTCAATACATTTCAAGACGTATGATAGGGTTCAACGTAAAACCGCTAAACATTTCTAAATATTTACGCAAATAGCTACACTTCACATTAGTGCCAGTCGTGAGATCTATACTCCCGTGTAATAATACTCGTGTCGAGTAAGACTCTGAACCGTAATATTACTTTGGTGTGTAACTATCCATGCATCGCAATTTAACAGCGGAATCACATTGTCGAGCCAAAATTCTGCACACGTGTGTACTCCGGTGTATTTCTCAAAACGCGTAGAGCATTTTCGTTCCAATGTGCAAACACGCGATGCATTCGATCGGTATTAACATTCTCAACACTTGGAAAAAGGGGAAAGATTTCAGTGCAATTTTATTAGTATGGTTACAATTTTTATACTAAATTCGCAATCGTTCGTTGAATTGTGCCGTTTTAACACGTTATGATAATATCCTGTGGTAAGTCGACCGTGCCTTCCTTGCTAAAGCCGCGCACGCTTGCTTGTTGTACAGGAAGTTAACATCGGCTTGTCCCAGCTATGAAACGCAGCATAGAAGGGTTAGTTTGTGAAGCTAATAACGTGCACTTGTGCATTTCAGCGTATTTTTTTAATAACTCTCTCACCATGGTCTTTCCCATGTGATGCTCTGTGCAATATAGCGATAATTTAATTATGATGTAAATATATTTATGTCGAATTTGTTGAACCACTGACTACTTAGACAAAGTTCATTCACGCGTATATTTAACGTTTTTCCTATTGTCAGATTCACATATGTTCATTATTAATACGTTATATACATATTTCATCGAATGATATAATATACATCTACCAAGTTTTGGGTTTAATCCAGTATATTTGCTATCTCCTTTTTATGAAACATCTGAAATTGTCATTTTAATTATTATTACATTATGTCATTGTACACTGTGTTTTCGAGTTTTTCATCTGACGAGGTATTTCCTTGTACGTAGCCATCGACAACAACAATCTGGGAATGCTTATTGTCAAACATAGTGGAACAAACGTTAATGTATTGGGATTACATCCATATTCTGTACCACGCGTCTCGATCTTTATCTTTCACGCACTCGATAAACCCCTTCCCTCCGTTAGTTGGTGTACTCTTGATTCTGACCAAGGTTGGTTTAACGTGTTATCTGCTACTGTTGTATTCAACTGAACGTGTTCTCATGTTTCACATTTTACGACTACGGTCTTGTTACTGGAACAAGGTGCGTGCAAAGTCGCCATCAAACAAAAGTCAAGGCGATATTACTGTGTAAACGCCAAAAGGACACAGTGTCTGTTTAAGGTATTGTAGCTGAACGAAATCGACCTTTCGTCAGGGAAATATTCAGATATTTCATGTGGATCATATTACAAGCTACGTATCAACGGTGATCTGTTCCAAGTAGTCCTTTGGTATCTATGAAGCTGCCTATCTTTGTGCAGAATTAAACGTTCACGACAGGAATCACAGCAATGTTTCACTGGTGACATTTCCATTATGTTTTTGCATAGAACCAATATATCAATATTCCCACACATATGTCTTTTGATTTCTTGAATTTTGTTGAGCCCTCCGTATTTTCCTGTATACAATGCCAACCAACATTTCATAAGTAATCCTTCATAGCAGTAGTTTTTAGTTTTCTTATAATTCATCCTTTGTTTTTACTAAAACAATTCCCTGAGTTTACTCTCATAGATACATAAAAAGTTACATCAAGCAGATCAACATCTGAAATTACATACTCCAAAAGAAATCCGGGACGTTGCTGGTGGCGTTGTTACGATCGTCTGACGCAAGAGAGTGTGGTGATCGACAGTCCGGTGTAAGCAGGTGTCGAATGCATCAGCAACAACACCACCGTCAACGTTCAGATCCAAAGATGAGGTAATATCTTGGCCGAAATTTTAAATACATCTTTCGTGTAGAAGGTGACAGGATTGATAAGAAAATAATGACAAGAATGGGTGAAAGCAAACGGAAGGACAAAACGAAGGTGTCGACGGACGATTTGACATAAACAAAAAGATACAGGAGTGGTTATGGGCAACTCATCGCGGATGTCACCAGAAGTCGTAAGACTTGACTGACACGAACTCACAAGTAAAGTTAGCAGCATGTACATTTCCACGTCAATAATCGAAAGGTCGACTTCCAGATGATAGATAAATAAATGCCGCTAATTATCCAGTTTTGGCGTAGTAAAGAAATGTCTAAATGTTGCCAATAGAAAAAGGCCAAACAATAATACAAATTAAACAAGGTGCTGTATATAGATATATCGTCTCCACAATATAACGCACATTCTTTTCCCTGTGTTTGTCGTGCAAAATTGTTTACAAATAGGTGTAATAGATAGTATCATCCATGAATGTTTGACAAAAACGCATACAAGGCGTTTGATGAGATTTAGCGATGTGCATAGTCGGCTATATACTCCAGATTGATAGCAAGGCCATCGAATGAGATGTTGTAGCGTGGTATTTCTACCTACGCCCCACTCCGGTATCCATCTACTTTTTCACTGCCAATGTCATGAATCTCGATATTACTCGAAAAGCCCACTCGCAGCAAATACAACTACGCGTTTCCATAGGCATTTCTTATCAGTTCATATTTCGAGAGCGATATCTTTATATACCGGCAAAGAAGAAGAATGAGAAGAAGAATAAATTATTCAGGCGACTTATCAAGGGAAAGAACAGCACTTTCGTGACCACTATGCGAAGTTTCTTCGAAAGGAAGAAAAACCAAATGAAGCGACAGCGAATTAATGCTCCGACCAATATTGTATTCTACTCCCTCCAACAAACTACACCGCCTTCATATCTTCATATTTTGTGACTTGGAGGATCGAAAAACAGAAGAAGCCACACATCATTGGTGAGGAATTTGTGAAATCAGCAGCTGTCCACATGGTTCGTAACGTCTGTGGAATCTTGACGAATTATACGATTCGTGCACTCATCTATGACATGTCGAATGACATGAAACACCAGGTAACTGCACCTATCAAGACGAGTGGACAATGGTGTCTTCAGTTTGATGAATCGACCGATATTAGTGACGATGGCATAAGGTCGCTATCGAGGTCCAAACGATATTGATTAAGGGCTTTTATTTTTATATTTAGGTGGCTGTCGCAAGGAAAGTGGTGGTAATGCGCGAAGAGGTTAAAAATATCTTCTTGTTGGAGAAGAATCATCCCTTAACCACACACTTCTATGATTCGAAGTGGATGCTGCAAGCTGCCTACCTTGTTGGTATTTTTGTCGAGACCAGCAACTTGAACACTTCGATGTAAGGTCGTGATCAGACACAGGTTGGATTATTAGAAAAGCTGGCAGCATAGATCTATTGGAGAAGTTTTAGTATCGATAAAGCCAAGCTCTATATTTAGGCATTGTATATATTGTATTTCTTGCAAATCTCACACACGTTCTTACCCATGTGATGCTCGGTGCAATAATGCGATGCATCACATGGGTAAGAACGTGTGTGAGATTTGCAAGAAATACAATATATACAATGCCTAAATATAGAGCTTGGCTTTATCGATACTAAAACTTCTCCAATAGATCTATACGCAACAGAAAGAAAAAACTGAATGTTTTCAATGCAATGATATTTTATTAAGATGGTTATATATTGTTACAATAATTTCGCAGTCGTTCGTTGAAATGTGCGGATTTCTCACATTTTGATCATATCCTGAGGTAACTCGTATTGTGCTTTCCTTGCTTAAGGGAGACATTCACTTGGGTTGTCGTACAAGTAGTCGACACTGGCTTGGCCCATTGCTCCTTTGAGGAAGCAGATCTGTGGAGAGAATCAAATAATTATTTTATGATTGTAATGTATTTACTAAAGTATGTTTCATAGCGATACAAAATCACGCTTCCGTAAAGAGTTCGGTTTTATGTTTGAAATCGGAAAATACATTACATTGTTCGGGTGACTTCCAAATAATGTTCACAATATTAAGGTACTGATAGCACTGATATCAAAATAATTTTGATATAAAAATAATTTGATTGACGAATGAATAAGTTTTAGTGTCGAAAAAACATCATGCAGGGATACCACTAAGACGAACAAATTTAGCACATTTTTGCTGAAATAAATAATTAACATAGAGAGTATCTAACCAAAAGTCACTGTTAAAATATATGTCAACACGAAGCTGCCTCAATGTCATCAAACGCACGTACCGAATCCATGAATCCGTCGAAGTAACAGTCGCCGCCACACACGCAACCACCGAACACCAACGGGGCCTTCACGCGGTTCAGTCGCCCTGCACAAAATAATGCATTATATTTTCACCAATGGCAAGCTAGCGTCACAAGCAGTCTTGTCTCTCAATATTCCGTTTTCTAGATAACCGTAGATAGAAGTTGTAATGATACATCTACATATGAGTGTTTCCAAAGTAAACGGAAGAATGGATGTTATATTTATATCAGAAGAAGCCCTTTTGTGGCAATGAAGCAAAGAAATGTGTGTTATGCTGTTTTATTTAGCTATTTTTAAGCATTGGCTTACTTCCGAGCGAAACTGTTACAAGATATAATATAGTAACGCACCACCGAGGTCCTGTGAGGAGACGAGATCCTTGTTCAGGTAGAAGCTGGCAACCTGACCGTCGTACGACATCACGAGTTGGTTCCATGTATCGGCGGCAACCTGGATCAGACGGAAACACAACTGTATTGTGAAACTGCACAGGGCAATTGATCACCCTACTAAGCACGTGTCAAAAAAGTGTGCTTGCTACGGTGTGTGTGTGTGTGTTTGTGTGTGTGCGCGCGCGCGCGTGTGTGTGTGTGTGTGCGTGCGTGTGTGTGTGTGTGTGTGTGTGTGTGTGTGTGTGTGTGTGTGTGTGTGTGTGTTTGTGTGTGTGTGTGTGTGTGTGTGTGTGTGTTTGTGTGTGTGTGTGTGTGTGTGTGTGTGTGTGTGTGTGTGTGTGTGTGTGTGTGTCTGTGGGTGCGTGTGCGTTATTGGTTGCGTGCGTGCGTGCGTGCATGCGACAGTTTGCATATATGGATGAGTACAATTGTGTGTCACAAATATAGGTTTGTTGTAATTCGGAAGACACATATATCTACCGAAAAGTATATACAATATTTCAACACCTTTAGTATGTATACCTTTTACAATAAATATAGAATTTTTGCTAATGCATTGGTCCTACTTACAGCAAAGTCGAACGAAGCCTGGGAACCGGTCGAGTTTGCGAAGTAGCCTACCGCGGCACTTGCTTCAGACTGGGCAACCACAGAACCGTCAATGCTGCACTCGGAGTTGTCGAGCAGAGATCGTACACCAGACACTCCGGCGGATCTCTTGAAGAAGAGTCTCACGGAGAACGACTCGAAGCGGTCGAAGGCGTTGCTGAAGTAGGCGAGCTCCAGCTTCGACTGGGCGCTGCTGTTGAAGAAGCCGCATTCGCCATCCATACAATCGTCGCTACTCAGTTGGACGTTCTGGTTGAAGAGCCACAGACCCTTTGAGGCCGAGACTGCTCCATTGAACATCACGCTCGTGATTTCTTCCATCTCGGGATAGTCTGGGCGAGAGAAGATATGGATCACATGCATATGTCTGCATGCCATCAGGAATGCATATACATTCTCGAATATACATGCAAGTACAACTGACACATAAAACAACTTGTGTTAGATTTATTGTGATTTCAGATATCTGAAACCTCGATAAGTCAACTTTTATTTGCAAACCGAGCACAGTCGTAAAACTAACGGTAGTTCACTTTATAATAGCTCAATGTAACGCTACATATATATAAGTAATGGTAAATAAAATTCTCAGTAGAAAAATGTAGGACAATTACATATTGGGCATTACAGATGAGCATTTCCACCACGCTGTATAGCATCATTATGGTGATTGGGTTTCACATCACTCTACATGTATAACGTTAGTGTGGCGATGTGGTGCAAACAAATGCCGAACCTCTGCTCGCTATTGTAAAAAAAATATGCGCTAATGATCAATCTCGCCGTGATACGCCATGGAATATATATTTTTTTTGGACTCATGGCAAGTAGTACTAAATATGACATATGTAAACGAACATAGCCATTTAACATGATATGATTCGTTCGAGTGATTCCGGGATAAGATAACAAAAAGAAATGTATTAGTGGTGGTAGTTAAATAAATACACTTTCGCGCTTACAATACATGAAACATATTATGGAAGCAATTGGTATCAAACAAAGATTAAACAATTCTGAATTGTCGCTCGGTAAGAATGCCCGTAACATTCATTCGTATGACATACACAACATATTTATATCAATAATAACACGTACAAGGTTCATATCGCACACACGTGCAAAGAGAGAGGTTGAACATAGTGCCTGGTGCACAGTCCATGGTCTCGTTGCCCAGCATGAACTGTCTGTCGTTGCCTGCAACCTCTCCCAGCGGGCATTCGCCTAAAACACGCAGTCAGAGAATTTATATGCAGTGTGACGAAAGCCACGTTGCTGGTCGACCCGGGTAGGAACAAAAGCACATAGACACACAGCATAAAATGAAGTATAAAATAAAATAAAAATTATTTTGCTGAAAACTTTTACGATTTACCAATACAATGGTGCATATGCTTCGAGGTCTCGCATTTCTTAGATATTTAACTTACCATCTATTTTAATACATTAATCTGTTCTAACGAAGAGGACGCATTTTCTACTGTTCGATGCATTTAATTATAATGTGAACTATGCTCTACTGACACAACGTTGACAGGCCTTTGTATTTTAACATCGCCTTGCCAACTGTTTTCACACACGCTTCAACCGAACAATAAACGTCTGCGAACGAGACGGTTCTTCAGCCTTACCAATCCCTTGTGTAGAGGGGTTGAAGGTGCAGTCGCCAGGTCCTTTGATACAAGTCAGCACACCCTGGTCCCACACCTCACACGGGTTGCATGATCGCTGGTAGGCAATGTACAACTCGGTCGTTGTGTTGTACTCGCACTGGTAGTAGTTCTGACAGTCGCACGGATCCGCTACGATGCCGTACACGCTGTCGGCGCCGGAGACCATCGGGCAATCAACTGTACCGCAAGTGGATGAATAGAACAGCAACGTTACTTCATGTCGGACTAACACTGATAGCGATACACGACGATCACGAAAGTAAATTACCAAGAGTCGACACTACAACAACATATTTATTATTGCAATCAGGTAGTAATGTTGGCAAAGCAGATTCTATGAAAATATCAGATGTTAAAACGAACATAGTCACTGTAAAATCAATAGCAGAGATATTGTGTTCAAAGTTAAAAAAGATCATGGTCGTGGCGAACAAAGCGAAAACGATAAGGGTCCTCGCGAAGTTATTTGTCCAATATATTGCATATGCAATAGCACATAAATAATGCACCAGATAATCATTTAGCTTAGTCGTTTCACTCCATAATGATATATTTTATATCCTGGTGAGGTTAGATGACAGAGTCCGGACTTTGTCTGCTAATTAGTTACCAAATAATACTTTTGGTTGAGATTATGTCCTATATGCCAATGATACTTTTGGTTTAGACTATGTCCTATATGCCAATGATAAACACTAATGATGAATGTTTGTTTAAAGGACATTTAAATAAACATAACAGTATAATTTTAGCTGAATACAAGTATCACCCTGTGCTGAACAACGTGTGTTGTAGAAAATTTTGTTTTGATCTGATGTGATTATAAGATAGCAAATCATAATTTTCACTTCGGAACGTCTATACTTTTTTTTATTGTATATAGAGATGAATAATACTTTTCGACCAACTTTAACTAAAATGGAATTACGCCTTGTGGATCAAATATAGATTTTGATAACAGTTTTATTACTTTTGCTGATAACATAGCTGTTACTATGTCAGATATTTAAAAACGTTTCACGTGAACCCCAATATATTTTGTCTTTCCATTAGGATAAATAATAAAAAAAATAATGGCCAAGTTTTACTGGGTTTACATTATCCTTTTTGATAAAATATTGAATATGTCAAAATATAGGTATAATGTTGTTTTCCGTGACTTATTAAATTACATAAAATAATTAGTAAAAATTGTAATGCATCTTTCTTATATTATTCATTATATAATACAGGCATATAGCATTGCAATATTATATAGTTTTATTTTTTAATATTAAATACATCTCGTCGTATGACTGACGTAGGGTATTCTTGCTTCCGACGACATTGTTTTTATATCAGATGCTTCACAAATTTACACGGGAACCAGAACGTGATTTACTTTTCATATATATCAATAATACATGAAAAGATTGGCAACATTTTACAGACGTGGTATTAAACACTGTGGTTCAAATATTGAATATTGTCGAAAGTGAGCTAACATGTGATTTTACCGCAACCTAATAAAATATATAACATAATTATTTTACCATTGCTTTTTTGTATATTTCAACTATCATAATTGATGAAATCTGAGCATATCAAACTGCATTATTAGTGCAAGTAAATAACAAAGTAATATATAAATATAACAATGCATTTAACAAATAGGCATATGGAAGGAAATTAGTTAAACGACCCCAGTCCAATTAAACTTATTTTAAAAATTGCTCAAATCTCAAAAAGGAAATTTGTCAATTCTGATCGTTTTATCTTTGTGGCGTTCATATAGTAGTGCCTTCTTGTCGTTGGACTTTCATGTTAGTGCTCCACAATATTGTAGTACCTTCTTGTCGTTGGATTTTCATGTTAGTGCTCCACATTCGAACAAGATACAACTGGCCAACCAATGGAAACATTTGCCACGACACAAACTATGTTCGACAATAATTTCATCTAAGTTTCCCAATGACACTTCTATTTCCAAACACGATTGTCATATAAGTAAATAATATACCTGCAGGGTCCAAGGGAACACAGACGCAGTCTTCGCTATCCACGTAGTCACCCACACAAGGCTCGGAAGCGCAAACACGGCTTCTGTATCTCTTCGAATCACACAAGCAATCTCCGAAGTCCGACCACGGTCCGAAATCGGCCGCTAAATGAAGACGACGTGTTGTTGTGCAAAAACAATATTTAAATCAGAATACGTAGTTTTACATACCAGTATGTAAACATAAACTATAGTTATTTATTTAAATTATATCTCTACTAAACGTACACTTATATATATTTTCAGATATGGTTTTGTAATACCCACCTATGCTTAATATTACAATTTCTGCTACACGATTAAGTATTTTGTTAGGTGCTATTCATCAGCATGCTGCCTTTGTCTGTTGCATAAGTGTCTCATCTTACCACAAACTATTTAAATTTTTAGAGTGAACACTTACCGGCCTGGAGGACTATCACTGACAAGATGGCAACAATGAACGATCCCTTCATCTTGATATCCTGCGGATAATAAGAAGACAAATTGTACTATGCACACATCTATCAATTGCCTAACTATTATGTGCAGCTGAACAAACAAAAGTTTGTTAAGAGACAAACAGCAAAGTTGAATTTTGGAAATGCTAATAAGCATATCAACTAGATTCTACCTAAATAACAGTTGAAGGAATGAAACTGAAGAAAACCACTGTACCGTTGTTAGTCTTGGCGGACGATCGGATAAACTTCTTCGCTGATTCTGAGTCGAATGGCCGATACCGACGACTGCGTGAACTTATATACCCCTGCTCGAGACGGTTCGCCCACACTGTTCCTTCGCGTAGGACGAGGATCGCTTACGCTAGGACACCTCTGTGACGTAGGTATAACAAATATCACTATAACATGTACGATTAAAGATGTTTTATGTAGATTTGATACGACCATTTACTTCGGTTATGCTTATGTTACGCTTGTCCAGACGTATCGGTTACTCTTGCTTATGTGAACGGGTCAACACGTGGAATCTTCCTTTGAATTTTTAATCTCTGAACGTCAACCAGATCATTTTAAACTTTTTCCATCATTTCGGGAACAAAAGTAGCTCGAATAGCGATAACACACAAGCACGCAAACACGCACGCACGCACGCACGCACGCACGCACGCACGCACGCACGCACACACTCACTCATTCACTTACTCATCTGACTTGCTTATTGGCGACCCTTTTTGTACCCATACTTTAGGGTGTGCTGATCCAGAAACTGTATGATGCCACTTTGACATCATTGATCAATTGGTACAACCATTTGAAATATAGCCTGTCTCATCGTCTGGGCCAAAATAATTGTTATATAGATTGAAACGAACTCCGTTGCCACTGAGTGTGATATTTGCGAAGCACAATTGCTTTTGAAGTTTTGTGAATAGCATATGCTGTTTTTATCGTTATTGTTAATTAAAGAATAGACGACCAGTTGCATTACTCGTTCTAATCATTTTCACAAAGTGACTCATTCTCATCAGCGTCCGCTTAGTAATATATTTCTTGGCATTTTCTCGACTTCGATACGACACGTATTTACCGCTTATTTCTGCCAAATATTTTTAGTAAATAATATTGCATCGTAAAAGGACATTCGATTTGTTAGTTAATATTACAACAAATTGATGAAAGGAGTTCACAAAGATATAGTGCTTCATAGATATCAACGGACTACTTGGAAAAGTCACATTTGATAAGTAGCTTGTAATGTGACTCAGTTGAAATATCTTAATATTTCCCAGACCTTACATCATTCTGGTTCAACTACAACACATTTAGTGGACAGTGTGTCCTTTAGTGCTTACAAAGTAATAACTCCTGGCAGTGTCGGTTTGGTGACGACTTATCACGCACCTTCGTCGATTAACCACAGTGTAGTCGTGAAATTTGAAACACTGGAACACGTTTACTTGAATGCACTAGAAAATATCACGTTATAGCAAACTTAACCTTTGTTAGGGTCAAGTGTACATCAACCAACGTCCTCCATTCAGTGGAGAATTAACAATGTGGGAGTCGTGGTAAAAACGTGCTGTGGGAACCCTTATCGAGAGTGTAAAATACGGAGATCGAGACCTGTGGTGTTAACTATGAATGTATCCACATACCTTATCCTTTGTTCAGCTATGCTTGAGTATAAGCATTCACAGTACACATTCTCCTGAACAAATATGTTGAACTCTCTCAAATACTAACGAAATCTATGCGAGTTTTGGCAGCACTGAAATCCAAGAAAATGTTGTCATGATTAATCCGACCCGTGATATCCCATTCCGCACTAAGTCTAAGCATAAAACAGTCCGTTCTGACTTACTGTTGATCGGTGCTCATCGGTCATCAGCTTCAACTTGGAAACATACCTCTTTCCAGTACAGCTGTTAATCAACAAAGTCTTAATTATGCATTTGCGGAGACACACTCAGTGAGGTTAATCATGTAGATTATGATTGATTTATGGGGAGTCCGGTACGAGTTTTCCACTTGTATCACATCAGATACAACCATGAAATCTGCATATTAGTTTGTGTTAGTAAATTTATGGTATGTTATAAGCATATATTATATATTAGCTACATGGTTCACTAATATTACTAAATGAAATCACAATCTTTAACACTAACAATTTTTTTTTTTGGTAATAATGTTGCAGTCTGATCTTCAAACGAACATTTTTTTATAATAATTTTATTCAAACTTATATATTTAACATGAAATGCTGTGATTTTTATTATATATTATCAACACGTTACACGTGCATTACTTGAGTCGAAACACTTGCATATTCATAACGTAGTGAGAGTAAACGTTGGCTAAACGTGTTGGTATGGCTGTACTCGACTGAGCGAATTCTCCAATTTCAGAGTTTTTTACAACACGTTGTCTGCATAGAGTTTAGTTACTCGAGTAAGGTTCGTGTTTTTTTGCCTAGCGGTCATTGAAAGACAATGTATATTATATCATATTAAATCTTAGATGGAAAAAGGACGCCATGTATACATTGTAAACTTCAAAGGACACATTGTATGTTAGAGCTATTTGATTAAAGAAACATTATGTTTTTGTTACAGAAATATTATGATAATTCATGTGAATCATATAGCAAGCTACATTTTGAACCTTTTTAAAGCGAACTTGTTCTGAGTTGATGGCTTCAACGCGGCCTAATTTTGCGCAGATACCGGCCTTCACGGCTGATGCGGTAAGTTCGAAATAATGCCCCCATACTTTAGTGTTTTGAATCTATTCTGAATGTTCAAGACACGAATAGGCTGATAATTCTAAAACACTCAGGTCCACAAAACGTGTTTATATATAAAATGCGTATGCTTAGAGCACAATGTGAACAGAAACACACCATCGACTCAAAGTAAAGTAACATTAAGTTGATAACACTCAAGAATGTTTTAATGTATTTTGAATCCAGAGTCAAATGACTTAGTTTTACCTTGCGATTCTCATTGATGCCTACAAGTGAAATGAAGTGAAGTGACGCAGTCATAAAAACATTCACACACCCACCCAGCCACTTACACACACACACGCACAAACACACGCGCGCGCGCGCGCACGCACACACACACGGTACGCCGGAGGCAGAGATAGCATAACACCTGGTTCAGGTATAAAGTAGATAATAACGAAGAAGAAGTTTTGCTATGTTTCTTTCTGGGAATAAAGCAGGCTAAGTACGACCATTTGAAAAGAAGAAGTAAAATTGGATGGATTGGTAGCATCGTCCATTGGACAGATGGTGGACTCGATATGGCTGGAGAAATTGCAAGGAGACACCAACGACCTAACTGTGGCCATGGCTACACATCGTTATCATTTACTGGTGACGATTTATAATTGTAAGAAATAAGAATAATCACAATAACTATTGGATACGAAGATCCATGCAACCTGTTTTGTCCCTATTCAGTATAAGTGTTTGTATATGTACTTGTTACACGATTAAAATGCAGTTTGTATCAGAATACGTTATCAGACTCAAACTGTTCTTTTTCCCCAAAATCCATTGAAACGTATTCGAACATTATATTTGTTCATATTATTATTATTGTCATCGCACTACATTAAGAAGGTTCCGTGTGTAAAACCAATGGATCATTTAGTAAACAAATCAATAAAATGCTGTGGCTGACGTTTAGCGAATAACAAAGAAGACAAACAGAAGATTTTGACCCAATCACCTACCCAGACCTGTGTGACCGGAACGTCCTGACAAATGTAACAAGAGCTTAATCTAAGTACCCAGTGGTCCTATGAAATCAGCATAGAACAACTTTGTTCGCACCTATTCCTTCAACATCTTCGTTACCTTCGTCACAGTGGTGTCCCAGCGTAAGCGATCCTCTTCCTACGCACACGAACTGGGTCGGCGAACCGTCAAAGGCGGTGGATCATAATATATATATATATATATATATATATATATATATATATATATATATATATATATATACTGTATGTATGTACTTATATATATATATATATATATACTGTATGTATGTACTTATATATATATATATATATATATATATATATATACTGTATGTATATACTTATATATATATATATATATATATATATATATATATATATATATATTTATATATATATATATATATATATATATATATATATATATATATATATATATATATATATATATATATATATATATATATATATATATATATATATATATATACTGTATATATATATATATATATATATATATATATATATATATATATAATATATATATATATAAATATATATATATATATATATATATATAATATATATATATATATACTGTATATATATATAATATATATATATATATATATATATATGTATATATATATTATATATATATAGGCCCAATAAACATATATAACTTTTAACGCATCAATAATATTTAATGTGTCGTGATGGTCAATATATACGTATGACATACGTATATTTTGATATATTTGTTGATATAGCAACTATGCACTGTGACTTTTTAAATATTGCCATATAAACGGGCGACAGTTAGCCACGTGTTAATCAAACGATGACTACAACGGCATGGGAAAAATTATACAGTTTCTTCAACTGTGATGGCTGTCATGTTGAAAAAAATTATATTGAGTTGTCTGGAATTTCATTTTAACCAAAAACATTATCTTGCGATAAGATATTGGGTTAGAATATTATATCTCCAGAACAAGTCGAAGGGCCTCCACAATTCAGCAAAGCCGAAGCATCATCGCTCTTCTAGAACTGTAGTGTCAGTAATCTAATTAATCAACTAACTCACTGACTGAATGAATGAATGACTGACTGACTAATTGACTGAATGACAGGCTGGTGTAGGGCAAGGGACCATCCACAATGCCTAAGCAATAATTGGCTTAAACATTCATTTCACTTGACATCACAGTCAGTTATTATAAAGTGAAGATCCGTAGACTATATAATTGTGCATGGATTGCAAAATAATATTTGACGCATCAAGGGATCTGATCGTCCAAAACTACGAACATGTTGGAACATATGGTGGAAGATAGATTAAGTACAGTGAAGTACACTAGGCCATAACTATTTGTATCTGGTGTACAATAAATGGAAGTCAACAACAAAAGTTCAACAAAAGAACATATATTTATTGTAATTATGTATAACTCTCCTAATACATATGCATTGCACTGATAACTTGTTGCGGTTTGATATTGTTGCATAATGCTAAGGTAGCTTCATTGCACAGTGGAATTAACATACACTGCTGATTAAGAGAAATACGCTCAAGTAGACACGTGAGAACAATACGAGGCAAAGAGATCCCGCTATATTACGTTTCATAACGTTTGACATTTATACCGACTTAGAAGTTGGGTCTACTGACAACCATCACAACCACCATCACCAGCACCACCTCCACCACACCAACCACCAGCACCAACACCACCACCACCACCACCACCACCACCATAAGCATCACCACCACCTCCACCACACAACCACCAGCACCACAACTACCACCACCAGCACCACCAGCACCACCAGCACCACCAGCACCACCAGCACCACTACCACAACCGCTACCACCACTACCACGACCACTACCACAAAAACAACCACCACCACCACCACCACCACCAAGACTGACAGCGTGACGAGCAGTGTGAGAGTCGGCACGGCAGTCGAACTGGCGACGACGTGGGAGACAGTGTGAGAGCAGGCTTAGCAGTCAACTCGCCACCGGCGTGGGAAATAGCGCGACAGTCGGCTTGGTAGTCAGCTCGGCAGCAGCGTGAGAGACAGCATAGCTGACAGCGGGAGAGTCGGCTTGACAGCGGGAGAGGCGTCGAAAAACAGTGGCAGTCGGCGGGGCAACGGCGTGGCAGGTAAAGTGACAGAGTGTGCGCGACAAAGACCGAGGCAACGAGACGGGCATAAAGCCGACAATGCGCCAGTGCCACCGCTGTAATAGGATGTAATCGTTTACAGAGACGTCCTCACTACTGACCACAGACGGTCGGCTACTGGAACGTTTAAGTATGTTGTGTTTGTTGTTATCATTCACGTTGTATGGGGAGGGTAAGCTGTATACTACTCTATGCAGGAGAAGCTACCAATGAGGGATATTATATATGTAAGGCAGTTAAGTAGTTCCTTTTAATCATGCAACGGGTTAGGTATAAAATTGAGGCACAGCCGGGGGATTCGTACCAACACGGTTTTGTTTGTCTTCTTTTCTTTGTATTTGTCTTTCTATGAAATGTTGAATATTCATATTTCATTTGCCTTGATTGTTATGTTCAGCTTTGCGACCGATATTCACAGACGTTTTGCAATCAATTATAAAACATCCAAGACCGGAGGAAGCTAGTGCGCGGAGGCCTTGCCAATGACTTAAACATATGTAGTATTGTATAAATAAATGGATAATAATATCAAGGTTGGAATATCTGTCTTTCATTTATTTACCTACTGAAGGACAACGAAAGTTTTTATTGAAACAGAAATTGATACAATTTTACCTGAATTTATAATATTTACACAAGCACTACAGCTTATGACTCAAACCCTAGGGTAACGTCGATTATTGAGGCTCCCTAATGTAACGCCACCTTTTGGCGCACACACGAGAATATTATTAAAAGTGTTGGTACTTTTCACTGAGACGAAAAACTAGAAGATGTTGATTGATTATATTGCAGATGCATCAACTTGCCAGTTAATACACAGAATGTCGTCTACAATCCATTTGAACCATTAGCAACACATGCTCCCGTCCAATGTATTAACACATGCTTCCGCTCAATGTATTAACACATGCTCCCTTTCAATGTATTAACACATGCTCCAGTCCAATGTATTAACACATGCTCCCTTTCAATATATTAACACATGCTCCCGTCCAATGTATTAACACATGCTCCCGTTTAATGTATTAACAAATGATCCCTTCCAATTTATTAACAATCATGCAGATGTATTACATGTGCTGAAGCAACTATCCAGACTGTGTAAACCAGTAACCGAGTCACCCGACGGGACATCATTAATAGTGAACTGTTCACTGCAAATCTTGAAGTAGTCGTCGCAAAAATTAAGTCTTAATTAGAAAACAAGACAAAAGGCCTACATGACAGGAATTTTTCGGAAATAATTATATAAACATTGCAAATACTTTTTTGAAGTCAGTCACTTCTACCTTTCGTTTGAATCAAGGTTGAATTGTCCACTCGACTTCGATTTCATGAAAGGCACAAAACAGAAGTGACTGTCTTCGAACAGGCAACTGTGACTAAGTCGCTTACACACGTAGAAGCCCAGTCGGTGCGTATCGCATGCACGATTGACCTGCCGCGGACAACCTACTCGTGTCTCGCGCGTGGGACGAGGATCGATTACAAATCAACACCTCTGTGGCGCAGATAATATACACCTAGTCTATGTGTAAGAATAAAATAAGATTTATGCGGATACCTTGCAAAACTTACTATATAAATGTGAGCGTTCTAGGAAAGTACCTTTTACGCTTGACCTCGTGTTTAATGACGTCTTTGCTGCTCTTATTGCACGGCAAGCTTGGGACAGAATCATTGATCTTACATTAATGCAGCAAGAGCAGTCCAAGTTTGTAAAATAGTAAACACTTATAAACGGTGTTCTTATCTAAAGTACAGGAAGCAGAACAACTTGTGGATGCGAAGCAACGTTACCTAAGTAACAATGTATATTGGATAGAGTAAAGTGTTCATTCGCACTGATTACGATACACGAGCAGCACTGGCAGCATACTACAAGTCAGGGTGGCCAAAACAATATCGCCATCAGGCGGCTAACTCATTGTCACATCTCCTATTAGGGTGGCGAACACAGCTGTACAAATTGGGTTATTAGTACAATACAACATGTTTGCAATTAGAAGTACAATGTATGTGTACGGATCCTTCCACATCCTTCTCTTCTAATATATTTCAGTATTTGGCAGTATTTATCAATTACTGTTCTGCTTCCGCAACCAATATTCCCCCTCCTTATGTATTTTGCATTACACATCATATAAAAATGCTCATTGAAATATGTGCATTGCAGACCAAATTAGAGCGGCCAGAATATATCAATTATATTCATGCTACAAATGTCTCATGCAGTGTTTGCGTGCGAAGTCAAGATACTAGCTGCGCCAAATTATGAGATGTTGTCCTTCAGCCTAGGTGGTTTGGCCTTGGGCTGAATACGTCGACTGATTGTGTCGGCCTGTCTCGGCAAGACACTAGCTCTGCCAACTGAGGAGATGTTGTCCTTTGGCCTAGGTGGCTTGGCCTTGCGCCGAATTCGTCTGTAGGTTGTGTCGGCCTGGTATGATTGTTCTATTGTGTAGTCACCATGTCAACAGATGTCAGTGCTGGAGCTGCAACAGTTGGGGTCAGAGGTGACCTAGGTTTGTGCTGTTGTGCAGCTTCCGTGATTACATTAGTTACCGTAGCAGCAGCGAAATCAGAGTCTTGGAATACGTATATGTTCAATGACCACAGATATGCCTTCCCGATGCCACTATCAGCATTCTGAACGGATGCCGCTTTTCTGTACGCCACATTAAGAATTTCGGCGACTTGCCATGTTGTCACTGGTCTGTCTACATGTTCTCTCATCCATATCACATTTTCGATGAGTCGTGTGTGGCAGAAGTGAGACGAAGGCCACTCAAGCTTCTCGAGCCATATCAGTTGCAGCCAAATTCTTTGTGTGGGTCACGTGGCTATAATTTGCCAGTTCTAGTTTCATCCTTTTCCGTTGATATATGACCATTGGCACTAAATTTATGCAAACCCCAATAAATTCTTTGGTAGTCCGAAACAATATGTATTTACCTGTAACCAAATGTGTTCTGTTACAAGTTCCCTCGATTGGACAACTTAACAAATTCCTTTATTTGCATTATTATAATTGCTCCCTTGTCTAATATTACTTTCTGGTAATCAATAAAATGTGTTGAATAATTACACACATATAATGATGGCATACCCTTATGTGGGTCACTGGTCCAATTGTGGCAACTGCAGTGGCCTAATCGTGGAATTTCACGTGTTGAAAAAATTACGTTGTCATAACAAGCAGACGACATCCACATTAACATTCTTATTATCGCCACGTAAGTTGGGCTCCTATACTCTTGATGGACACACATTTTCAACTGTAAGTATGACCAAAGATGCTGTACTGATAACTGGTCACGGCCTGATTATTATATCGGGGACATAGAAAACCTACTTTCGGTGATAAATATTAAAAAAGTACTGCTATTTCGTCGAAATTTACCGTGTCATCCGAAATGCCAATGATGAATGATATAATCGATAAAGAATGCCACGGTATACAGTAATATGGAATATATAGCACTGGTCCGATCGAAGAACTGGTCCAATCCCGGCAACTGTCCCCTCCATATACATATACATTACATTAAGAAGACAAATAGAAGATTTTGACCCAAACACCTACGCGGACCTGTATGACCGAAACGTCCGGACAAGTGTACCATCAGCTTTACACAAATAATCAATGGTCCTATCAAATCTACATAAAATAGCCAAATCGTCATTACCTTCGTCACAGAGGTGTCCGAGCGTAAGCGATCCTCGTCCTACGCACATGAACTGTGTGGACGAAACGTAAAGGGCAGTGGATCATAAGTTCACGCGGTCGTCGGTATCGACTCAAAATCAGCTAAGAAGTTAACCCGATCTTCCGCCAAGACTAGCAAAGGTAGAGGAATGTTTTTTTGTGTTTTACTAGTTTAACTGTTATTTAAGTCGAAGCAAGTGCCTTCGCATTTTCGCATTGCCAAAGATCAGCTTTGATAGTTGTATGTAAACAGTCTTTTGTTTGCTAAGCTGCATACATTATATGGCAATTGTCTTATGGTTGTATAATACAATTTGCTGGCTGGCTGGCTGGCTGGCTGGCTGGCTGGCTGGCTGGCTGGCAGTCAAATACACACGTGGGCAGAATACCGGCCAGACAAAGACAGTGATTCCGCTATGTTACGTTTCAATACGTTTGACAGTTATACCTACTTTGAAGTTGGGTCTATTGACCACCACCTCCACCCACCACCCACCACCACCACAAACAACAACAACTACAACAGTAACACCACCACCACGAACACGACAAACACTAACACCACCACCACCAATACCTGCACCACCAATAACATCACCACCAACACCACCATCAACACCACTAATACCAAAACCAACACATACAACAACAACTCCACCACCACCACCACCAATGCCACCACCAACACCAAAACAGCCACCACAACCACCAAAAACAACTCCACCTCCACTACCAGCAGCACCGCCAACACCACCAACACCACCAACATCACCAACAATACCAACACCAACACAACCACCAACACCACCACAATCAAAAAAGTAATACGCGGGCCTCGATGCACTCCACCTTTAGTACGCTTTGTGAACGACCACTAGCAGAACTTATTATATATACAACTATATACAACCAACATATTGTATCATTTCTGCTATATATGAAATATATTTCATTTCTTTATTTACTTGTTTATTTGTTTGGGATGATAATTGAATACGCTGTTTTCACCACAGGTGTTCTGAGACCAAGAAGGAGTCGGACAGTGACATTTCTGTAATTAGATAATAATTGGCGCATTGCTTGGTTTAGGGGTGTATCTAGATAGTCAATGGTTGATATTAAGGGATGGTTTAACGGTGGACTAAGAGTAAATGCATTGGTGGGATCGCGTCATGTGTTATTTCAAGCTATGTTAGTATAAAAAGAAAAACGGTGGTCGGAAGATTAGATAGGAAGGTAGCTCGAGAGAATAGCTCGGGAAGTGAGTTAGAAAGTCACATCATAAAAAAATGCACATTGAAACATGTGCATTGCAGACGATATAGGAGCGACCAGAATATATCCATTATATTCATGCTACAAATGTCCCATGCAGTGTTTCCGTTCGAAGTCACCACCCTAACGTCTCTTGCCCTGTCGTCAGTGTTCATCTGTTAGTAACGGAAGACACGTCACTGTTAGTGCGGCAGAGGGTCACGGAACCATCGGCTTTGACGGCGTCGATGTCACATCCGTGGCGTTTATGTCGATGTCATCGCGACATTGCAGCACTTGGTCAGCTGTTCCATGGCGAAGTTTGTAGCTATAATCCAGATTGATAGCAAGGCCATCGAATGAGATTTTGTACAGTGGTATTTCTACCTTCGCCCCATTCCATACTCCAAAAGAAATCCGGAATGCTGCTGGTGGCGTTGTTACGATCGCCTGGCGCAAGAGAGTGTGGTGATCGACAGTCCGGTGTAAACCGGTGTCGAATGCATCAGCAACAACACCACCGTCAACGTTCAGATCCAAAGATGAGGTAATATCTTGGCCGAAATCTTAAATACATCTTTCGTGTAGAAGGTGACAGGATTGATAAGAAGATAATGACAAGAATGGGTGAAGGCAAACGGAAGTGAGTACGACCATAGATTAGATGGACGGATGAGATCACGGATACAACAAAGGTGTCGACGGACGATTTGACATAAACACAAAGATACAGGAGTGGTTATGGGCAACTCATCGCGGATTTCACCAGAAGTCGTAAGACTTGACTGACTTGAACACACAAGCACAGTTAGCAGCATATACATTTCTGCGTCAATAATAGAAAGGTCGACTTCCAGATGCTAGATAAATAAATGCCGCTAAGTATCCAGTGTTGACGTAGTAAAGAAATGTCTAAATGTTGCCAATAGAAAAAGGTCAAACAATAATATAAATTATACAAGGTGTTGTATATAGATATATCGTATCCACTATATAACACACATTCTTTTCCTGTCTTTGTCGTGTAAAATGGTTTATAAATAGGTGTAATATATAGTATCATCCATGAATGTTTGACAACAAAATCGCATACAAGGCTTTTGGTGGGATTTAGCGATGTGCATAGTCGACTATATACTCCAGATTGATAGCAAGGCCATCGAATGAGATGTTGTAGCGTGGTATTTCTACCTACGCCCCACTCCGGTATCCATCTACTTTTTTACTGCCAACGACATGCATCTCGACATAACTCGACAAGCCCACTCGCAGTAGATACAACTACAACGCGTTTCCACATTAACAACCTACTAATCTATAGGCATTACTAATCAGCTCATATTTCGAGAGCGATATCTTTATATACCGGCAAAGAAGAAGAATGAGAAGAAGAAGAAATTAACCAGGCGACTTATCAAGGGAAAGAACAGTACTTTCTTGACCACTATGAGAAGTTTCTTCGAAAGGAAGGAAAAACAAATGAAGCGACAGCGAATTAATTCTCCGACGAATATTGTATTCTACTCCGTCCAACAAACTACACCGCCTTCATATCTTGTGACTCGAAAAACAGAAGAAGCCACACATCATTGGTGAGTAATTGGTGAAATCAGCAGCTGTCGACATGGTTCGTAACATCTGTGGAATCTTGTCGAAATATACGAAACACCAGGTAACTGCACCTATCAAGACGAGTGGGCAATGGTGTCTTCAGTTTGATGAATCGACCGATATTAGTGACGATGGCATGAGGTCGCTATCGAGGTCCAAACGATATTGAAGAAGGGCTTTTATGTTGTCGGCCGTTGCTCACCACCACTGGGGAGAAGATATTATCAAGATGGTGCGTTCATTCATCAAGGAAGAAGGTTGATGTGGTATCAGTGCTTCAGTGTGTGTTGTGATTTTGCATTAGATATATTAGGAGAACATCACTGATGGACACTGCTCGAGTAAAGGAAGCCAATTAAGAAGTCATTATCCTTCATTGTTTCCTCCATCTAGTGAATCTTAGTTTCTGCATTAATTCTCTAGTTTACAGTTGTTATGAAAGAAGCCATTCAAGTGGCGAATTTCATCTAATTAAGGGACTCTGAATTCTACAATCTTCAAAGAGATGTGCACCGATTTTGCCATGTCCATTTACTGTACCACTTCGAAGTGAGGTGGCTGTCGCGAGGAAAATGGTGGCAATGCGCGAAGAGGTTAAATATATCTTCTTATTGGAGAAGAATCATCCATTAACCACACATTTCTTTGTTTCGAAGTGGATGCTGCAAGTTGCCAACATTGCTGGTATATTTGCCGAAACTAGCAACTTGAACACTTCGATGTAAGGTCGTGATCAGACACAAGTTGGCTTATCAGAAAAGCTGTCAGCATAGATCTATTGGAGTAGTTATAGTATGGATAAAGCCAAGCTCTATATTTACGCAGTTCAAATTGCAAGCTATGGAACATTGCATAGAAATATCACGTTGTCAAGCTAATATCCTTCACACGTGTACTTGAGTGTATTTCTTGCAAATCTCACTCACGTTCTTACCCATGTGATGCTCGATGCATTAATGCGATACAAATATACGCAACACAAAGAAAAAGCAGAATGTTTTCAATGCAATGATATTTTATTAAGATGGTTCTATATTGTTACATTAAATTCGCAGTCGTTCGTTGAAATGTGCAGATTTCTCACATTTTGATCATATCCTGTGGAAACTCGTATTGTGCTTTCCTTGCTTAAGGGAGACATTCACTTGGGTTGTCGTACAAGTAATCGACACCGGTTTGGCCCAATGCTCCTTTGAGGAAGCAGATCTGTGGAGAGAATCAAATAATTATTATATGATTGTAGCGTATCTAATAAAGTATGTTTCATAGCGTTAAAAGCTCTCGCTTCCGTAAAGAGTTCGGTTTTGTGTTTGAAATCGGAAAATACATTACATTTTTCGGGTGACTTCCAAATAATGTTCACAATATTAAGGTACTGATGGCACTGATATGAAAATAATTTGATTGACGAATGAATAAGTTTTACCGTCGAAAAAACATTATGCAGAGATACCACTAAGACGAACAAGTTTAGCACATTTTTGCTGAAATAAATAATTAACATGGAGAGTATCTACACAAAAGACACTGTTAAAATATACGTCAACACGAAACTGCCTCAATGTCATCAAACGCACGTACCGAATCCATGAATCCGTCGAAGTAACAGTCGCCGCCACACACGCAACCACCGAACACCAACGGGGCCTTCACGCGGTTCAGTCGCCCTGCACAAAATAATGCATTCTATTTTCACAAACGCCAAGGAAGTGTCACAAGCATTCATGTCTCTCACTATTCCGTTTTCTTGATAACCGTAGATAGAAGTTGTAATGAAACATCTACATATGAGTGTTCCAAAGCAAACGGAATAATGGATGTTATATTTATATAAGAAGAAACCCTTTTGTGGCAACGAAGCAAACAAATGTGTTTGATGCTGTTTCATTTAGCTATTTTTAATGATTGGTTTACTTCCGAGCGAAACTGATACAAGATATAATATAGTAACGCACCACCGAGGTCCTGTGAGGAGACGAGATCTTTGTTCAGGTAGAAGCTGGCAACCTGACCGTCGTACGACATCACGAGTTGGTTCCATGTATCGGCGGCAGCCTGGATCAGACGGAAACACAGCTGTATTGTGAAACTGCACAGATATATCGTGTGTGTGAGTGTGTGAAGTGTGTGTGTGTGTGTGTGTGTGTGTGTGTGTGTGTGTGTGTGTGTGTGTGTGTGTGTGTGTGTGTGTGTGTGTGTGTGTGTGTGTGTGTGTGTGTGTGTGTGTGTGTGTGTGTGTGTGTGTGTGTGTGTGTGTGTGTGTGTGTGTGTGTGTGTGTGTGTGTAAGTTTGTGTATGTGGGTGCGTGTGCGTTTGTGGTTGCGTGCGTGCGTGGATGCGACTGTTTGCATATATGGATAAGTACAATTGTGTGTCACAAATATAGGTTTGTTGTAATTCGGAAGACACATATCTCTACAGAAAAATTATACACAATATTGCAACACCTTTAGTACGTATACCTTTTACAAAAAATATTGCGTTTTTTATTAATGTTTTGTCCTACTTACAGCAATGTCGAACGAAGCCTGGGAGCCGGTCGAGTTTGCGAAGTATCCCAAGGCGGAACTTGCTGCAGACTGGGCAACCACGGAACCGTCAATGCTGCACTCGGAGTTGTCGAGCAGAGATCGTACACCAGACACACCGGCGGATCTCTTGAAGAAGAGTCTCACGGAGAACGACTCAAAGCGGTCGAAGGCGTTGCTGAAGTAGGCGAGCTCCAGCTTCGACTGGGCACTGCTGTTGAAGAAGCCGCATTCGCCATCCATACAATCGTCGCTACTCAGTTGGACGTTCTGGTTGAAGAGCCACAGACCCTTTGAGGCCGAGACTGCTCCATTGAACATCACGCTCGTGATTTCTTCCATCTCGGGATAGTCTGGGCGAGAGAAGATATGGATCACATGCATGTGTCTGCATGCCATCAGGAATTCATATACACTCTCGATTATACATGCAAGTACAACTGACACATTAAACAACTGGTCTTAGATTTATTGTGATTTCATATATCTGCTACCTTATGGTGATTGGGTTTCACATCTCAGTCGTGATACGCCATGGAATATATATTTTTTTGGTGGACTCGTGGCAAGTAGCACTAAATATGACATATGTAAAAGAACATAGTCATTTAACACGATATGATTCGTTCGAGTGATTCCGGGATAAGAGAAAAAAAATGTATTAGTTGTGGTAGCTACATAAATACACTTTCGCGCTTACAATACATGAAACATATTATTTGAAGCAATTGGTATCAAACAAAGATTAAACAATTCTGAATTGTCGTTCGGTAGGAATGTAACATTCATTCGTATTACATCAACAACATATTTATATAAATAATAACACGTACAAGGTTCATATCGCACACACGTGCAAAGAGAGAGGTTGAACATAGTGCCTGGTGCACAGTCCATGGTTTCGTTGCCCAGCATGAACTGTCTGTCGTTGCCTGCGACCTCTCCCAGCGGGCATTCACCTAAAACACGCATTCAGAGAAGTTATATGCAATGTGACGAAAGCCACGTCGCTGGTCGACCCGGGTAGGAACAAAAGCACAAAGACACACAGCATAAAATGAAGTATAAAATTTAAAAAAAATTATTTTGCAGAACACTTTTACGATTTACCAATACAATGGTGCATATGCATCGAGGTCTCGCATTTCTTAGATATTTAACTTACCATCTATTTTAATATATTAATATGTTCTAACGAAGAGGGCGCATTTTCTACTGTTCGATGCATTTAATTATAATATGAACTTGGCTCTACTGACACAACATAGACAGGCCTTTGTATTTTAACATCGTCTTGCCAACTGTTTTCACACACGCTTCAACCGAACAAGAAACGTCTGCGAACGAGACGGTTCTTCAGCCTTACCAATCCCTTGTGTAGAGGGGTTGAACGTGCAGTCGCCAGGTCCTTTGATACAAGTCAGCACACCCTGGTCCCACACCTCACACGGGTTGCATGATCGCTGGTAGGCGATGTACAACTGGGTCGTTGTGTTGTACTCGCACTGGTAGTAGTTCTGACAGTCGCACGGATCCGCTACGATGCCGTACACGCTGTCGGCGCCGGAGACAATCGGGCAATCAACTGTACCGCAAGTGAATGAATAGAACAGCAACGTTACTTCATGTCGGACTAACACTGATAGCGATACACGAAGATCACAAAAGTAAATTACCAAGAGTCGACACTACAACAACATATTTATTGTTGCAATCATGAAGTAATGTTGGCAAAGCAGATTCTATGAATATATCAGATGTTAAAACGAACAGTCACTGTAAACTCAGTAGCAGAGATATTGTGTTCAAAGTTAAAAAAGATCAGGGTCGTGGCGAACAAAGCGAGAACGATAAGGGTCCTCGCGAAGTTATTTGTCCAATATATTGCATATGCAATAGCACATAAATAATGCACCAGATAATCATTTAGCTTAGTCGGTTCACTCCATAATGATATATTTTATATCCTGGTGAGGTTAGATGGCAGAGTCCGGACTTTGTCTGCTAATTAGTTACCAAATAATACTTTTGGTTGAGATTATGTCCTATATGCCAATGATACTTTTGGTTTAGACTATGTCCTATATGCCAATGATAAACACTAATGATGAGTGTTTGTTTAAAGGACATTTAACTAAACATCACAGTATAATTTTTTATTTTTATTTTTTAATAGTAAATACATCTCGTCGTATGACTGACGAAGGGTATTCTTGCTTCCGACGACATTGTTTTTATGTCAGATGCTTCATAAATTTACACGGGAACCAGAACGTGGTTTACTTTTTATATATATCAATAATACATGAAAAGCTTTGCAACATATTACAGACGTTGTATTAAACACTGTGGTTCAAATATTGAATATTGTCGAAAGTGAGCTAAAATGTGATTTTACCGCAACCTAATAAAATATATAACATAATTATTTTACCATTGCTTTTTTGTATATTTCACCTATCATAATTGATGAAATCTGAGCATATCACACTGCATTATTAGTGCAAGTAAATAACAAAGTAATGTATAACTATAACAATGCATTTAACAAATAGGCATATGGAAGGAAATTAGTTAAACGACCTCAGTCCAATTAAACTTATTTAAAAAATTGCTCAAATCTCAAAAAGGAAATTTGTCAATTCTGATCGTTTTATCTTTGTGGCGTTCATATAGTAGTACCTTCATGTCGTTGGATTTTCATGTTAGTGCTCCACAATACGAACAAGATACAACTGGCCAACCAATGGAAACATTTGCCACGACACAAACTATGTTCGACAATCATTTCATCTAAGTTTCCCAATGACACTTCTATTTCCAAACACGATTGTCATATAAGTAAATTATATACCTGCAGGGTCCAAGGGAACACAGACGCAGTCTTCGCTATCCACGTAGTCGCCCACACAAGGCTCGGCCTCGCAAACACGGCTTCTGTATCTCTTCGAATCACACAAGCAATCTCCGAAGTCCGACCACGGTCCGAAATCGGCCGCTAAATGAAGACGACGTGTTGTTGTGCAAAAACAATATTTAAATCAGAATACGTAGTTTTACATACCAGTATGTAAACATAAACTTTAGTTATTTATTTAAATTATATATCTACTAAACGTAAACTTATATATATATTTTCAGATATGGTTTTGTAATACCCACCTATGCTTAATATTACAATTTCTGCTACACGATTATTAAGTATTTTGTTAGGTGCTATTCATCAGCATGCTGCCTTTGTCTGTTGCATAAGTGTCTCATCTTACCACAAACTATTTAATTTTTAGAAAGAAGTGAACACTTACCGGCCTGGAGGACTATCACTGACAAGATGGCAACAATGAACGATCCCTTCATCTTGATATCCTGCGGATAATAAGAAGACAAATTGTACTATGCATACATCTATCAATTGCCTAACTATTATTTGCAGCTGAACAAACAAAAGTTTGTTAAGAGAAAAACAAGCAAAGTTGAAGTTTGGAAATGCTAATAAGCATATCAACTAGATTCTACCTAAATAACAGTTGAAGGAATGAAACTGAAGAAAACCACTGTACCGTTGTTAGTCTTAGCGGACGATCGAATAAACTTCTTCGCTGATTCTGAGTCGAATGGCCGATACCGACGACTGCGTGAACTTATATACCCCTGCTCGAGACGGTTCGCCCACACAGTTCCTTCGCGTAGGACGAGGATCGCTTACGCTGGGACACCTCTGTGACGTAGGTATAACAAATATCACTATAACATGTACGATTAAAGATGTTTTATGTAGATTTGATACGACCATTTACTTCGGTTAAGCTTATGTTACGCTTGTCCAGACATATCGGTTACTCTTGCTTATGTGAACGGGTCAACACGTGGAATCTTCCTTTGAATTTTTAATATCTGAACGTCAACCAGATCATTTTAAACTTTTTCCATCATTTCGTGAACAAAAGTAGTTCGAATAGCGATAACACGCAAGCACGCAAACACGCACGCACGCACGCACGCACGCACGCACGCACGCACGCACACACTCACTCATTCACTTACTCATCTGACTTGCTTACTGGCGACCCTTTTTGTACCCATACTTTAGGGTGTGCTGATCCAGAAACTGTATGATGCCACTTTGACATCATTGATCAATTGGTACAACCATTTGAAATATAGCCTGTCTCATCGTCTGGGCCAAAATAATTGTTATATAGATTGAAACGAACTCCGTTGCCACTGAGTGTAATATTTGCGAAGCACAATTGCTTTTGAAGTTTTGTGAATAGCATATGCTGTTTTTATCGTTATTGTTAATTAAGGAATAGACGACCAGTTGCATTACTCGTTCTAACCATTTTCACAAAGTGACTCATTCTCATCAGCGTCCGCTTAGTAATATATTTCTTGGCATGTTCTCGATTTCGATACGACACGTATTTACCGCTTATTTCTGCCAAGTAATTTTAGTAAATAATATTGCATCGTAAAAGAACATTCGATTTGTTAGCTAATATTACAACAAATTGATGAAAGGAGTTCACAAAGATATAGTGCTTCATAGATATCAACGGACTACTTGGAAAAGCCACGTTTGATAAGTAGCTTGTAATATGACTCAGTTGAAATATCTTAATATTTCCCAGACCTTACATCATTCTGGTTCAACTACAACACATTTAGTGGACAGTGTGTCCTTTAGTGCTTACAAAGTAATAACTCCTGGCAGTGTCGGTTTGATGGCGACTTATCACGCACCTTCGTCGATTAACCACAGTGTAGTCGTGAAATTTGAAACACGGGAACACGTTTACTTGAATGCACTAGCAGATATCACGTTATAGCAACCTTAACCTTTGTTAGGGTCAAATGTACGTCAACCAACGTCCTCCATTCAGTGGAGAATTAACAATGTGGGAGTCGTGGTAAAAACGTGCTGTGGGAACCCTTACCGAGAGTGTAAAATACGGAGATCGAGACCTGTGGTGTTAACTATGAATGTATCCACATACCTTATCCTTTGTTCAGCTATGCTTGAGTATAAGCATTCACAGTACAAATTCTCCTGAACAAATATGTTGAACTCTCTCAAATACTAACGAAATCTATGCGAGTTTTGGCAGCACTGAAATGCAAGAAAATGTTGTCATGATTAATCCGACCCGTTGTATCCCATTCCGCATTAAGTCTAAGCATAAAACAGTCCGTTCTGACTTACTGTTGATCGGTGCTCATCGGTCATCAGCTTCAAAACATACCTCTTTCCTGTACAGCTGTTAATCAACAAAGTCTTAAATATGCATTTGCGGAGACACACTCAGTGAGGTAAATCATGTAGCTAATGATTGATTTATGGGGAGTCCGGTACGAGTTTTCCACTTGTATCACATCAGATACAAGCACGAAATCTGCATATTAGTTTGTGTTAGTAAATTTATGGTATGTTATAAGCATATATTATATATTAGCTACATGGTTCACTAATATTACTAAATGAAATCACAATCTTTAACACTAACAATTTATTTTTTAAAAGGGTTTTATTAATAAAACATAATGAAAGGTAATTCCTATCGACATTATCGACATTAGTGATACATAAAGTGATATAACGACGTTGGTAATAATGTTGCAGTCTGATCTTCAAACGAACATTTATTTATAATAATTTTATTCAAACTTATATATTTAACATGAAATGCTGTGATTTTTATTATATATTATCAACAGGTTACACGTGCATTACTTGAGTCGAAACACGTGCATATTCATAACGTAGTGAGAGTAAACGTTGGCTAAATGTGTTTAGAGTTTAGTTACTCGAGTAAGGTTCGTGTTTTTTTGCCTAGCGTTCATTGAAAGACAATGTATATTATATCATATTAAATCTTAGATGGAAAAAGGACGCCATGTATACATTGTAAACTTCAAAGGACACATTGTATGTTAGAGCTATTTGATTAAAGAAACATTATGTTTTTGTTAGAGAAATATTATGAAAATTCATGTGAATCATATAGCAAGCTACATTTTGAACCTTTTTAAAGCGAACTTGTTCTGAGTTGATGGCTTCAACGCGGCCTAATTTTACGCAGACACCGGCCTTCACGGCTAATGCAGTAAGTTCGAAAGAATGCCTCCATACTTTAATGCTTTGAACCTAGTCTGAATGTTCAAGACACGAATAGGCTGATAAGTCTAAAACACTCAGGTCCACAAAACGTGTTTATATTTAATATGCGTATGCATAGAGCACAATGTGAACAGAAACACACTATCGACTCAAAGTAAAGTAACATTAAGTTGATAACACTCACGAATGTTTTAATGTATTTTGAATCCAGAGTCAAATGACTTAGTTTTACCTTGCGATTCTCATTGATGCCTACAAGTGAAATAAAATGAAGTGACGCAGTCATAAAAACACTCACACACCCACCCAGCCACTTACACACACACGCACACACACACACACACGCGCGAGCGCGCGCACGCACGCACACACGGTACGCCGGAGGCAGAGAAAGCCTAACACTTGGTTCAGGTATAGAATAAGTTTTGCTATGTTTCTTTCTGGGAATAAAGCAGGCTAAGTACGACCATCTGAAAAGAAGAAGTAAAATTGGATGGATTGGTAGCATCGTCCATTGGACAGATGGTGGACTCGATATGGCTGGAGAAATTGCAAGGAGACACCAACGACCTAACTGTGGCCATGGCTACACATCGTTATCATTTACTGGTGACGATTTATAATTGTAAGAAATAAGAATAATCACAATAACTATTGGATACGAAGATCCATGCAACCTGTTTTGTCCCTATTCAGTATAAGTGTTTGTATATGTACTTGTTACACGATTAAAATGCAGTTTGTATCAGAATACGTTATCAGACTCAAACTGTTCTTTTTTTCACAAAATCCATTGAAACGTATTCGAACATTATGTTTGTTCATATCATTTTTATTGTCATCGCACTACATTAAGAAGGTTCCGCGTGTAAAACCAATGGATCATTTAGTAAACAAATCAATAAAATGCTGTGGCTGACGTTTAGCGAATAACAAAGAAGACAAACAGAAGATTTTGTCCCAATCACCTACCCAGACCTGTGTGACCGGAACGTCCTGACAAATGTAACAAGAGCTTAATCTAATTAGCCTGTGGTCCTATAAAATCAGCATAAAACAACTTTGTTCGCACCTATTCCTTCAACATCGTCGTTACTTTCGTCACAGTGGTGTCCCAGCGTAAGCGATCCTCTTCCTACGCACACGAACTGTGTCGGCGAACCGTCAAAGGCGGTGGATCATAATATATATATATTTATATATATATATATATATATATATATATATATATATATATATATATATATATATATATATATATATACTGTATGTATGTACTTATATATATATATATATATATATATATATATATATATATATATATATATATATATACTGTATGTATATACTTATATATATATATATATATATATATACTGTATATATTGTTATTGGGCCTCTATATATATATTTACATACAATATATATATATATATATATATATATATATATATATATATATATATATATATATATAATATGTAATATATATATATATATATATATATATAGGCCCAATAAAAATATATAAATTTTAACGCATCAATAATATTTAATGTGTCGTGATGGTCAATATATACGTATGACATACGTATATTTTGATATATTTGTTGATATAGTAACTATGCACTGTGACTTTTTAAATATTGCCATGTAAACGGGCGACAGTTAGCCACGTGTTAATCAAACGATGACTACAACGGCATGGGAAAAAATGTATACAGTTTATTCAACTGTGAAGGCTGTCATGTTGAAAAAAATTATATTGAGTTGTCTGGAATTTCATTTTAACCCAAACATTATCTTGCGATAAGATATTGGGTTAGAATATTATATCACCAGAACAAGTCGAAGGGCCTCGGCAATTCAACAAAGCCGAAGCATCATCGCTCTTCTAGAACTGTAGTGTCAGTTATCTAATTAATCAACTAACTCACTGACTGAATGAATGAATGACTGACTGACTAATTGACTGAATGACAGGCTGGTGTAGGGCAAGGGACCATCCACAATGCCTAAGCAATAATTAGCTGAAACATTCATTTCACTTGACGTCACAGTCAGTTATTATAAAGTGAAGATCCGTAGACTATATAATTGTGCATGGATTGCAAAATAATATTTGACGCATCAAGGGATCTGATCGTCCAAAACTACGAACATGTTGGAACATATGGTGAAAGATAAATTAAGTACAGTGAAGTACACTAGGCCATAAATATTTGTATCTGGTGTACAATAAATGGAAGTCAACAACAAAAGTTCATATATTTATTGTAATAATGTATAATTCTCCTAATACATATGCATTGCACTGATAACTTGTTGCGGTTTGATATTGTTGCATAATGCTAAGGTAGCTTCATTGCACAGTGGAATTAACATACACTGCTGATTAAGAGAAATACGCTTAAGTAGACACGTGAGAACAATACGAGTCAAAGAGATCCCGCTATATTACGTTTCACAACGTTTGACATTTATACCGACTTAGAAGTTGGGTCTATTGACAACCATCAAACCACCATCACCAGCACCACCTTCACCAGGCCAACCACCAGCACCAACACCAACACCACCACCACCATAAGCATCACCACCACCTCCACCACACAACCACCAGCACCACAACTACAACCACCACCACCACCAGCACCACCAGCACCACCAGCACCACTACCACAACCGCTACTACCACTACCACGACCACCACCACAACCACAAAAACAACCACCACCACCAAGACTGACAGCGTGACAAGAAGCGTGAGAGTCGGCACGGCAGTCGAACTGGCGACGAAGTGGGAGACAGTGTGAGAGCAGGCTTAGCAGTCAACTCGCCACCGGTGTGGGAAATAGCGCGACAGTCGGCTTGGTAGTCAGCTCGGCAGCGGCATGAGAGACAGCATAGCTGACAGCGGGAGAGTCGGCTTGACAGTCAGTTCGGCAATGGCGCGAGAGACAGTCGGCGTCGAAAAACAGTGGCAGTCGGCGGGGCAACGGCGTGGCAGGTAAAGTGACAGAGTGTGCGCGACAAAGACAGAGGCAACGAGACGGGCGTAAAGCCGACAATGCGCCAGTGCCACCGCTGTAATAGGATGTAATCGTTTACAGAGACGTCCTCACTACTGACCACAGACGGTCGACTACTGGAACGTTTAAGTATGTTGTGTTTGTTGTTATCATTCACGTTGTATGGGGGGGGGTAAGCTGTATACTACTCTATGCAGGAGAAGCGACCAATGAGGGATATTATATATGTAAGGCAGTTAAGTAGTTCCTTTTAATCGTGCAACGGGTTAGGTATAAAATGGAGGCACAGCCGGGGGATTCGTACCAACACGGTTTTCTTTGTCTTCTTTTCTTTGTATTTGTCTTTCTATTAAATGTTGAATATTCATATTTCATTTGCCTTGATTGTTATGTTCAGCTTTGCGACCGATATTCACAGACGTTTTGCAATCAATTGTAAAACATCCAAGTCCGGAGGAAGCTAGTGCGCGGAGGCCTTGCCAATGACTTAAACATATGTAGTATTGTATAAATAAATGGATAATAATATCAAGGTTGGAATATCTGTCTTTCAATTATTTACCTACTGAAGGACAACGAAAGTTTTTATTTAAACAGAAATTGATACAATTTTACCTGAATTTATAATATTTACACAAGCAGTACAGCTTATGACTCAAACCTTAGGGTAACGTCGATTATTGAGGCTCCCTAATGTAACGCCACCTTTTGGCGCACACACGAGAATATTATTAAAAGTGTTGGTACTTTTCACTGAGACGAAAAACTAGAAGATGTTGATTGATTATTTTGCAGATGCATCAACTTGCCAGTTAATACACAGAATGTCGTCTACAATCCATTTGAACTATTAGCAACACATGCTCCCGTCCAATGTATTAACACATGCTTCCGCTCAGTGTATTAACACATGCTCCCTTTCAATGTATTAACACATGCTCCCGTCCAATGTATTAAAACATGCTCCCGTTTAATGTATTAACAAATGATCCCTTCCAATTTATTAACAATCATGCAGATGTATTACATGTGCTGAAGCAACTATCCAGACTGTGTAAACCAATAACCGAGTCACCCGACGGGACATCATTAATAGTGAACTGTTCGCTGCAATTCTTGAAGTAGTCGTCGCAAAAATTAAGTCTTAATTAGAAAACAAGACAAAAGGCCTACATGACAGGAATTTTTCGGAAATAATTATAGAAACATTGCAAATACTTTTTTGAAGTCAGTCACTTCTACCTTTCGTTTGAATCAAGGTTGAATTGTCCACTCGACTTCGATTTCATGAAAGGCACAAAACAGAAGTGACTTTCTTCGAACAGGCAACTGCGACTAAGTCGCTTACACACGTAGAAGCCCAGTCGGTGCGTATCGCATGCACGATTCACCTGCTGCGGACAACCTACTCGTGTCTCGCGCGTGGGACGAGGATCGATTACAAATCAACACCTCTGTGGTGCAGATAATATACACCTAGTCTATTTGTAAGAATAAAATAAGATTTATGCGGATACCTTGCAAAACTGACTATATAAATGTGAGCGTTCTAGGAAAGTACCTTTTACGCTTGACCTCGTGCTTAATGACGTCTTTGCTGCTCTTATTGCACGGCAAGCTTGGGACAGAATCATTGATCTTACATTAATACAGCAAGAGCAGTCCAAGTTTGTAAAATAGTAAACACTTATAAACGGTGTTCTTATCTAAAGTAGAGGAAGCAGAACAACTAGTGGATGCGAAGCAACGTTACCTAAGTAACAATGTGTATTGGATAGAGTAAAGTGTTCATTCGCACTGATTACGATACACGAGCAGCACTGGCAGCATACTACAAGTCAGGGTGGCCAAAACAATATCGCCATCAGGCGGCTAACTCATAGTCACATCTCCTATTAGGGTGGCGAACACAGTTGTACAAATTGGGTTATTAGTACAATACAACATGTTTGCTATTAGAAGTACAATGTATGTGTACGGATCCTTCCACATCCTTCCCTTCTAATATATTTCAGTATTTGGCAGTATTTATCAATTACTGTTCTGCTTCCGCAGCCTATATTCCCCCTCCTTATGTATTTTGCATTACACATCATATAAAAATGCTCATTGAAATTTGTGCATTGCAGACCAAATTAGAGCGGCCAGAATATATCCATTATATTCATGCTACAAATGTCTCATGCAGTGTTTGCGTGCGAAGTCAAGATACTAGCTGCGCCAAATTATGAGACGTTGTCCTTCAGCCTAGGTGGTTTGGCCTTGGGCTGAATACGTCGACTGATTGTGTCGGCCTGTCTCGGCAAGACACTAGCTCTGCCAACTGAGGAGATGTTGTCCTTCAGCCTAGGTGGTTTGACCTTGGGCTGAATACGTCGACTGATTGTGTCGGCCTGTCTCGGCAAGACACTAGCTCTGCCAACTGAGGAGATGTTGTCCTTTGGCCTAGGTGGCTTGGCCTTGCGCCGAATTCGTCTGCTGGTTGTGTCGGCCTGGTATGGTTGTTCTATTGTGTAGTCACCATGGCAACAGCTGTCAGTGCTGGAGCTGCAACAGTTGGGGTCAGAGGTGACCTAGGGTTGAGCTTTTGTGCAGCTTCCGTGATTACATTAGTTACCGTAGCAGCAGCGAAATCAGAGTCTTGGAATACGTATATGTTCAATGACCACAGATATGCCTTCCCGATGCCACTATCAGCATTCTGAACGGATGCCGCTTTTCTGTACATTAAGCCACATTAAGAATTTCGGCGACTTGCCTTGTTGTCACTGGTCTGTCTACATGTTCTCTCATCCACATCACATTTTCGATGAGTCGTGTGTGGCGGAAGTGAGACCAAGGCCACTCAAGCTTCTCGAGCCATATCAGTTGCAGCTAAATTCTTTGTGTGGGTCACGTGGCTATAATTTGCCAGTTCTAGTTTCATCCTTTTCTGTTTATATATGACCATTGGCACTACATTTATGTAAACCCAAATAAATTCTTTGGTACTCCGAAACAATATATATTTACCTGTGACCAAATGTGTTCTGTTACAAGTTCCCTCGATTGGACCACTCAGCAAATTCCTTTATTTGCATTATTATAATTGCTCCCTTGTCTAATATTACTTTCTGGTAATCAATAAAATGTGTTGAATAATTACACACATATAATGATGGCATACCCTTATGTGGGTCACTGGTCCAATTGTGGCAACTGCAGTGGCCTAATCGTGGAATTTCACGTGTTGAAAAAATTACGTTGTCATAACAAGCAGACGACATCCACTTTAATATTCTTATTATCGCCACGTAAGTTGGGCTCCTATACTCTTGATGGACACACATTTTCAACTGTAAGTATGACCAAAGATGCTGTACTGATAACTGGTCACGGCCTGATTATTATATCGGGGACATAGAAAACCTACTTTCGGTGATAAATATTAAAAAAGTACTGCTATTTCGTCGAAATTTACCGTGTCATCCGAAATACCAATGATGAATGATATAATCGATAAAGAATGCCACGGTATACAGTAATATGGAATATATAGCACTGGTCCGATCGAAGAACTGGTCCAATCCCGGCAACTGTCCCCTACATACACACATACATTACATTAAGAAGACAAATAGAAGATTTTGACCCAAACACCTACGCGGACCTGTGTGACCGAAACGTCCGGACAAGTGTAACATCAGCTTTACACAAATAATCAATGGTCCTACCAAATCTAGATAAAATAGCCAAATCGTCATTACATTCGTCACAGAGGTGTCCCAGCGTAAGCGATCCTCGTCCTACGTACATGAACTGTGTGGACGAAACGTCAAGGGCAGTGGATCATAAGTTCACTCGGTCGTCGGTATCGACTCAAAATCAGCGAAGAAGTTAACTCGATCTTCCGCCAAGACTAGCAAAGGTAGAGGAGTGATTTTTTGTGTGTTTTACTAGTTTAACTGTTATTTAAGTCGAAGCAAGTGCCTTCGCATTTTCGCATTGCCAAAGATCAGCTTTGCTAGTTGTATGTAAACAGTCTTTTGTTTGCTAAGCTGCATACATTATATGGCAATTGTCTTATGGTTGTATAATACAATTTGAACAACCGTAGATACAATCCTAGGAACACATTCTACGTGTCATGTTGTGTGTGTGTTCAACAAAACGTGCTTGGGGTATCAAATTCCACTGTCTTAAAATTTAAATTTCGCAGTTTTTCCTATCTAATTAACTAACTGACTGGCTGACTGGCTGATTGACTGACTAACTAACTGACTGGCTGGCTGGCTGGCTGGCTGGCTGGCTGGCTGGTAGTCAAATACACACGTGGGCAGAATACCGGCCAGACAAAGACAGTGATTCCGCTATGTTACGTTTCAGTACGTGTGACAGTTATACCTACTTTGAAGTTGGGTCTATTGACCACCACCACAACCCACCACCCACCACCACAACCACCACCACAAACAACAAAAACAACAGTAACACCACCACCACGAATACGACAAACACTAACACCTCCACCACCAATACCTGCACCACCAATAACATCACCACCAACACCACCATCAACACCATCAACACCACTAATACCAAAACCAACACAAACAACAACTCCACCACCACCACCAACAACGCCACCACCAACACCAACACCACCAACACAAAAACAACCACCACTACCACCAAAAACAACCCCACCTCCACTACCAGCAGCATCGCCAACACCACCAACACCACCACCACCAACATCACCAACACTACCATCACCACTACCAACACCAACACAACCACCAACACCACCACAAACAAAAAAGTAATACGCGGGCCTCGATGCACTCCGCCTTTAGTACGCTTTGTGAACGACCACTAGCAGAACTTATTATATATACAACTATATACAACCAACATATTGTATAATTTCTGCTATATATGAAATATATTTCATTTCTTTATTTACTTGTTTATTAGTTTGGGTTGATAATTGAATACGCTGTTTTCACGACAGGTGTTCTGAGAAACAGAAGGAGTAGGACAGTGAAATTTTTGTAATTAGATAATAATTGGCGCATTGCTTGGTTTAGGTGTGTATCTAGATAGTCAATGGTCGATATTAAGGGATTGTTTAACGGTGGACTAAGAGTAAATGCACTGGTGGGATCGCGTCATGTGTTATTTCAAGCTATGTTAGTATAAAAAGAAAAACGGTGGTCGGAAGATTAGATAGGAAGGTAGCTCGAGAGAATAGCTCGGGAAGTGAGTTAGAAAGTCACATCATAAAAAATGCACATTGAAACATGTGCATTGCAGACAAAATAGGAGCGACCAGAATATATCCATTATATTCATGCTACAAATGTCCCATGCAGTGTTTGCGTTCGAAGTCACCACCCTTACGTCTCTTGCCCTGTCGTCAGTGTTCATCTGTTAGTAACGGAAGACATGTCACTGTTAGTGCGGCAGAGGGTCACGGAACCATCGGCGTTGACGGCGTCGATGTCACATCCGTGGCGTTTATGTCGATGGCATCGCGACATTGCAGCACTTGGTCAGCTGTTCCATGGCGAAGTTTGTAGCTATAATCCAGATTGATAGCAAGGCCATCGAATGAGATGTTGTAGCGTGGTATTTCTACCTTCGCCCCATTCCATACTCCAAAAGAAATCCGGGATGTTGCTGGTGGCGTTGTTACAATCGTCTGGCGCAAGAGAGTGTGGTGATCGACAGTCCGATGTAAACCGGTGTCGAACGCATCAGCAACAACACCACCGTCAACGTTCAGATCCAAAGATGAGGTAATATCTTGGCCGAAATCTAAAATACATCTTTCGTGTAGAAGGTGACAGGATTGATAAGAAGATAATGACAAGAATGGGTGAATGCAAACGGAAGTGAGTACGACCCCATATTAGATGGATGGATGAGATTACGGACACAACAAAGGTGTCGACGGTCGATTTGACATAAACAAAAAGATACAGGAGTGGTTATGAGCAACTCATCGCGGATTTCATTTTTGACTGACACGATCTCACAAGCACAGTTAACAGCATATACATTTCTGCGTCAATAAATGAAAGGTCGACTTCCAGATGATAGATAAATAAATGCCGCTAATTATCCAGTGTTGACGTAGTAAAGAAATGTCTAAATGTTGCCAATAGAAAAAGGTCAAACAATAATACAAATTATACAAGGTGCTGTATATAGATTTATCGTCTCCACTATATAACACACATTCTTTTCCCTGTATTTGTCGTGTAAAATGGTTTACAAATAGGTGTAATATATAGTATCATCCATGAATGTTTGACAAAAAAATCGCATACAAGGCTTTTGATGGGATTTAGCGACGTGCATAGTCGGCTATATACTCCATATTGATAGCAAGGCCATCGAATGAGATGTTGTAGCGTGGTATTTCTACCTACTCCCACTCCGGTATCCATCTAATTTTTCACTGCCAACGACATGAATCTCGACATAACTCGACAAGCCCACTCGCAGCAGATACAACTACAACGCGTTTCCACATTAACAACCTACTAATATATAGGCATTTCTAATCAGCTCATATTTCGAGAGCGATATCTTTATATACCGGCAAAGAAGAAGAATGAGAAGAAGAAGAAATTAATCAGGCGACTTATCAAAGGAAAGAACAGTACTTTCTTGACCACTATGAGAAGTTTCTTCGAAAGGAAGGAAAAACAAATGAAGCGACAGCGAATTAATGCTCCGGCGAATATTGTATTCTACTCCATCTAACAAACTACACCGCCTTCATATCTTATGACTCGAAAAACAGAAGAAGCCACACATCATTGGTGAGTAATTGGTGAAATCAGCAGCTGTCGACATGGTTCGTAACATCTGTGGAATCTTGTCGAAATATACGAAACACCAGGTAACTGCACCTACCAAGACGAGTTGGCAATGGTGTCTTCAGTTTGATGAATCGACCGATATTAGTGACGATGGCATGAGGTCGCTATCGAGGTCCAAACGATATTGAAGAAGGGCTTTTATTTTGTCGGCCGTTGCTCACCACCACTAGGGGAGAAGATATCTTCAAAAGGGTGGATTCATTCATCAAGGAAGAAGGTTGATGTGGTATCAGTGCTTCAGTGTGTGCTGTGATTTTGCATTAGATATATTAGGAGAACATCACTGATGGACACTGCTCGAGTGAAGGAAGCCAATTAAGAAGTCATTATTCTTCATTGTTTCCTCCATCTAGTGAATCTTAGTTTCTGCATTAATTCTCTAGTTTACAGTTGTTATGAAAGAAGCCATTCAAGTGGCGAATTTCATCTAATTAAGGGTCTCTGAATTCTACAATCTTCGAAGAGATGTGCACCGATTTTGCCATGACCATTTACTGTACCACTTCAAAGTGAGGTGGCTGTCGCGAAGAAAGTGGTGGCAATGCGCGAAGAGGTTAAAAATATCTTCTTGTTGGAGAAGAATCATCCATTAACCACACACTTCTTTGATTCGAAGTGGATGCTGCAAGTTGCCAACATTGCTGGTATATTTGCCGAAACTAGCAACTTGAACACTTCGATGTAAGGTCGTGATCAGACACAGGTTGGCTTATCAGATAAGCTGGCAGCATAGATCTATTGGAGTAGTTATAGTATGGATAAAGCCAAGCTCTATATTTAGGCAGTTCAAATTGCAAGCTATGGAACGGAACATAGCATAGAAATATCACGTTGTCAAGCTAATATCCTTCACACGTGTACTTGAGTGTATTTCTTGCAAATCTCACTCACGTTCTTACCCAAGTGATGCTCGATGCATTAATGCGATACAAATATACGCAACACAAAGAAAAAGCAGAATGTTTTCAATGCAATGATATTTTATTAAGATGGTTCTATATTGTTACATTAAATTCGCAGTCGTTCGTTGAAATGTGCAGATTTCTCACATTTTGATCATATCCTGTGGTAACTCGTATTGTGCTTTCCTTGCTTAAGGGAGACATTCACTTGGGTTGTCGTACAAGTAATCGACACCGGTTTGGCCCAATGCTCCTTTGAGGAAGCAGATCTGTGGAGAGAATCAAATAATTATTATATGATTGTAGCGTATCTAATAAAGTATGTTTCATAGCGTTACAAGCTCTCGCTTTCGCAAAGAGTTCGGTTTTGTGTTTGAAATCGGAAAATACATTACATTTCTCGGGTGACTTCCAAATAATGTTCACAATATTAAGGTACTGATGGCACTGATATGAAAATAATTTGATTGACGAATGAATAAGTTTTACCGTCGAAAAAACATTATGCAGAGATACCACTAAGACGAACAAGTTTAGCACATTTTTGCTGAAATAAATAATTAACATGGAGAGTATCTAAACAAAAGACACTGTTAAAATATATGTCAACACGAAACTGCCTCAATGTCATCAAACGCACGTACCGAATCCATGAATCCGTCGAAGTAACAGTCGCCGCCACACACGCAACCACCGAACACCAACGGGGCCTTCACGCGGTTCAGTCGCCCTGCACAAAATAATGCATTATATTTTCACAAATGCCAAGGAAGTGTCACAAGCATTCATGTCTCTCACTATTCCGTTTTCTTGATAACCGTAGATAGAAGTTGTAATGAAACATCTACATATGAGTGTTCCAAAGCAAACGGAATAATGGATGTTATATTTATATAAGAAGAAACCCTTTTGTGGCAACGAAGCAAACAAATGTGTTTGATGCTGTTTCATTTAGCTATTTTTAATGATTGGTTTACTTCCGAGCGAAACTGATACAAGATATATTATAGTAACGCACCACCGAGGTCCTGTGAGGAGACGAGATCTTTGTTCAGGTAGAAGCTGGCAACCTGACCGTCGTACGACATCACGAGTTGGTTCCATGTATCGGCAGCAGCCTGGATCAGACGGAAACACAACTGTATTGTGAAACTGCACAGGGATATCGTGTGTGTGAGTGTGTGAAGTGTGTGAAGTGTGTGTGTGTGTGTGTGTGTGTGTGTGTGTGTGTGTGTGTGTGTGTGTGTGTGTGTGTGTGTGTGTGTGTGTGTGTGTGTGTGTGTGTGTGTTTGTGTATGTGGGTGCGTGTGCGTTTGTGGTTGCATGCGTGCGTGGATGCGACTGTTTGCATATATGGATAAGTACAATTGTGTGTCACAAATATAGGTTTGTTGTAATTCGGAAAACACATATCTCTATAGAAAATTATACACAATATTGCAACACCTTTAGTACGTATACCTTTTACAAAAAATATTGCATTTTTTATTAATGTTTTGTCCTACTTACAGCAATGTCGAACGAAGCCTGGGAGCCGGTCGAATTTGCGAAGTAGCCCACCGCGGCACTTGCGTCAGACTGGGCAACCACGGAACCGTCAATACTGCACTCGGAGTTGTCGAGCAGAGATCGTACACCAGACACACCGGCGGATCTCTTGAAGAAGAGTCTCACGGAGAACGACTCAAAGCGGTCGAAGGCGTTGCTGAAGTAGGCGAGCTCCAGCTTCGACTGGGCACTGCTGTTGAAGAAGCCGCATTCGCCATCCATACAATCGTCGCTACTCAGTTGGACGTTCTGGTTGAAGAGCCACAGACCCTTTGAGGCCGAGACTGCTCCATTGAACATCACGCTCGTGATTTCTTCCATCTCGGGATAGTCTGGGCGAGAGAAGATATGGATCACATGCATGTGTCTGCATGCCATCAGGAATTCATATACACTCTCGATTATACATGCAAGTACAACTGACACATTAAACAACTGGTCTTAGATTTATTGTGATTTCAGATATCTGCTACCTTATGGTGATTGGGTTTCACATCAAAGTCGTGATACGCCATGGAATATATATTTTTTCGTGGACTCGTGGCAAGTAGCACTAAATATGACATATGTAAATGAACATAGCCATTTAACATGATATGATTCGTTCGAGTGATTCCGGGATAAGAGAAAAAAAAATGTATTAGTTGTGGTAGCTACATAAATCCACTTTCGCGCTTACAATACATGAAACATATTATGGAAGCAATTGGTATCAAACAAAGATTAAACAATTCTGAATTGTCGCTCGGTAGGAATGTAACATTCATTCGTATTACATCAACAACATATTTATATCAATAATAACACGTACAAGGTTCATATCGCACACACGTGCAAAGAGAGAGGTTGAACATAGTGCCTGGTGCACAGTCCATGGTCTCGTTGCCCAGCATGAACTGTCTGTCGTTGCCTGCGACCTCTCCCAGCGGGCATTCGCCTAAAACACGCATTCAGAGAAGTTCTATGCAATGTGACGAAAGCCACGTCGCTGGTCGACCCGGGTAGGAACAAAAGCACAAAGACACACGGCATAAAATTAAGTATAAAATTAAAAAATTTTTATTTTGCAGAACACTTTTACGATTTACCAATACAATGGTGCATATGCTTCGAGGTCTCGCATTTCTTAGATATTTAACTTACCATCTATTTTAATATATTAATCTGTTCTAAGAGGGCGCATTTTCTACTGTTCGATGCATTTAATTATAATGTGAACTTGGCTCTACTGACACAACATAGACAGGCCTTTGTATTTTAACATCGCCTTGCCAACTGTTTTCACACACGCTTCAACCGAACAATAAACGTCTGCGAACGAGACGGTTCTTCAGCCTTACCAATCCCTTGTGTAGAGGGGTTGAAGGTGCAGTCGCCAGGTCCTTTGATACAAGTCAGCACACCCTGGTCCCACACCTCACACGGGTTGCATGATCGCTGGTAGGCAATGTACAACTCGGTCGTTGTGTTGTACTCGCACTGGTAGTAGTTCTGACAGTCGCACGGATCCGCTACGATGCCGTACACGCTGTCGGCGCCGGAGACCATCGGGCAATCAACTGTATCGCAAGTGGATAAATAGAACGAGAATGCTACTTCATGTCGGACTAACATTGATAGCGATACACGAAGATGACAAAAGTAAATTACCAAGAGTCGACATTACAACAAAATATTGTTTGTTGCAATCGGGTAATAATGTTCGCAAAGCAGATTCTATGAAAATATCACATGGAAAAACGAACATTGTCACTGTAAAATCAGTTGCAGAGATATTGTGTTCAGAGGTAAAAAAAGACCAGGGTCGTGGCGAATAAAGCAAGAACGATAAGGGTCCTCGCGAAGTTATTTGTCCAATATATATCATATGCAATAGCACATAAATAATGCACCAGATAATCATTTAGCTTAGTCGTTTCACTCCATAATGATATATTTTATATCCTGGTGAGGCTAGATGGCAGAGTCCGGACTTTGTCTGCTAATTAGTTACCAAATAATACTTGTTGTAAAAGACCTTTTATTAAAGTTGCCAGCTACTTTGAAATCACGTTATGTGCGCATTGGTCTGCACATCGTAGTCGTAGCATGAAACCAACACAAACGTTATACTTTTGGTTGAAACTATGTCCTATATGCCAATGATAAACACAAATGATGAATGTTTGTTTAAAGGACATTTAAATGAACCGAACTATATAATTTTAGCTGAATACAAGTATCGCCCTGTGTTTTCTACAACGTGTGTTGTAGAAAATTTAGTTTTGATCTGATGTGATTATAAGATAGCAAATCATAATTTTCACTTCGGCACGTCTATACTTTTTTTTATTGTATATAGAGATTAATAATATATTTCGGCCAACTTTAATTAAAATGGAATTACGCCTTGTGGATAAAATGTAGATTTTGATAACAGTTTTATTAATTTTGTTGCTAACATAGCTGTTACTATGTCAGATATTTAAAAACGTGTCACTTGAACCCCAAAATATTTTGCCTTTCCATAAGGATAAATAAAAAAAAATAATGGCCACGTTTTACTGAGTTGACATTATCCTTTTTGATAAAATATTGAATATGTAAAAATTAAGTATAATGTTGTTTTCCGTGACTTGATAAATTACAGTTTTATATTTGAATAGTAAATACATCTCGTCGTATGACTGACCAAGGGGTAATCTTGCTTCCGACGATATTGTTGTTATGTCAAATGCTTCACAAATTTACACGGGAACCAGAACGTGATTTACTTGTCATATATATATATATATATCAATAATACATGTAAATCTTGGCAACATTTTACAGACGTGGTATTATACATTGTGGTTCAACTATTGAATATTGTCGAAAGTGAGCTAAAATGTGATTTTACCGCAACCTAATAAAATATATAATATAATTATTTTACCATTGCTTTTTTGTATATTTCACCTATCATAATTGATGAAATCTGAACATATCAAACTGCATTATTAGTGCAAGTAAATAACAAAGTAATATATAACCATAACAATGCATTTAACAAATAGGCATATGTACGGAAATTAGTTAAACGACCCCAGACCAATTAAACCTATTTTAAAAATTGCTCTATCTCAAAAAGGAAATTTGTCAATTCTGATCGTTTTATCTTTGTGGCGTTCATATAATAGTGCCTTCGTGTCGTTGGACTTTCATGTTAGTGCTCCACAATACGAACAAGATACAACTGGCCAACCAATGGAAACATTTGCCACGACACAAAATATGTTCGACAATCATTTCATCTAAGTTTCCCAATGACACTTCTATTTCCAAACACGATTGTCATATAAGTAAATAATATACCTGCAGGGTCCAAGGGAACACAGACGCAGTCTTCGCTATCCACGTAGTCACCCACACAAGGCTCGGAAGCGCAAACACGGCTTCTGTATCTCTTCGAATCACACAAGCAATCTCCGAAGTCCGACCACGGTCCGAAATCGGCCGCTAAATGAAGACGACGTGTTGTTGTGCAAAAACAATATTTAAATCAGAATACGTAGTTTTACATACCAGTATGTAAACATAAACTATAGTTATTTATTTAAATTATATCTCTACTAAAAGTAAACTTATATATATTTTCAGATATGGTTTTGTAATACCCACCTATGCTTAATATTACAATTTCTGCTACACGATTAAGTATTTTGTTAGGTGCTATTCATCAGCATGCTGCCTTTGTCTGTTGCATAAGTGTCTCATCTTACCACAAACTATGTACATTTTTAGAGTGAACACTTACCGGCCTGGAGGACTATCACTGACAAGATGGCAACAATGAACGATCCCTTCATCTTGATATCCTGCGGATAATAAGAAGACAAATTGTACTATGCACACATCTATCAATTGCATAACTATTATGTGCAGCTGAACAAACAAAAGTTTGTTAAGAGACAAACAGCAAAGTTGAATTTTGGAAATGCTAATAAGCATATCAACTAGATTCTACCTAAATAACAGTTGAAGGAATGAAACTGAAGAAAACCACTGTACCGTTGTTAGTCTTGGCGGACGATCGGATAAACTTCTTCGCTGATTCTGAGTCGAATGGCCGATACCGACGACTGCGTGAACTTATATACCCCTGCTCGAGACGGTTCGCCCACACTGTTCCTTCGCGTAGGACGAGGATCGCTTACGCTGGGACACCTCTGTGACGTAGGTATAACAAATATCACTATAACATGTACGATTAAAGATGTTTTATGTAGATTTGATACGACCATTTACTTCGGTTAAGCTTATGTTACGCTTGTCCAGACGTATCGGTTACTCTTGCTTATGTGAACGGGTCAACACGTGGAATCTTCCTTTGAATTTTTAATCTCTGAACGTCAACCAGATCATTTTAAACTTTTTCCATCATTTCGGGAACAAAAGTAGTTCGAATAGCGATAACACACAAGCACGCAAACACGCACGCACGCACGCACGCACGCACGCACACACTCACTCATTCACTTACTCATCTGACTTGCTTATTGGCGACCCTTTTTGTACCCATACTTTAGGGTGTGCTGATCCAGAAACTGTATGATGCCACTTTGACATAATTGATCAATTGGTACAACCATTTGAAATATAGCCTGTGTCATCGTCTGGGCCAAAATAATTGTTATATATATTGAAACGAACTCCGTTGCCACTGAGTGTGATATTTGCGAAGCACAATTGCTTTTGAAGTTTTGTGAATAGCATATGCTGTTTTTATCGTTATTGTTAATTAAAGAATAGACGACCAGCTGCATTACTCGTTCTAATCATTTTCACAAAGTGACTCATTCTCAACAGCGTCCGCTTAGTAATATATTTCTTGGCATTTTCTCGACTTCGATACGACACGTATTTACCGCTTATTTCTGCCAAGTATTTTTAGTAAATAATATTGCATCGTAAAAGGACATTCGATTTGTTAGTTAATATTACAACAAATTGATGAAAGGAGTTCACAAAGATATAGTGCTTCATATATATCAACGGACTACTTGGAAAAGTCACATTTGATAAGTAGCTTGTAATATGACTCAGTTGAAATATCTTAATATTTCCCAGACCTTACATCATTCTGGTTCAACTACAACACATTTAGTGGACAGTGTGTCCTTTAGTGCTTACAAAGTAATAACTCCTGGCAGTGTCGGTTTGGTGACGACTTATCACGCACCTTCGTCGATTAACCACAGTGTAGTCGTGAAATTTGAAACACTGGAACACGTTTACTTGAATACACTAGCAAATATCACGTTATAGCAAACTTAACCTTTGTTAGGGTCAAGTGTACATCAACCAACGTCCTCCATTCAGTGGAGAATTAACAATGTGGGAGTCGTGGTAAAAACGTGCTGTGGGAACCCTTATCGAGAGTGTAAAATACGGAGATCGAGACCTGTGGTGTTAACTATGAATGTATCCACATACCTTATCCTTTGTTCAGCTATGCTTGAGTATAAGCATTCACAGTACACATTCTCCTGAACAAATATGTTGAACTCTCTCAAATACTAACGAAATCTATGCGAGTTTTGGCAGCACTGAAATCCAAGAAAATGTTGTCATGATTAATCCGACCCGTGATACCCCATTCCGCACTAAGTCTAAGCATAAAACAGTCCGTTCTGACTTACTGTTGATCGGTGCTCATCGGTCATCAGCTTCAACTTGGAAACATACCTCTTTCCAGTACAGCTGTTAATCAACAAAGTCTTAATTATGCATTTGCGGAGACACACTCAGTGAGGTTAATCATGTAGATTATGATTGATTTATGGGGAGTCCGGTAGTTTTCCACTTGTATCACATCAGATACAACCATGAAATCTGCATATTAGTTTGTGTTAGTAAATTTATGGTATGTTATAAGCATATATTATATATTAGCTACATGGTTCACTAATATTACTAAATGAAATCACAATCTTTAACACTAACAATTTTTTTTTGTGGTAATAATGTTGCAGTCTGATCTTCAAACGAACATTTTTTTATAATAATTTTATTCAAACTTATATATTTAACATGAAATGCTGTGATTTTTATTATATATTATCAACAGGTTATACGTGCATTACTTGAGTCGAAACACTTGCATATTCATAACGTAGTGAGAGTAAACGTTGGCTAAACGTGTTGGTATGGCTGTACTCGGCTGAGCGAATTCTCCAATTTCAGAGTTTGTTACAACACGTTGTCTGCATAGAGTTTAGTTACTCGAGTAAGGTTCGTGTTTTTTTTGCCTAGCGGTCATTGAAAGACAATGTATATTATATCATATTAAATCTTAGATGGAAAAAGGACGCCATGTATACATTGTAAACTTCAAAGACACATTGTATGTTAGAGCTATTTGATTAAAGAAACATTATGTTTTCGTTAGAGAAATATTATGATAATTCATGTGAATCATATAGCAAGCTACATTTTGAACCTTTTTAAAGCGAACTTGTTCTGAGTTGATGGCTTCAACGCGGCCTAATTTTGCGCAGATACCGGCCTTCACGGCTGATGCGGTAAGTTCGAAATAATGCCCCCATACTTTAGTGTTTTGAATCTATTCTGAATGTTCAAGACACGAATAGGCTGATAATTCTAAAACACTCAGGTCCACAAAACGTGTTTGTATATAATATGCGTATGCATAGAGCACAATGTGAACAGAAACACACCATCGACTCAAAGTAAAGTAACATTAAGTTGATAACACTCACGAATGTTTTAATGTATTTTGAATCCAGAGTCAAATGACTTAGTTTTACCTTGCGATTCTCATTGATGCTTACAAGTGAAATGAAGTGAAGTGACGCAGTCATAAAAGTACTCACACACCCACCCAGCCACTTACACACACACGCACACACACACACACGCGCGCGCGCGCACGCACACACACAGGGTACGCCGGAGGCAGAGAAAGCATAACACCTGGTTCAGGTATAAAATAGATAATAACGAAGAAGAAGTTTTGCTATGTTTCTTTCTGGGAATAAAGCAGGCTAAGTACGACCATTTGAAAAGAAGAAGTAAAATTGGATGGATTGGTAGCATCGTCCATTGAATTGATGGTGGACTCGATATGGCTGGAGAAATTGCAAGGAGACACCAACAACCTAACTGTGGCCATGACTATACATCGTTATTATTTACTGGTGACGATTTATAATTGTAAGAAATAAGAATAATCACAATAACAATTGGATACGAAGATCCATGCAACCTGTTTTGTCCCTATTCAGTATAAGTGTTTGTATATGTACTTGTTACACGATTAAAATGCAGTTTGTATCAGAATACGTTATCAGACTCAAACTGTTCTTTTTTCACAAAATCCATTGAAACGTATTCGAACATTATGTTTGTTAATATTATTATTATTGTCATCGCACTACATTAAGAAGGTTCCGCGTGTAAAACCAATGGATCATTTAGTAAACAAATCAATAAAATGCTGTGGCTGACGTTTAGCGAATAACAAAGAAGAGAAACAGAAGATTTTGACCCAATCACCTACCCAGACCTGTGTGACCGGAACGTCCTGACAAATGTAACAAGAGCTTAATCTAATTAGCCTGTGGTCCTATAAAATCAGCATAAAACAACTTTGTTCGCACCTATTCCTTCAACATCGTCGTTACCTTCGTCACAGAGGTGTCCCAGCGTAAGCGATCCTCTTCGTACGCACACGAACTGTGTCAGCGAACCGTCAAAGGCGGTGGATCATAATATATATATATATATATATATATATATATATATATATATATATATATATATATATCACGGCACATTAAATATTATTTATGCTTTAAAAGTTAGATATTTTTATTGGGCCTATATATATATATTAACACAATATATATATATATATATATATATATATATATATATATATATATATATATATATATATATATATACTGTATGTATGTACTTATATATATATATATATATATATATATATACTGTATGTATATACTTATATATATATATATATATATATATATATATATATATATATACATATACATATATATATATATATATATATACTGTATATATATAGATATATATATATATATATATATCTATATATATATATATATATATATATATATATATATATATATATTATATATAATATATATATATATATATATATAATATATAATATATATATATATATATATATAGGCCCAATAAAAATATATAACTTTTAACGCATAAATAATATTTAATGTGTCGTGATGGTCAATATATACGTATGACATACGTATATTTTGATATATTTGTTGATATAGTAACTATGCACTGTGACTTTTTAAATATTGCCATGTAAACGGGCGACAGTTAGCCACGTGTTAATCAAACGATGACTACAACGGCATGGGAAAAATGTATACAGTTTCTTCAACTGTGATGGCTGTCATGTTGAAACAAATTATATTGAGTTGTCTGGAATTTCATTTTAACCCAAATATTATCTTGCGATAAGATATTGGGTTAGAATATTATATCACCAGAACAATTCGAAGGGCCTCGACAATTCAGCAAAGCCGAAGCATCATCGCTCTTCTAGAACTGTAGTGTCAGTTATCTAATTAATCAACTAACTCACTGACTGAATGAATGAATGACTGATTGACTAATTGACTGAATGACAGGCTGGTGTAGGGCAAGGAACCATTCACAATGCATGAACAATAATTGGCTTAAACATTCATTTCACTTGACATCACAGTCAGTTATTATAAAGTGAAGATCCGTAGACTATATAATTGTGCATGGATTGCAAAGTAATATTTGACGCATCAAGGGATCTGATCGTCCAAAACTACGAACATGTTGGAACATATGGTGGAAGATAGATTAAGTACAGTGAAGTACACTAGGCCATAAATATTTGTATCTGGTGTACAATAAATGGAAGTCAACAACAAAAGTTCAACAAAAGAACATATATTTATTGTAACAATGTATAACTCTCCTAATACATATGCATTGCACTGATAACTTGTTGCGGTTTGATATTGTTGCATAATGCTAAGGTAGCTTCATTGCACAGTGGAATTAAAATACACTGCTGATTAAGAGAAATACGCTCAAGTAGACACGTGAGAACAATACGAGGCAAAGAGATCCCGCTATATTACGTTTCACAACGTTTGACATTCATACCGACTTAGAAGTTGGGTCTATTGACAACCATCACAACCACCATCACCAGCACCACCTCCACCACACCAACCACCAGCACCAACACCACCACCACCACCACCACAAGCATCACCACCACCTCCACCACACAACCACCAGCACCAAAACTACCACCACCAGCACCACCAGCACCACTACCACAACCACTACCTCCACTACCACGACCACCACCACTACCACAAAAACAACCACCACCACCACCAAGACTGACAGCGTGACAAGTAATGTGAGAGTCGGCACGGCAGTCGAACTGGCGACGACGTGGGAGACAGTGTGAGAGCAGGCTTAGCAGTCAACTCGCCACCGGCGTGGGAAATAGCGTGACAGTCGGCTTGGTAGTCAGCTCGGCAGCGGCGTGAGAGACAGCATAGCTGACAGCGGGAGAGTCGGCTTGACAGTCAGTTCGGCAATGGCGCGAGAGACAGTCGGCGTAGAAAAACAGTGGCAGTCGGCGGGGCAACGGCGTGGCAGGTAAAGTGACAGAGTGTGCGCGACAAAGACCGAGGCAAGGAGACAATGCCGACAATGCGCCAGTGCCACCGCTGTAATAGGATGTAATCGTTTACAGAGACGTCCTCACTACTGACCACAGACGGTCGGCTACTGGAACGTTTAAGTATATTGTGTTTGTTGTTATCATTCACGTTGTATGGGGGGTGGGGGTAAGCTGTATACTACTCTATGCAGAAGGAGCGACCAATGAGGGATATTATATATGTAAGGCAGTTAAGTAGTTCCTTTTAATCGTGCAACCGGTTAGGTATAACATTGATGCACAGCCGGGGGATTCGTACCAACACGGTTTTCTTTGTCTTCTTTTCTTTGTATTTGTCTTTCTATTAAATGTTGAATATTCATATTTAATTTGCCTTGATTGTTATGTTCAGCTTTGCGACCGATATTCACAGACGTTTTGTAATCAATTGTAAAACATCCAAGTCCGGAGGAAGCTAGTGCGCGGAGGCCTTGCCAATGACTTAAACATATGTAGTATTGTATAAATAAATGGATAATAATATCAAGGTTGGAATATCTGTATTTCAATTATTTACCTACTGAAGGACAACGAAAGTTTTTATTGAAACAGAAATTGATACAATTTTACCTGAATTTACAATATTTACACAAGCACTACAGCTTATGACTCAAACCCTAGGGTAACGTCGATTATTGAGGCTCCCTAATGTAACGCCACCTTTTGGCGCACACACGAGAATATTATTAAAAGTGTTGGTACTTTTCACTGAGACGAAAAACTAGAAGATGTTGATTGATTATTTTGCAGATGCATCAACTTGCCAGTTAATACACAGAATGTCGTCTACAATCCATTTGAACCATTAGCAACACATGCTCCCGTCTAATGTATTAACACATGCTTCCGCTCAATGTATTAACACATGCTCCCTTTCAATGTATTAACACATGCTCCCGTCCAATTTATTAACACATGCTCCCGTTTAATGTATTAACAAATGATCCCTTCCAATTTATTAACAATCATGCAGATGTATTACATGTGCTGAAGCAACTATCCAGACTGTGTAAACCAATAACCGAGTCAACCTACGGGACATCATTAATAGTGAACTGTTCACTGCAATTCTTGAAGTAGTCGTCGCAAAAATTAAGTCTTAATTAGAAAACAAGACAAAAGGCCTACATGACAGGAATTTTTCGGAAATAATTAAATAAACATTGCAAATACTTTTTTGAAGTCAGTCACTTCTACCTTTCGTTTGAATCAAGGTTGAATTGTCCACTCGACTTCGATTTCATGAAAGGCACAAAACAGAAGTGACTGTCTTCGAACAGGCAACTGTGACTACGTCGCTTACACACGTAGAAGCCCAGTCGGTGCGTATCGCATGCACGATTCACCTGCTGCGGACAACCTACTCGTGTCTCGCGCGTGGGACGAGGATCGATTACAAATCAACACCTCTGTGGTGCAGATAATATACACCTAGTCTATTTGTAAGAATAAAATAAGATTTATGCGGATACCTTGCAAAACTGACTATACAAATGTGAGCGTTCTAGGAAAGTACCTTTTACGCTTGACCTCGTGCTTAATGACGTCTTTGCTGCTCTTATTGCACGGCAAGCTTGGGACAGAATCATTGATCTTACATTAATACAGCAAGAGCAGTCCAAGTTTGTAAAATAGTAAACACTTATAAACGGTGTTCTTATCTAAAGTAGAGGAAGCAGAACAACTAGTGGATGCGAAGCAACGTTACCTAAGTAACAATGTATATTGGATAGAGTAAAGTGTTCATTCGCACTGATTACGATACACGAGCAGCACTGGCAGCATACTACAAGTCAGGGTGGCCAAAACAATATCGCCACAAGGCGGCTAACTCATAGTCACATCTCCTATTAGGGTGGCGAACACAGTTGTACAAATTGCGTTATTAGTACAATACAACATGTTTGCAATTAGAAGTACAATGTATGTGTACGGATCCTTCCACATCCTTCCCTTCTAATATATTTCAGTATTTGGCAGTATTTATCAATTACTGTTCTGCTTCCGCAACCAATATTCCCCCTCCTTATGTATTTTGCATTACACATCATATAAAAATGCTCATTGAAATATGTGCATTGCAGACCAAATTAGAGCGGCCAGAATATATCCATTATATTCATGCTACAAATGTCTCATGCAGTGTTTGCGTGCGAAGTCAAGATACTAGCTTCGCCAAATGAGGAGATGTTGTCCTTCAGCCTAGGTGGTTTGGCCTTGGGCTGAATACGTCGACTGATTGTGTCGGCCTGTCTCGGCAAGACACTAGCTCTGCCAACTGAGGAGATGTTGTCCTTCAGCCTAGGTGGTTTGGCCTTGGGCTGAATACGTCGACTGACTGTGTCGGCCTGTCTCGGCAACACACTAGCTCTGCCAACTGAGGAGATGTTGTCCTTTGGCCTAGGTGGCTTGGCCTTGCGCCGAATTCGTCTGTAGGTTGTGTCGGCCTGGTATGGTTGTTCTATTGTGTAGTCACCATGGCAACAGCTGTCATTGCTGGAGCTGGAACAGTTGGGGTCAGAGGTGACCTAGGGTTGTGCTGTTGTGCAGCTTCCGTGATTACATTAGTTACCGTAGCAGCAGCGAAATCAGAGTCTTGGAATACGTATATGTTCAATGACCACAGATATGCCTTCCCGATGCCACTATCAGCATTCTGAACGGATGCCGCTTTTCTGTACATTAAGCCACATTACGAATTTCGGCGACTTGCCTTGTTGTCACTGGTCTGTCTACATGTTCTCTCATCCACATCACATTTTCGATGAGTCGTGTGTGGCGGAAGTGAGACCAAGGCCACTCAAGCTTCTCGAGCCATATCAGTTGCAGCTAAATTCTTTGTGTGGGTCACGTGGCTATAATTTGCCAGTTCTAGTTTCATCCTTTTCCGTTTATATATGACCATTGGCACTAAATTTATGTAAACCCCAATAAATTCTTTGGTAGTCCGAAACAATATATATTTACCTGTGACCAAATGTGTTCTGTTACAAGTTCCCTCGATTGGACCACTTAGCAAATTCCTTTATTTGCATTATTATAATTGCTCCCTTGTCTAATATTACTTTCTGGTAATCAATAAAATGTGTTGAATAATTACACACATATAATGATGGCATACCCTTATGTAGGTCACTGGTTCAATTGTGGCAACTGCAGAGGCCCAATCGTGGAATTTCACGTGTTGAAAAAATTATGTTGTCATAACAAGCAGACGACATCCACTTTAACATTCTTATTATCGCCACGTAAGTTGGGCTCCTATACTCTTGATGGACACACATTTTCAACTGTAAGTATGACCAAAGATGCTGTACTGATAACTGGTCACGGCCTGATTATTATATCGGGGACATAGAAAACCTACTTTCGGTGATAAATATTAAAAAAGTACTGCTATTTCGTCGAAATTTACCGTGTCATCCGAAATGCCAATGATGAATGATATAATCGATAAAGAATGCCACGGTATACAGTAATATGGAATATATAGCACTGGTCCGATCGAAGAACTGGTCCAATCCCGGCAACTGTCCCCTCCATATACATATACATTACATTAAGAAGACAAATAGAAGATTTTGACCCAAACACCTACGCGGACCTGTATGACCGAGATGTTCGGACAAGTGTACCATCAGCTTTACACAAATAATCAATGGTCCTATCAAATCTACATAAAATAGCCAAATCGTCATTACCTTCGTCACAGAGGTGTCCGAGCGTAAGCGATCATCGTCCTACGCACATGAACTGTGTGGACGAAACGTCAAGGGCAGTGGATCATAAGTTCACGCGGTCGTCGGTATCGACTCAAAATCAGCGAAGAAGTTAACCCGATCTTCCGCCAAGACTAGCAAAGGTAGAGGAATGTTTTTTTGTGTTTTACTAGTTTAACTGTTATTTAAGTCGAAGCAAGTGCCTTCGCATTTTCGCATTGCCAAAGATCAGCTTTGCTAGTTGTATGTAAACAGTCTTTTGTTTGCTAAGCTGCATACATTATATGGCAATTGTCTTATGGTTGTATAATACAATTTGAACAACCGTAGATACAATCCTAGGAACAAATTCTACGTTTCATGTTGTGTGTGTGTTCAATGAAACATGCTTGGGGTATCAAATTCCACTGTCTTAAAGTGTCGCAGTTTTTCCTATCTAATTAAGTAACTGACTGACTGACTGGCTGACTGACTGACTAACTAACTAACTAACTGGCTGGCTGGCTGGTTGGCTGGCTGGCTGGCTGGCTGGCTGGCAGTCAAATACACACGTGGGCAGAATACCGGCCAGACAAAGACAGTGATTCCGCTATGTTACGTTTCAATACGTGTGACAGTTATACCTACTTTGAAGTTGGGTCTATTGACCACCACCACCACCCACTACCCACCACCACCACAAACAACAACAACAACAACAGTAACACCACCACCACGAACACGACAAACACTAACACCACCACCACCAATACCTGCACCACCAATAACATCACCACCAACACCACCATCAACACCACTAATACCAAAACCAACACATACAACAACAACTCCACCACCACCACCACCAACGCCACCACCAACACCAAAACAGCCACCACAACCACCAAAAACAACTCCGCCTCCACTGCCAGCACCACCAACACCACCACCACCACCAACATCACCAACAATACCAACACCAACACAACCACCAACACCACCACAAACAAAAAAGTAATACGCGGGCCTCGATGCACTCCGCCTTTAGTGAGCTTTGTGAACGACCACTAGCAGAACTTATTATATATACAACTATATACAACCAACATATTGTAACATTTCTGCTATATATGAAATATATTTCATTTCTTTATTTACTTGTTTATTTGTTTGGGATGATAATTGAATACGCTGTTTTCACGACAGGTGTTCTGAGACCAAGAAGGAGTCGGACAGTGACATTTTTGTAATTAGATAATAATTGGCGCATTGCTTGGTTTAGGGGTGTATCTAGATAGTCAATGGTTGATATTAAGGGATGGTTTAACGGTGGACTAAGAGTAAATGCATTGGTGGGATCGCGTCATGTGTTATTTCAAGCTATGTTAGTATAAAAAGAAAAACGGTGGTCGGAAGATTAGATAGGAAGGTAGCTCGAGAGAATAGCTCGGGAAGTGAGTTAGAAAGTCACATCATAAAAAAATGCACATTGAAACATGTGCATTGCAGACGATATAGGAGCGACCAGAATATATCCATTATATTCATTCTACAAATGTCCCATGCAGTGTTTGCGTTCGAAGTCACAACCCTTACGTCTCTTGCCCTGTCGTCAGTGTTCATCTGTTAGTAACGGAAGACACGTCACTGTTAGTGCGGCAGAGGGTCACGGATACATCGGCGTTGACGGCGTCGATGTCACATCCGTGGCGTTTATGTCGATGTCATCGCGACATTGCAGCACTTGGTCAGCTGTTCTATGGCGAAGTTTGTAGCTATAATCCAGATTGATAGCAAGGCCATCGAATGAGATGTTTTACCGTGGTATTTCTACCTTCGCCCCATTCCATACTCCAAAAGAAATCCGGGATGCTGCTGGTGGCGTTGTTACGATCGCCTGGCGCAAGAGAGTGTGGTGATCGACAGTCCGGTGTGAACCGGTGTCGAATGCATCAGCAACAACACCACCGTCAACGTTCAGATCCAAAGATGAGGTAATATCTTGACCGAAATCTTAAATACATCTTTCGTGTAGAAGGTGACAGGATTGATAAGAAGATAATGACAAGAATGGGTGAAGGCAAACGGAAGTGAGTACGACCTTAGATTAGATGGATGGATGAGATCACGGATACAACAAAGGTGTCGACGGACGATTTGACATAAACAAAAAGATACAGGAGTGGTTATGGGCAACTCATCGCGGATTTCACCAGAAGTCGTAAGACTTGACTGACACGAACTCACAAGCACAGTTAGCAGCATATACATTTCTGCGTCAATAATAGAAAGGTCGACTTCCAGATGCTAGATAAATAAATGCCGCTAATTATCCAGTGTTGACATAGTAAAGAAATGTCTAAATGTTGCCAATAGAAAAAGGTCAAACAACAAGCCCCACTCCGGTATCCATCTACTTTTTCACTGCCAACGACATGAATCTCGACAAAACTCGACAAGCCCACTCGCAGTAGATACAACTACAACGCGTTTCCACATTAACAACCTACTAATCTATAGGCATTTCTAATCAGCTCATATTTCGAGAGCGATATCTTTATATACCGGCAAAGAAGAAGAATGAGAAGAAGAAGAAATTAATCAGGCGACTTATCAAGGGAAAGAACAGTACTTTCTTGACCACTATGAGAAGTTTCTTCGAAAGGAAGGAAAAACAAATGAAGCGACAGCGAATTAATTCTCCGACGAATATTGTATTCTACTCCGTCCAACAAACTACACCGCCTTCATATCTTGTGACTCGAAAAACAGAAGAAGCCACACATCATTGGTGAGTAATTGGTGAAATCAGCAGCTGTCGACATGGTTCGTAACATCTGTGGAATCTTGTCGAAATATACGAAACACCAGGTAACTGCACCTATCAAGACGAGTGGGCAATGGTGTCTTCAGTTTGATGAATCGACCGATATTAGTGACGATGGCATGAGGTCGCTATCGAGGTCCAAACGATATTGAAGAAGGGCTTTTATTTTGTCGGCCGTTGCTCACCACCACTGGGGAGAAGATATTGTCAAGATGGTGCATTCATTCATCAAGGAAGAAGGTTGATGTGGTATCAGTGCTTCAGTGTGTGTTGTGATTTTGCATTAGATATATTAGGACAACATCACTGATGGACACTTCTCGAGTAAAGGAAGCCAATTAAGAAGTCATTATTCTTCATTGTTTCCTCCATCTAGTGAATCTTTGTTTCTGCATTAATTCTCTAGTTTACAGTTGTTATGAAAGAAACCATTCAAGTGGCGAATTTCATCTAATTAAGGGACTCTGAATTCTACAATCTTCAAAGAGATGTGCGCCGATTTTGCCATGTCCATTTACTGTACCACTTCGAAGTGAGGTGGCTGTCGCGAGGAAAGTGGTGGCAATGCGCGAAGAGGTTAAATATATCTTCTTATTGGAGAAGAATCATCCATTAACCACACATTTCTTTGTTTCGAAGTGGATGCTGCAAGTTGCCAACATTGCTGGTATATTTGCCGAAACTAGCAACTTGAACACTTCGATGTAAGGGCGTGATCAGACACAAGTTGGCTTGTCAGAAAAGCTGGCAGCATAGATCTATTGGAGTAGTTATAGTATGGATAAAGCCAAGCTCTATATTTACGCAGTTCAAATTGCAAGCTATGGAACATAGCATAGAAATATCACGTTGTCAAGCTAATATCCTTCACACGTGTACTTGAGTGTATTTCTTGCAAATCTCACACACGTTCTTACCCATGTGATGCTCGATGCATTAATGCGATACAAATATACGCAACACAAAGAAAAAGCACAATGTTTTCAATGCAATGATATTTTATTAAGATGGTTCTATATTGTTACATTAAATTCGCAGTCGTTCGTTGAAATGTGCAGATTTCTCACATTTTGATCATATCCTGTGGTAACTCGTATTGTGCTTTCCTTGCTTAAGGGAGACATTCACTTGGGTTGTCGTACAAGTAATCGACACCGGTTTGGCCCAATGCTCCTTTGAGGAAGCAAATCTGTGGAGAGAATCAAATAATTATTATATGATTGTAGCGTATCTAATAAAGTATGTTTCATAGCGTTAAAAGCTCTCGCTTCCGTAAAGAGTTCGGTTTTGTGTTTGAAATCGGAAAATACATTACATTTTTCGGGTGACTTCCAAATAATGTTCACAATATTAAGGTATTGATGGCACTGATATGAAAATAATTTGATTGACGAATGAATAAGTTTTACCGTCGAAAAAACATTATGCAGAGATACCACTAAGACGAACAAGTTTAGCACATTTTTGCTGAAATAAATAATTAACATGGAGAGTATCTACACAAAAGATACTGTTAAAATATACGTCAACACGAAACTGCCTCAATGTCATCAAACGCACGTACCGAATCCATGAATCCGTCGAAGTAACAGTCGCCGCCACACACGCAACCACCGAACACCAACGGGGCCTTCACGCGGTTCAGTCGCCCTGCACAAAATAATGCATTATATTTTCACAAACGCCAAGGAAGTGTCACAAGCATTCATGTCTCTCACTATTCCGTTTTCTAGATAACCGTAGATAGAAGTTGTAATGAAACATCTACATATGAGTGTTCCAAAGCAAACAGAATAATGGATTTTATATTTATATAAGAAGAAACCCTTTTGTGGCAACGAAGCAAACAAATGTGTTTGATGCTGTTTCATTTAGCTATTTTTAATTATTGGTTTACTTCCGAGCGAAACTGATACAAGATATAATATAGTAACGCACCACCGAGGTCCTGTGAGGAGACGAGATCTTTGTTCAGGTAGAAGCTGGCAACCTGACCGTCGTACGACATCACGAGTTGGTTCCATGTATCGGCGGCAGCCTGGATCAGACGGAAACACAACTGTATTGTGAAACTGCACAGGGATATCGTGTGTGTGAGTGTGTGAAGTGTGTGTGTGTGTGTGTGTGTGTGTGTGTGTGTGTGTGTGTGTGTGTGTGTGTGTGTGTGTGTTTGTGTGTGTGTGTTTGTGTGTGTGTTTGTGTGTGTGTTTGTGTATGTGGGTGCGTGTGCGTTTGTGGTTGCGTGCGTGCGTGGATGCGACTGTTTGCATATATGGATAAGTACAATTGTGTGTCACAAATATAGGTTTGTTGTAATTCGGAAGAAACATATCTCTACAGAAAAATTATACACAATATTGCAACACCTTTAGTACGTATACCTTTTACAAAAAATATTGCATTTTTTATTAATGTTTTGTCCTACTTACAGCAATGTCGAACGAAGCCTGGGAGCCGGTCGAATTTGCGAAGTAGCCCAAGGCGGAACTTGCTGCAGACTGGGCAACCACGGAACCGTCAATGCTGCACTCGGAGTTGTCGAGCAGAGATCGTACACCAGACACTCCGGCGGATCTCTTGAAGAAGAGTCTCACGGAGAACGACTCAAAGCGGTCGAAGGCGTTGCTGAAGTAGGCGAGCTCCAGCTTCGACTGGGCACTGCTGTTGAAGAAGCCGCATTCGCCATCCATACAATCGTCGCTACTCAGTTGGACGTTCTGGTTGAAGAGCCACAGACCCTTTGAGGCCGAGACTGCTCCATTGAACATCACGCTCGTGATTTCTTCCATCTCGGGATAGTCTGGGCGAGAGAAGATATGGATCACATGCATGTGTCTGCATGCCATCAGGAATTCATATACACTCTCGATTATACATGCAAGTACAACTGACACATTAAACAACTGGTCTTAGATTTCTTGTGATTTCAGATATCTGCTACCTTATGGTGATTGGGTTTCACATCACAGTCGTGATACGCCATGGAATATATATTTTTTCGTGGACTCGTGGCAAGTAGCACTAAATATGACATATGTAAATGAACATAGCCATTTAACACGATATGATTCGTTCGAGTGATTCCGGGATAAGAGAAAAAAAAATGTATTAGTTGTGGTAGCTACATAAATACACTTTCGCGCTTACAATACATGAAACATATTATTTGAAGCAATTGGTATCAAACAAAGATTAAACAATTCTGAATTGTCGTTCGGTAGGAATGTAACATTCATTCGTATTACATCAACAACATATTTATATCAATAATAACACGTACAAGGTTCATATCGCACACACGTGCAAAGAGAGAGGTTGAACATAGTGCCTGGTGCACAGTCCATGGTTTCGTTGCCCAGCATGAACTGTCTGTCGTTGCCTGCGACCTCTCCCAGCGGGCATTCACCTAAAACACGCATTCAGAGAAGTTCTATGCAATGTGACGAAAGCCACGTCGCTGGTCGACCCGGGTAGGAACAATAGCACAAAGACACACAGCATAAAATGAAGTATAAAATTTAAAAAAAATTATTTTGCAGAACACTTTTACGATTTACCAATACAATGGTGCATATGCTTCGAGGTCTCGCATTTCTTATATATTTAACTTACCATCTATTTTAATATATTAATATGTTCTAACGAAGAGGGCGCATTTTCTACTGTTCGGTGCATTTAATTATAATATGAACTTGGCTCTACTGACACAACATAGACAGGCCTTTGTATTTTAACATCGTCTTGCCAACTGTTTTCACACACGCTTCAACCGAACAAGAAACGTCTGCGAACGAGACGGTTCTTCAGCCTTACCAATCCCTTGTGTAGAGGGGTTGAACGTGCAGTCGCCAGGTCCTTTGATACAAGTCAGCACACCCTGGTCCCACACCTCACACGGGTTGCATGATCTCTGGTAGGCGATGTACAACTGGGTCGTTGTGTTGTACTCGCACTGGTAGTAGTTCTGACAGTCGCACGGATCCGCTACGATGCCGTACACGCTGTCGGCGCCGGAGACCATCGGGCAATCAACTGTACCGCAAGTGGATGAATAGAACAGCAACGTTACTTCATGTCGGACTAACATAGATAGCGATACACGAAGATCACAAAAGTAAATTACCAAGGGTCGAAACTACAACAACATATTTATTGTTGCAATCATGAAGTAATGTTGGCAAAGCAGATTCTATGAAAATATCAGATGTTAAAACGAACAGTCACTGTAAACTCAGTAGCAGAGATATTGTGTTCAAAGTTAAAAAAGATCAGGGTCGTGGCGAACAAAGCGAGAACGATAAGGGTCCTCGCGAAGTTATTTGTCCAATATATTGCATATGCAATAGCACATAAATAATGCACCAGATAATCATTTAGCTTAGTCGTTTCACTCCATAATGATATATTTTATATCCTGGTGAGGTTAGATGGCAGAGTCCGGACTTTGTCTGCTAATTAGTTACCAAATAATACTTTTGGTTGAGATTATGTCCTATATGCCAATGATTCTTTTGGTTGAGACTATGTCCTATATGCCAATGATAAACACAAATGATGAATGTTTGTTTAAAGGACATTTAAATAAACGTAACAGTATAATTTTAGCTGAATACAAGTATCGCCCTGTGCTGAATAACGTGTGTTGTAGAAAATTTAGTTTTGATCTGATGTGATTATAAGATAGCAAATCATAATTTTCACTTCGGCACGTCTATACTTTTTTTTATTGTATATATAGATGAATAATACATTTCGACCAACTTTAACTAAAATAGAATTACGCCTTGTGGATCAAATATAGATTTTGATAACAGTTTTATTAATTTTGCTGATAACATAGCTGTTACTATGTCAGATATTTAAAAACGTTTCACGTGAACCCCAATATATTTTGTCTTTCCATAAGGATAAATAAAAAAAAATAATGGCCAAGTTTTACTGGGTTTACATTATCCTTTTTGATAAAATATTGAATATGTCAAAATATAGGTATAATGTTGTTTCCGTGACTTAATAAATTACATAAAATAATTAGTAAAAATTGTAATGCATATTTCTTATATTATTCATTATATAATACAGGCATATAGCATTGCAATATTATATAGTTTTATTTTGTAATAGTAAATACATCTCGTCGTATAACTGACGAAGGGTATTCTTGCTTCCGACGACATTGTTTTTATGTCAGATGCTTCACAAATTTACACGGGAACCAGAACGTGGTTTACTTTTCATATATATCAATAATACATGAAAAGCTTGGCAACATTTTACAGACGTGGTATTAAACACTGTGGTTCAAATATTGAATATTGTCGAAAGTGAGCTAAAATGTGATTTTACCGCAATTTAATAAAATATATAACATAATTATTTTACCATTGCTTTTTTGTATATTTCACCTATCATAATTGATGAAATCTGAGCATATCAAACTGCATTATTAGTGCAAGTAAATAACAAAGTAATATATAACTATAACAATGCATTTAACAAATAGGCATATGGAAGGAAATTAGTTAAACGACCCCAGTCCAATTAAACTTATTTTAAAAATTGCTCAAATCTCAAAAAGGAAATTTGTCAATTCTGATCGTTTTATCTTTGTGGCGTTCATATAGTAGTGCCTTCTTGTCGTTGGATTTTCATGTTAGTGCTCCACAATACGAACAAGATACAACTGGCCAACCAATGGAAACATTTGCCACGACACAAACTATATTCGACAATCATTTCATCTAAGTTTCCCAATGACACTTCTATTTCCAAACACGATTGTCATATAAGTAAATAATATACCTGCAGGGTCCAAGGGAACACAGACGCAGTCTTCGCTATCCACGTAGTCACCCACACAAGGCTCGGAAGCGCAAACACGGCTTCTGTATCTCTTCGAATCACACAAGCAATCTCCGAAGTCCGACCACGGTCCGAAATCGGCCGCTAAATGAAGACGACGTATTGTTGTGCAAAAACAATTTTTAAATCAGAATACGTAGTTTTACATACCAGTATGTAAACATAAACTATAGTTATTTATTTAAATTATATCTCTACTAAAAGTAAACTTATATATATTCTCAGATTTGGTTTTGTAATACCCACCTATGCTTAATATTACAATTTCTGCTACACGATTAAGTATTTTGTTAGGTGCTATTCATCAGCATGCTGCCTTTGTCTGTTGCATAAGTGTCTCATCTTACCACAAACTATTTACATTTTTAGAGTGAACACTTACCTACGTGGAGGACTATCACTGACAAGATGGCAACAATGAACGATCCCTTCATCTTGATATCCTGCGGATAATAAGAAGACAAATTGTACTATGCACACATCTATCAATTGCATAACTATTATGTGCAGCTGAACAAACAAAAGTTTGTTAAGAGACAAACAGCAAAGTTGAATTTTAGAAATGCTAATAAGCATATCAACTAGATTCTACCTAAATAACAGTTGAAGGAATGAAACTGAAGAAAACCTCTGTACCGTTGTTAGTCTTGGCGGACGATCGGATAAACTTCTTCGCTGATTCTGAGTCGAATGGCCGATACCGACGACTGCGTGAACTTATATACCCCTGCTCGAGACGGTTCGCCCACACTGTTCCTTCGCGTAGGACGAGGATCGCTTACGCTAGGACACCTCTGTGACGTAGGTATAACAAATATCACTATAACATGTACGATTAAAGATGTTTTATGTAGATTTGATACGACCATTTACTTCGGTTAAGCTTATGTTACGCTTGTCCAGACGTATCGGTTACTCTTGCTTATGTGAACGGGTCAACACGTGGAATCTTCCTTTGAATTTTTAATCTCTGAACGTCAACCAGATCATTTTAAACTTTTTCCATCATTTCGGGAACAAAAGTAGTTCGAATAGCGATAACACACAAGCACGCAAACACGCACGCACGCACGCACGCACGCACGCACGCACGCACGCACGCACGCACGCACGCACACACTCACTCATTCACTTACTCATCTGACTTGCTTATTGGCGACCCTTTTTGTACCCATACTTTAGGGTGTGCTGATCCAGAAACTGTATGATGCCACTTTGACATCATTGATCAATTGGTACAACCATTTGAAATATAGCCTGTCTCATCGTCTGGGCCAAAATAATTGTTATATAGATTGAAACGAACTTCGTTGCCACTGAGTGTAATATTTGCGAAGCACAATTGCTTTTGAAGTTTTGTGAATAGCATATGCTGTTTTTATCGTTATTGTTAATTAAAGAATAGACGACCAGTTGCATTACTCGTTCTAATAATTTTCACAAAGTGACTCATTCTCATCAGCGTCCGCTTAGTAATATATTTCTTGGCATTTTCTCGACTTCGATACGACACGTATTTACCGCTTATTTCTGCCAAGTAATTTTAGTAAATAATATTGCATCGTAAAAGAACATTCGATTTGTTAGCTAATATTAAAACAAATTGATGAAAGGAGTTCACAAAGTTATTGTGCTTCATAGATATCAACGGACTACTTGGAAAGTCACATTTGATAAGTAGCTTGTAATATGATTCAGTTGAAATATCTTAATATTTCCCAGACCTTACATCATTCTGGTTCAACTACAACACATTTAGTGGACAGTGTGTCCTTTAGTGCTTACAAAGTAATAACTCCTGGCAGTGTCGGTTTGGTGACGACTTATCACGCACCTTCGTCGATTAACCACAGTGTAGTCGTGAAATTTGAAACACGGGAACACGTTTACTTGAATGCACTAGCAAATATCACGTTATAGCAACCTTAACCTTTGTTAGGGTCAAGTGTACATCAACCAACGTCCTCCATTCAGTGGAGAATTAACAATGTGGGAGTCGTGGTAAAAACGTGCTGTGGGAACCCTTACCGAGAGTGTAAAATACGGAGATCGAGACCTGTGGTGTTAACTATGAATGTATCCACATACCTTATCCTTTGTTCAGCTATGCTTGAGTATAAGCATTCACAGTACACATTCTCCTGAACAAATATGTTGAACTCTCTCAAATACTAACGAAATCTATGCGAGTTTTGGCAGCACTGAAATCCAAGAAAATGTTGTCATGATTAATCCGACCCGTGATACCCCATTCCGCACTAAGTCTAAGCATAAAACAGTCCGTTCTGACTTACTGTTGATCGGTGCTCATCGGTCATCAGCTTCAACTTGGAAACATACCTCTTTCCAGTACAGCTGTTAATCAACAAAGTCTTAATTATGCATTTGCGGAGACACACTCAGTGAGGTTAATCATGTAGATTATGATTGATTTATGGGGAGTCCGGTACGAGTTTTCCACTTGTATCACATCAGATACAACCATGAAATCTGCATATTAGTTTGTGTTAGTAAATTTATGGTATGTTATAAGCATATATTATATATTAGCTACATGGTTCACTAATATTACTAAATGAAATCACAATCTTTAACACTAACAATTTATTTTTTTAAAGGGTTTTATTAATAAAACATAATGAAAGGTAATTCCTATCGACATTATCGACATTAGTGATACGTAAAGTGATATAATGACGTTGGTAATAATGTTGCAGTCTGATCTTCAAACGAACATTTTTTTATAATAATTTTATTCAAACTTATATATTTAACATGAAATGCTGTGATTTTTATTATATATTATCAACAGGTTACACGTGCATTACTTGATTCGAAACACGTGCATATTCATAACGTAGTGAGAGTAAACGTTGGCTAAACGTGTTGGTATGGCTGTACTCGACTGAGCGAATTCTCCAATTTCAGAGTTTGTTACAACACGTTGTCTGCATAGAGTTTAGTTACTCGAGTAAGGTTCGTGTTTTTTTGCCTAGCGGTCATTGAAAGACAATGTATATTATATCATATTAAATCTTAGATGGAAAAAGGACGCCATGTATACATTGTAAACTTCAAAGGACACATTGTATGTTAGAGCTATTTGATTAAAGAAACATTATGTTTTTGTTAGAGAAATATTATGATAATTCATGTGAATCATATAGCAAGCTACATTTTGAACCTTTTTAAAGCGAACTTGTTCTGAGTTGATGGCTTCAACGCGGCCTAATTTTGCGCAGATACCGGCCTTCACGGCTGATGCGGTAAGTTCGAAATAATGCCCCCATACTTTAGTGTTTTGAATATATTCTGAATGTTCAAGACACGAATAGGCTGATAAGTCTAAAACACTCAGGTCCACAAAACGTGTTTATATATAATATGCGTATGCATAGAGCACAATGTGAACAGAAACACACCATCGACTCAAAGTAAAGTAACATTAAGTTGATAACACTCACGAATGTTTTAATGTATTTTGAATCCAAAGTCAAATGACTTAGTTTTATCTTGCGATTCTCATTGATGCCTACAAGTGAAATGAAGTGAAGTGACGAAGTCATAAAAGCACTCACACACCCACCCAGCCACTTACACACACACGCACACACACACGGTACGCCGGAGGCAGAGAAAGCATAACACCTGGTTCAGGTATAAAGTAGATAATAACGAAGAAGAAGTTTTGCGATGTTTCTTTCTGGGAATAAAGCAGGCTAAGTACGACCATTTGAAAAGAAGAAGTAAAAATGGATGGATTGGTAGCATCGTCCATTGGACAGATGGTGGACTCGATATGGCTGGAGAAATTGCAAGGAGACACCAACGACCTAACTGTGGCCATGGCTATACATCGTTATCATTTACTGGTGACGATTTATAATTGTAAGAAATAAGAATAATCACAATAACTATTGGATACGAAGATCCATGCAACCTGTTTTGTCCCTATTCAGTATAAGTGTTTCTATATGTACTTGTTACACGATTAAAATGCAGTTTCTATCAGAATACGTTATCAGACTCAAACTGTTCTTTTTTCCCAAAATCCATTGAAACGTATTCGAACATTATGTTTGTTAATATTATTATTATTGTCATCGCACTACATTAAGAAGGTTCCGCGTGTAAAACCAATGGATCATTTAGTAAACAAATCAATAAAATGCTGTGGCTGACGTTTAGCGAATAACAAAGAAGAGAAACAGAAGATTTTGACCCAATCACCTACCCAGACCTGTGTGACCGGAACGTCCTGACAAATGTAACAAGAGCTTAATCTAATTAGCCTGTGGTCCTATGAAATCAGCATTAAACAACTTTGTTCGCACCTATTCCTTCAACATCGTCGTTACCTTCGTCACAGAGGTGTCCAAGCGTAAGCGATCCTCTTCCTACGCACACGAACTGTGTCGGCGAACCGTCAAAGGCGGTGGATCATAATATATATATATATATATATATATATATATATATATATATATATATATATATATATATATATATACTGTATGTATGTACTTATATATATATATATATATATATATATATATATATACTGTATGTATATACTTATATATATATATATATATATATATATATATATATATATATATGCAATATATATATATATATATATATATATACATATATATATATATATATATTGTATATATATATATATATATATATATATATATATATATATATATATAAATATATATAATATATAATATATATATATATATATATATATATATATATATATAGGCCCAATAAAAATATATAACTTTTAACGCATCAATAATATTTAATGTGTCGTGATGGTCAATATATACGTATGACATACGTATATTTTGATATATTTGTTGATAGAGTAACTATGCACTGTGACTTTTTAAATATTGCCATGTAAACGGGCAACAGTTAGCCACGTGTTAATCAAACGATGACTACAACGGCATGGGAAAACATTTATACAGTTTCTTCAACTGTGATGGCTGTCATGTTGAAACAAATTATATTGAGTTGTCTGGAATTTCATTTTAACCCAAACATTATCTTGCGATAAGATATTGGGTTAGAATATTATATCACCAGAACAATTCGAAGGGCCTCGACAATTCAGCAAAGCCGAAGCATCATCGCTCTTCTAGAACTGTAGTGTCAGTTATCTAATTAATCAACTAACTCACTGACTGAATGAATGAATGACTGACTGACTAATTGACTGAATGACAGGCTGGTGTAGGGCAAGGGACCATTCACAATGCATAAGCAATAATTGGCTTAAACATTCATTTCACTTGACATCACAGTCAGTTATTATAAAGTGAAGATCCGTAGACTATATAATTGTGCATGGATTGCAAAGTAATATTTGACGCATCAAGGGATCTGATCGTCCAAAACTACGAACATGTTGGAACATATGGTGGAAGATAGATTAAGTACAGTGAAGTACACTAGGCCATAAATATTTGTATCTGGTGTACAATAAATGGAAGTCAACAACAAAAGTTCAACAAAAGAACATATATTTATTGTAACAATGTATAACTCTCCTAATACATATGCATTGCACTGATAACTTGTTGCGGTTTGATATTGTTGCATAATGCTAAGGTAGCTTCATTGCACAGTGGAATTAACATACACTGCTGATTAAGAGAAATACGCTCAAGTAGACACGTGAGAACAATACGAGGCAAAGAGTTCCCGCTATATTACGTTTCACAACGTTTGACATTTATACCGACTTAGAAGTTGGGTCTATTGACAACCATCACAACCACCATCACCAGCACCACCTCCACCACACCAACCACCAGCACCAACACCACCACCACCACCACCATAAGCATCACCACCACCTCCACCACACAACCACCAGCACCACAACTACCACCACCAGCACCACCAGCACCACTACCACAACCACTACCACCACTACCACGACCACCACCACTACCACAAAAACAACTACCACCACCACCAAGACTGACAGCGTGACAAGTAGCGTGAGAGTCGGCACGGCAGTCGAACTGGCGACGACGTGGGAGACAGTGTGAGAGCAGGCTTAGCAGTCAACTCGCCACCGGCGTGGGAAATAGCGTGACAGTCGGCTTGGTAGTCAGCTCGGCAGCGGCGTGAGAGACAGCATAGCTGACAGCGGGAGAGTCGGCTTGACAGTCAGTTCGGCAATGGCGCGAGAGACAGTCGGCGTAGAAAAACAGTGGCAGTCGGCGGGGCAACGGCGTGGCAGGTAAAGTGACAGGGTGTGCGCGACAAAGACCGAGGCAAGGAGACAATGCCGACAATGCGCCAGTGCCACCGCTGTAATAGGATGTAATCGTTTACAGAGACGTCCTCACTACTGACCACAGACGGTCGGCTACTGGAACGTTTAAGTATATTGTGTTTGTTGTTATCACTCACGTTGTATGGGGGGGGTAAGCTGTATACTACTCTATGCAGAAGGAGCGACCAATGAGGGATATTATATATGTAAGGCAGTTAAGTAGTTCCTTTTAATCGTGCAACGGGTTAGGTATAAAATTGATGCACAGCCGGGGGATTCGTACCAACACGGTTTTCTTTGTCTTCTTTTCTTTGTATTTGTCTTTCTATTAAATGTTGAATATTCATATTTAATTTGCCTTGATTGTTATGTTCAGCTTTGCGACCGATATTCACAGACGTTTTGCAATCAATTGTAAAACATCCAAGTCCGGAGAAAGCTAGTGCGCGGAGGCCTTGCCAATGACTTAAACATATGTAGTATTGTATAAATAAATGGATAATAATATCAAGGTTGGAATATCTGTCTTTCAATTATTTACCTACTGAAGGACAACGAAAGTTTTTATTGAAACAGAAATTGATACAATTTTACCTGAATTGATAATATTTACACAAGCACTACGGCTTATGACTCAAACCCTAGGGTAACGTCGATTATTGAGGCTCCCTAATGTAACGCCAACTTTTGGCGCACACACGAGAATATTATTAAAAGTGTTGGTACTTTTCACTGAGACGAAAAACTAGAAGATGTTGATTGATTATTTTGCAGATGCATCAACTTGCCAGTTAATACACAGAATGTCGTCTACAATCCATTTGAACCATTAGCAACACATGCTCCCGTCCAATGTATTAACACATGCTTCCGCTCAATGTATTAAAACATGCTCCCTTTCAATGTATTAACACATGCTCCCGTCCAATGTATTAATACATGCTCCCGTTTAATGTATTAACAAATGATCCCTTCCAATTTATTAACAATCATGCAGATGTATTACATGTGCTGAAGCAACTATCCAGACTGTGTAAACCAATAACCGAGTCACCCGACTGGACATCATTAATAGTGAACTGTTCACTGCAATTCTTGAAGTAGTCGTCGCAAAAATTAAGTCTTAATTAGAAAACAAGACAAAAGGCCAACATGACAGGAATTATTCGGAAATAATTAAATAAACACTGCAAATAGTTTTTTGAAGTCAGTCACTTCTACCTTTCGTTTGAATCAAGGTTGAATTGTCCACTCGACTTCGATTTCATGAAAGGCACAAAACAGAAGTGACTGCCTTCGAACATGCAACTGTGACTAAGTCGCTTACACACGTAGAAGCCCAGTCGGTGCGTATCGCATGCACGATTCACCTGCTGCGGACAACCTACTCGTGTCTCGCGCGTGGGACGAGGATCGATTACAAATCAACACCTCTGTGGTGCAGATAATATACACCTAGTCCATTTGTAAGAATAAAATAAGATTTATGCGGATACCTTACAAAACTGACTATATAAATGTGAGCGTTCTAGGAAAGTACCTTTTACGCTTGACCTCGTGCTTAATGACGTCTTTGCTGCTCTTATTGCACGGCAAGCTTGGGACAGAATCATTGATCTTACATTAATACAGCAAGAGCAGTCCAAGTTTGTAAAATAGTAAACACTTATAAACGGTGTTCTTATCTAAAGTAGAGGAAGCAGAACAACTAGTAGATGCGAAGCAACGTTACCTAAGTAACAATGTATATTGGATAGAGTAAAGTGTTCATTCGCACTGATTACGATACACGAGCAGCACTGGCAGCACACTTCAAGTCAGGGTGGCCAAAACAATATCGCCATCAGGCGGCTAACTCATAGTCACATCTCCTATTAGGGTGGCGAACACAGTTGTACAAATTGGGTTATTAGTACAATACAACATGTTTGCAATTAGAAGTACAATGTATGTGTACGGATCCTTCCACATCCTTCCCTTCTAATATATTTCAGTATTTGGCAGTTTTTATCAATTACTGTTCTGCTTCCGCAGCCTATATTCCCCCTCCTTATGTATTTTGCATTACACATCATATAAAAATGCTCATTGAAATATGTGCATTGCAGACCAAATTAGAGCGGCCAGAATATATCCATTATATTCATGCTACAAATGTCTCATGCAGTGTTTGCGTGCGAAGTCAAGATACTAGCTGCGCCAAATGAGGAGATGTTGTCCTTCAGTCTAGGTGGTTTGGCCTTGGGCTGAATACGTCGACTGACTGTGTCGGCCTGTCTCGGCAAGACACTAGCTCTGCCAACTGAGGAGATGTTGTCCTTTGGCCTTGGTGGCTTGGCCTTGCGCCGAATTCGTCTGCTGGTTGTGTCGGCCTGGTATGGTTGTGCTATTGTGTAGTCACCATGGCAACAGCTGTCAGTGCTGGAGCTGCAACAGTTGGGGTCAGAGGTGACCTAGGGTTGTGCTGTTGTGCAGCTTCCGTGATTACATTAGTTACCGTAGCAGCAGCGAAATCAGAGTCTTGGAATACGTATATGTTCAATGACCACAGATATGCCTTCCCGATGCCACTCTCAGCATTCTGAACGGATGCCGCTTTTCTGTATGCCACATTAAGAATTTCGGCGACTTGCCATGTTGTCACTGGTCTGTCTACATGTTCTCTCGTCCACATCACATTTTCGATGAGTCGTGTGTGGCGGAAGTGAGACCAAGGCCACTCAAGCTTCTCGAGCCATATCAGTTGCAGCTAAATTCTTTGTGTGGGTCACGTGGCTATAATTTTCCAGTTCTAGTTTCATCCTTTTCCGTTTATATATGACCATTGGCTTTAGATTTATGTAAACCCCAATACATTCTTTGGTAGTCCGAAACAATATATATTTACCTGTGACCAAATGTGTTATGTTACAAGTTCCCTCGATTGGACCACTTAGCAAATTCCTTTATTTGCATTATTATAATTGCTCCCTTGTCTAATATTACTTTCTGGTAATCAATAAAATGTGTTGAATAATTACACACATATAATGATGGCATACCCTTATGTGGGTCACTGGTCCAATTGTGGCAACTGCAGTGGCCTAATCGTGGAATTTCACGTGTTGAAAAAATTATGTTGTCATAACAAGCAGACGACATCCACTTTAACATTCTTATTATCGCCACGTAAGTTGGGCTCCTATACTCTTGATGGACACACATTTTCAACTGTAAGTATGACCAAAGATGCTGTACTGATAACTGGTCACGGCCTGATTATTATATCGGGGACATAGAAAACCTACTTTCGGTGATAAATATTAAAAAAGTACTGCTATTTCGTCGAAATTTACCGTGTCATCCGAAATGCCAATGATGAATGATATAATCGATCAAGAATGCCACGGTATACAGTAATATGGAATATATAGCACTGGTCCGATCGAAGAACTGGTCCAATCCCGGCAACTGTCCCCTACATACACACATTCATTACATTAAGAAGACAAATAGAAGATTTTGACCCAAACACCTACGCGGACCTGTGTGACCGAAACGTCCGGACAAGTGTACCCTCAGCTTTACACAAATAATCAATGGTCCTATAAAATCTACATAAAATAGCCAAATCGTCATTACCTTCGTCACAGAGGTGTCCCAGCGTAAGCGATCCTCGTCCTACGCACATGAACTGTGTGGACGAAACGTCAAGGGCAGTGGATCATAAGTTCACGCGGTCGTCGGTATCGACTCAAAATCAGCGAAGAAGTTAACCCGATCTTCCGCCAAGACTAGCAAAGGTAGAGGAGTGATTTTTTTGTGTTTTACTAGTTTAACTGTTATTTAAGTCGAAGCAAGTGCCTTCGCATTTTCGCATTGCCAAAGATCAGCTTTGCTAGTTGTATGTAAACAGTCTTTTGTTTGCTAAGCTGCATACATTATATGGCAATTGTGTTATGGTTGTATAATACAATTTGAACAACCGTAGATACAATCCTAGGAACAAATTCTACGTTTCATGTTGTGTGTGTGTTCAACGAAACATGCTTGGGGTATCAAATTCCACTGTCTTAAAATTTAAATTTCGCAGTTTTTCCTATCTAATTAACTAACTGACTGACTGACTGGCTGACTGACTGACTAACTAACTGACTGGCTGGCTGGCTGGCTGGCTGGCTGGCTGGCTGGCTGGCTGGCTGGCTGGTAGTCAAATACACACGTGGGCAGAATACCAGCCAGACAAAGACAGTGATTCCGCTATGTTACGTTTCAATACGTGTGACAGTTATACCTACTTTGAAGTTGGGTCTATTGACCACTACCACCACCCACCACCCACCACCACCACCACCACCACCACCACCACCACAAACAACAACAACAACAGTAACACCACCACCACGAACACGACAAACACTAACACCACCACCACCAATACCTGCACCACCAATAACATCACCACCAACACCACCATCAACACCACTAATACCAAAACCAACACAAACAACAACAAATCCACCATCACCAACAACGCCACCACAAACACCAACACCACCAACACCAAAACAGCCACCACTACCACCAAAAACAACTCCACCTCCACTACCAGCAGCACCGCCAACACCACCACCACCAATATCACCAACACTACCATCACCACTACCAACACCAACACAACCACCAACACCACCACAAACAAAAAAGTAATACGCGGGCCTCGATGCACTCCGCCTTTAGTACGCTTTGTGAACGACCACTAGTAGAACTAATTATATATACAACTATATACAACCAACATATTGTATCATTTCTGCTATATATGAAATATATTTCATTTCTTTATTTACTTGTTTATTAGTTTGGGTTCATAATTGAATACGCTGTTTTCACGACAGGTGTTCTGAGACCAAGAAGGAGTCGGACAGTGACATTTTTGTAATTAGATAATAATTGGCGCATTGCTTGGTTTAGGGGTGTATCTAGATAGTCAATGGTTGATATTAAGGGATGGTTTAACGGTGGACTAAGAGTAAATGCACTGGTGGGATCGCGTCATTTGTTATTTCAAGCTATGTTAGTATAAAAAAAACGGTGGTCGGAAGATTAGATAGGAAGGTAGCTCGAGAGAATAGCTCGGGAAGTGAGTTAGAAAGTCACATCATAAACAAATGCACATTGAAACATGTGCATTGCAGACGAAATAGGAGCGACCAGAATATATCCATTATATTCATGCTACAAATGTCCCATGCAGTGTTTGCGTTCGAAGTCACCACCCTTACGTCTTTTGCCCTGTCGTCAGTGTTCATCTATTAGTAACGGAAGACACTTCACTGTTAGTGCGGCAGAGGGTCACGGAACCATCGGCGTTGACGGCGTCGATGTCACATCCGTGGCGTTTATGTCGATGTCATCGCGACATTGCAGCACTTGGTCAGCTGTTCCATGGCGAAGTTTGTAGCTATAATCCAGATTGCTAGCAAGGCCATCGAATGAGATGTTGTAGCGTGGTATTTCTACCTTCGCCCCATTCCATACTCCAAAAGAAATCTGGTATGTTGCTGGTGGCGTTGTTACAATCGTCTGGCGCAAGACAGTGTGGTGATCGAAAGTCCGATGTAAACCGGTGTCGAACGCATCAGCAACAACACCACCGTCAACGTTCAGATCCAAAGATGAGGTAATATCTTGGCCGAAATCTTAAATACATCTTTCGTGTAGAAGGTGACAGGATTGATAAGAAGATAATGACAAGAATAGGTGAAGGCAAACGGAAGTGAGTACGACACCATATTAGATGGATGGATGAGATCACGGAAACAACAAAGGTGTCGACGGACGATTTGACATAAACAAAAAGATACAGGAGTGGTTATGAGCAACTCATCGCGGATTTCACCAGAAGTCGTAAGACTTGACTGACACGAACTCAGAAGCACAGTTAGCAGCATATGCATTTCTGCGTCAATAATAGAAAGGTCGACTTCCAGTTGATAGATAAATAAATGCCGCTAATTATCCAGTGTTGACGTAGTAAAGAAATGTCTAAATGTTGCCAATAAAAAAAGGTCAAACAATAATACAAATTATACAAGGTGCTGTATATAGATATATCGTCTCCACTATATAACACACATTCTTTTCCCTGTGTTTGTCGTGTAAAATGGTTTACAAATAGGTGTAATATATAGTATCATCCATGAATGTTTGACAAAAAAATCGCATACAAGGCTTTTGATGGGATTTAGCGATGTGCATAGTCGGCTATATACTCCAGATTGATAGCAAGGCCATCGAATGAGATATTGTAGCGTGGTATTTCTACCTACGCCCCACTCCGGTATCCATCTATTGTTTCACTGCCAACGACATGAATCTCGACATAACTCGACAAGCCCACTCGCAGCAGATACAACTACAACGCGTTTCCACATTAACAACCTACTAATCTATAGGCATTTCTAATCAGCTCATATTTCGAGAGCGATATCTTTATATACCGGCAAAGAAGAAGAATAAGAAGAAGAAGACATTAATCAGGCGACTTATCAAGGGAAAGAACAGTACTTTCTTGACCACTATGAGAAGTTTCTTCGAAAGGAAGGAAAAACAAATGAAGCGACAGCGAATTAATGCTCCGACGAATATTGTATTCTTCTCCGTCCAACAAACTACACCGCCTTCATATCTTGTGACTCGAAAAACAGAAGAAGCCACACATCATTGGTGAGTAATTGGTGAAATCAGCAGCTGTCGACATGGTTCGTAACATCTGTGGAATCTTGTCGAAATATACGAAACACCAGGTAACTGCACCTATCAAGACGAGTGGGCAATGGTGTCTTCAGTTTGATGAATCGACCAATATTAGTGACGATGGCATGAGGTCGCTATCGAGGTCCAAACGATATTGAAGAAGGGCTTTTATTTTGTCGGCCGTTGCTCACCCTAGTCAAGATGGTGGATTCATTCATCAAGGAAGAATGTTGATGTGGTATCAGTGCTTCAGTGTGTGTTGTGATTTTGCATTAGATATATTAGGAGAACATTACTGATGGACACTGCTCGAGTGAAGGAAGCCAATTAAGAAGTCATTATTCTACATTGTTTCCTCATCTAGTGGATCTTAGTTTCTGCATTAATTCTCTTGTTTACAGTTGTTATGAAAGAAGCCATTCAAGTGGCGAATTTCATCTAATTAAGGGTCTCTGAATTCTACAATCTTCAAAGAGATGTGCACCGATTTTGCCATGTGCATTTACTGTACCACTTCGAAGTGAGGTGGCTGTCGCGAGGAAAGTGGTGGCAATGCGCGAAGAGGTTAAAAATATCTTCTTGTTGGAGAAGAATCATCCATTAACCACACACTTCTTTGATTCGAAGTGGATGCTGCAAGTTGCCAACATTGCTGGTATATTTGCCGAAACTAGCAACTTGAACACTTCGATGTAAGGTCGTGATCAGACACAAGTTGGCTTATCAGAAAAGCTGCCACCATAGATCTATTGGAGTAGTTATAGTATGGATAAAGCCAAGCTCTATATTTAGGCATTTCAAATTGCAAGCTATGGAATATAGCATAGAAATATCACGTTGTCAAGCTAATATCCTTCACACGTGTACTTGAGTGTATTTCTTGCAAATCTCACACACGTTCTTACCCATGTGATGCTAAATGCATTAATGCGATACAAATATACGCAACACAAAGAAAAAGCATAATGTTTTCAATGCAATGATATTTTATTAAGATGGTTCTATATTGTTACATTAAATTCGCAGTCGTTCGTTGAAATGTGCAGATTTCTCACATTTTGATCATATCCTGTGGTAACTCGTATTGTGCTTTCCTTGCTTAAGGGAGACATTCACTTGGGTTGTCGTACAAGTAATCGACACCGGTTTGGCCCAATGCTCCTTTGAGGAAGCAGATCTGTGGAGAGAATCAAATAATTATTCTATGATTGTAGTGTATCTAGTAAAGTATGTTTCATAGCGTTACAAGCTCTCGCTTCCGTAAAGAGTTCGGTTTTGTGTTTGAAATCGGAAAATACATTACATTGTTCGGGTGACTTCCAAATAATGTTTACAATATTAAGGTATTGATGGCACTGATATGAAAATAATTTGATTGACGAATGAATAAGTTTTACAGTCGAAAAAACATTATGCAGAGATACCACTAAGACGAACAAGTTTAGCACATATTTGCTGAAATATATAATTAACATAGAGAATATCTAAACAAAAGACAGTGTTAAAATATATGTCAACACGAAACTGCCTCAATGTCATCAAACGCACGTACCGAATCCATGAATCCGTCGAAGTAACAGTCGCCGCCACACACGCAACCACCGAACACCAACGGGGCCTTCACGCGGTTCAGTCGCCCTGCACAAAATAATGCATTATATTTTCACCAATGGCAAGGAAGTGTCACAAGCATTCATGTCTCTCATTATTCCGTTTTCTAGATAACCGTAGATAGAAGTTGTAATGAAATATCTACACATGAGTGTTCCAAAGCAAACGGAATAATGGATGTTATATTTATATAAGAAGAAACCCTTTTGTGGCAACGAAGCAAACAAATGTGTTTGATGCTGTTTCATTTAGCTATTTTTAATGATTGGTTTACTTCCGAGCGAAACTGATACAAAATATAATATAGTAACGCACCACCGAGGTCCTGTGAGGAGACGAGATCTCTGTTCAGGTAGAAGCTGGCAACCTGACCGTCGTACGACATCACGAGTTGGTTCCATGTATCGGCGGCAGCCTGGATCAGACGGAAACACAACTGTATTGTGAAACTGCACAGGGATATCGTGTGTGTGAGTGTGTGAAGTGTGAAGTGTGTGTGTGTGTGTGTGTGTGTGTGTGTGTGTGTGTGTGTGTGTGTGTGTGTGTGTGTGTGTGTGTGTGTGTGTGTGTGTGTGTGTGTGTGTGGGTGTTTGTGTGTGTGTGTGTGTGTGTGTGTGTGTGTGTGTTTGTGTGTGTGTGTGTGTGTGTGTGTGTGTGTGTGTGTGTGTGTGTGTGTGTGTGTGTGTGAGTGTGTGTGTGTGTATGTGTTTGTGTATGTGGGTGCGTGTGCGTTTGTGGTTGCGTGCGTTCGTGGATGCGACTGTTTGCATATATGGATAAGTACAATTGTGTGTCACAAATATAGGTTTGTTGTAATTCGGAAGACACATATCTCTATAGAAAATTATACACAATATTGCAACACCTTTAGTACGTATACCTTTTACAAAAAATATTGCATTTTTTATTAATGTTTTGTCCTACTTACAGCAATGTCGAACGAAGCCTGGGAGCCGGTCGAATTTGCGAAGTAGCCCAAGGCGGAACTTGCTGCAGACTGGGCAACCACGGAACCGTCAATGCTGCACTCGGAGTTGTCGAGCAGAGATCGTACACCAGACACTCCGGCGGATCTCTTGAAGAAGAGTCTCACGGAGAACGACTCAAAGCGGTCGAAGGCGTTGCTGAAGTAGGCGAGCTCCAGCTTCGACTGGGCACTGCTGTTGAAGAAGCCGCATTCGCCATCCATACAATCGTCGCTACTCAGTTGGACGTTCTGGTTGAAGAGCCACAGACCCTTTGAGGCCGAGACTGCTCCATTGAACATCACGCTCGTGATTTCTTCCATCTCGGGATAGTCTGGGCGAGAGAAGATATGGATCACATGCATGTGTCTGCATGCCATCAGGAATTCATATACACTCTCGATTATACATGCAAGTACAACTGACACATTAAACAACTGGTCTTAGATTTATTGTGATTTCAGATATCTGCTACCTTATGGTGATTGGGTTTCACATCACAGTAGTGATACGCCATGGAATATATATTTTTTCGTGGACTCATGGCAAGTAGCACTAAATATGACATATGTAAATGAACATAGCCATTTAACATGATATGATTCGTTCGAGTGATTCCGGGATAAGAGAATAAAAAAATGTATTAGTGATGGTAGCTACATAAATACACTTTCGCGCTTACAATACATGAAACATATTATTTGAAGCAATTGGTATCAAACAAAGATTAAACAATTCTGAATTGTCGCTCGGTAGGAATGCCCGTAACATTCATTCGTATGACATCAACAACATATTTATATCAATAATAACACGTACAAGGTTCATATCGCACACACGTGCAAAGAGAGAAGTTGAACATAGTGCCTGGTGCACAGTCCATGGTCTCGTTGCCCAGCATGAACTGTCTGTCGTTGCCTGCGACCTCTCCCAGCGGGCATTCGCCTAAAACACGCATTCAGAGAAGTTCTATGCAATGTGACGAAAGCCACGTCGTTGGTCGTCCCGGGTAGGAACAAAAGCACAAAGACACACAGCATAAAATGAAGTATAAAATTAAAAAAATTTTATTTTGCAGAACACTTTTACGATTTACCAATACAATGGTGCATATGCTTCGAGGTCTCGCATTTCTTAGATATTTAACTTACCATCTATTTTAATATATTAATATGTTCTAACGAAGAGGGCGCATTTTCTACTGTTCGATGCGTTTAATTATAATGTGAACTTGGCTCTACTGACACAACATAGACAGGCCTTTGTATTTTAACATCGTCTTGCCAACTGTTTTCACACACGCTTCAACCGAACAAGAAACGTCTGCGAACGAGACGGTTCTTCAGCCTTACCAATCCCTTGTGTAGAGGGGTTGAAGGTGCAGTCGCCAGGTCCTTTGATACAAGTCAGCACACCCTGGTCCCACACCTCACACGGGTTGCATGATCTCTGGTAGGCGATGTACAACTGGGTCGTTGTGTTGTACTCGCACTGGTAGTAGTTCTGACAGTCGCACGGATCCGCTACGATGCCGTACACGCTGTCGGCGCCGGACACCATCGGGCAATCAACTGCACGCAAGTGGATGAATAGAACAGCAACGTTACTTCATGTCGGGCTAACATAGATAGCGATACACGAAGATGAGAAAAGTAAATTACCAAGAGTCGACATTACAACAAAATATTTGTTGTTGCAATCGGGTAATAATGTTCGCAAAGCAGATTCTATGAAAATATCACATGAAAAAACGAACATTGTCACTGTAAAATAAGTAGCAGAGATATTGTGTTCAGAGGTAAAAAAGACCAGGGTCGTGGCGAATAAAGCAAGAACGATAAGGGTCCTCGCGAAGTTATTTGTCCAATATATATCATATGCAATAGCACATAAATAATGCACCAGATAATCATTTAGCTTAGTCGTTTCACTCCATAATGATATATTTTATATCCTGGTGAGGCTAGATGGCAGAGTCCGGACTTTGTCTGCTAATTAGTTACCAAATAATACATGTTGTAAAAAATGTTTTTATTAAAGTTGCCAGCTCCTTTGAAATCACGTTATGTGCGCATTGGTCTGCACATCGTAGTCGTAGCATGAAACCAACACAAACGTTATACTTTTGGTTGAAACTATGTCCTATATGCCAATGATAAACACAAATGATGAATGTTTGTTTAAAGGACATTTAAATGAACCGAACTATATAATTTTAGCTGAATACAAGTATCGCCCTGTGCTGAACAACGTGTGTTGTAGAAAATTTAGTTTCGAGCTGATGTGATTATAAGATAGCAAATCATAATTTTCACCTCGGCACGTCTATACTTTTTTTTATTGTATATAGAGATGAATAATATATTTCGGCCAACTTTAACTAAAATGGAATTACGCCTTGTGGATAAAATATAGATTTTGATAACAGTTTTATTAATTTTGTTGCTAACATAGCTGATACTATGTCAGATATTTAAAAACGTATCACTTGAACCCCAATATATTTTGCCTTTCCATAAGGATAAATAAAAAAAAATAATGGCCAAGTTTTACTGAGTTGACATTATCCTTTTTGATAAAATATTGAATATGTAAAAATTAAGTATAATGTTGTTTTCCGTGACTTGATAAATTACATAAAATAATTAGTAAAAATTGTAACTTCTTATATTATTCATTATATAATACAGGCATATAGCATTGCAATATTATATAGTTTTATATTTGAATAGTAAATACATCTCGTCGTATGACTGACCAAGGGTTAATCTTGCTTCCGACGATATTGTTGTTATGTCAGATGCTTCACAAATTTACACGGGAACCAGAACGTGATTTACTTGTCATGTATATCAATAATACATGTAAATCTTGGCAACATTTTACAGACGTGGTATTATACATTGTGGTTCAAATATTGAATATTGTCGAAAGTGAGCTAAAATGTGATTTTACCGCAACCTAATAAAATATATAACATAATTATTTTACCATTGTTTTTTTGTATATTTCACCTATCATAATTGATGAAATCTGAACATATCAAACTGCATTATTAGTGCAAGTAAATAACAAAGTAATATATAACTATTACAATGCATTTAACAAATAGGCATATGGAAGGAAATTAGTTAAACGACCCCAGTCCAATTAAACTTATTCGACAATCATTTCATCTAAGTTTCCCAATGACACTTCTATTTCCAAACACGATTGTCATATAAGTAAATAATATACCTGCAGGGTCCAAGGGAACACAGACGCAGTCTTCGCTATCCACGTAGTCACCCACACAAGGCTCGGAAGCGCAAACACGGCTTCTGTATCTCTTCGAATCACACAAGCAATCTCCGAAGTCCGACCACGGTCCGAAATCGGCCGCTAAATGAAGACGACATATTGTTGTGCAACAAGTCAGAATACGTAGTTTTACATACCAGTATGTAAACATAAATTAGAGTTATTTATTTAAATTAAACTATATTAAAGCATATATCATCCTATGCGTGTATTGATCAGATGCATCGAATATATCTCTACTAAACGTAAACTTATATATATTTTCAGATATGGTTTTGAAATACCCACCTATTCTTTATATTACAATTTCTGCTACACGATTAATAAGTATTTCGTTAGGTGTTATTCGTCAGCACGCTGCCTTTGTCTATTGCAGAAGTGTATCATCTTACCACAAACCGTTTACAATTTAGAAAGAAGTGAACACTTACCGGCCTGGAGGACTATCACTGACAGGATGGCAACAATGAACGATCCCTTCATCTTGATATCCTGCGGATAATAAGATGACAAATTGTACTATGCCCACGTGTAACAATTGCCAAACTATTATGTGCAGCTGAACAAACAAAAGGTTGTTAAGAGGCAAACAGCAAAGTTGACTTTTGGAAATGTTAAGATGCATATGAACTAGATTCTACCTAAATAACAGTTAAACTAATGAAACAGAAGAAAACCACTGTACCGTTGTTAGTCTTGGCGGACGATCGGATAAACTTCTTCGCTGATTCTGAGTCGAATGGCCGATACCGACGACTGCGTGAACTTATATACCCCTGCTCGAGACGGTTCGCCCACACAGTTCCTGCGCGTAGGACGAGGATCGCTTACGCTCGGACACCTCTGTGACGTAGGTAACGAAAACATCCCTACAATATGTACGATTAAAGTTGTTTTATGTAGATTTGATACGACCATTTACTTCGGTTAAGCTTATGTTTCGCTTGTCCAGACGTATCGGTTACTCTTGCGTATGTGAACGGGTCAACACGTGCAATCTTCCATTGAATTTTTAGTCTCTGAACGTCAACCACATCATTTTGAACTGTGTCAATCATTTCGAGAACAAAAGTAGTTCGAATAGCGATAACACGCAAGCACGCAAACACGCACGCACGCACGCACGCACGCACGCACGCACGCACGCACTTACTCACTCACTCACTCATTCACTCACTCATCTGACTTGCTTACTGGCGACCCTTTTTTACCCATACTTTAGGGTGTGCTGATCCAGAAACTGTATGATGCCACTTTGGCATCATTGATCAATTTGTACAACCATTTTAAAAATAGCCTGTCTCATTGTCTGGGCCAAAATAATTGTTATATTGATTGAAACGATCTCCGTTGCCACTGAGTGTGATATTTGCGAACCACAATTGGTTTTGAAGTTTTGTGAATAGCATATGCTGTTTTTATCTTTATTGTTAATTAAGGAATAAACGACCAGTTGCATTACTCGTTCTAATCATTTTCACAAAGTGACTCATTCTCATAAGCGTCCGCTTAGTAATATATTTATTGGCATTTTGTCGATTTCGATACAACACGTATTTACCGCATATTTCTACCAAGTAATTTTAGTAAATAATATTGCATCGTAAAAGAACATTCGATTTACTAGCTAATATTACAACAAATTGACGAAAGGAGTTCACAAAGATGTAGTGCTTCATAGAAATCAACGGACTACTTGGAAAAGTCACATTTGATAAGTAGCTTGTAATATGACTCAGATGAAATATCTTAATATTTCTCAGACCCAACATCATTCTGGTTCAACTATGACACAATTAGTGGACAGTGTGTCCTTTAGTGCTTACAAAGTAATAACTCCTGGCAGTGTCGGTTTGGTGACGACTTATCACGCACCTTCTTCGATTAACCACAGTGTAATCGTGAAATTTGAAACACGGGAACACGTTTACTTGAATGCACTAGCAGATATCACGTTAAAGCAACCTTAACCTTTGTTAGGGTCACGCGTACATCAACCAACGTCCTCCATTCAGTAGAGAATTAACAATGTGGGAGTCGTGGTAAAAACGTGCTATCGAGAGTGTAAAATACGGAGATCGAGACCTGTGGTGTTAACTATGGATGTATCAACATACGTTATCCTTTGTTCAGCTTTGTTTGAGTATAAGCATTCACAGTACAAATTCTCCTGAACAAATATGTTGAACTCTCTCCAATACTAACGAAATCTATGCGAGTTTTGGCAGCACCGAAATCCAAGAAAATGTTGTCACGATTAATCCGACCCGTGATATCCCATTCCGCACTAAGTCTAAGCATAAACCAGTCCGTTCTGACTCACTGTTAATCGGTGCTCATCGTTCATCAGCTTCAACTTGGAAAAAGACCTCTTTCCGGTACAGTTGTTAATCAACAAAGTCGTATATATTTACGTGCGGAGACACACTCAGTGCGGCTAATCATGTAGATTGTGATTGATTTATGAGGAGTCTGGTACGAGTTTTCCTCTTGTATCACATCAGATACAAGCACGAAATCTGCATATTAGTTTGTGTTAGTAAATTTATGTTATGTTACAAGCACATATTATATGTTAGCAACATGGTTCACTAATATTACTAAATGAAATCCCAATCTTTAACAATAACAATTTATTTTTTAAAAAGGTTTTATTAAGAAAATATAATGAAAGGTAGTTCCTATCGACATTATCGACATTAGTGATACATAAAGTGATATAACGACGTTGGTAATAATGTTGCAGTCTGATCTTCAAACGAACATTTATTTATAATAATTTTTAATCAAACATATATATTTAACATGAAATGCTGTGATTTTTATTACATATTATCTACGTGCATTACTTGAGTCGAAACACGTTCATATTCATAAGTTAGCGAGAGTAAACGTTGGCTAAACATGTTGGTATGGCTATACTCGACTAAGCGAATTCTCGAATTTCAGAGTTTGTTACAACACGTTGTCGGAATAGAATATAGTTACTCTAGTAAGGTTCGTTTTTTTTCGCCTAGCGGTCATTGAAAGACAATGTATATTATATCATATTAAATCTTAGATGGAAAAAGGACACCATGTATACATTGTAAACGGCAAAGGACACATTGTATATTATTATTATATTGTACATTAGAGGTATTTGGTTAAACAAACATTATGTTTTTATAAGAGAAATATTACGATAATTCATGTGAATCATATAGCAAGCTATATTTTGAACCTTTTTAAAGCGATCATGTACTGAGTTTATGGCTTCAACGCGGCCTAATGTTGCGCAGATACCGGCCTTCACGGCTAATGCGGTAAGTTCGAAATAATGCCCCCATACTTTAGTGTTTTGAATCTATTCTGAATGTTCAAGACACGAATAGGCTGATAAGTCTAAAACACTCAGGTCAACAAAACATGTTTATATATAATATGCGTATGCATAGAACACAATATGAACAGAAACACACCATCGACTCAAAGTAAAGTAACATTAAGTTGATAACACTCACGAATGTTTTAATGTATTTTGAATCCAAAGTCAAATGATTTAGTTTTACCTTGCGATATTCATTGAAGCCTACAAGTGAAATGAAGTGAAGTGACGCAGTCATACAAGAACACACACACCCACCCACCCACCAACCCACCCACCCACCCACCCACCCACCCACCCACCCACCCACCCACCCACCCACCCACCCACCCACCCACACACACACACACACACACACACACACACACACACACACACACACACACACACACACACACACACAGCCGGTCACGCTTCGGGACTTCAGTAACGGAAGGCTCGCCACAGTCAGTGCGGCAGACGGTCATGAGACCATCGGCGTTGACGGCATCGATGTCACATCCGGCTGGGACGAGCAAGCTGTTGGCGTCATAGACGTCATCAGACCGACAGTTCGGGCGATGCTCTCGCGTGTGCTGCAAACCCAGTGGAGAGCCGTCTAACCCCGAGTGCAGTTCACACACACACACACACACACACACACACACACACACACACACACACACACACACACACACACACACACACACACACACACACACACACACACACACACACACACACACACACACACACACACACACACACACACACACACACACACACACACACACACACACACACACACACACACACACACACACACACACACACACACACACACACACACACACGCAAACACGCACTGCACGCACGCACAAATACACACAGGTATAAGGTATAAAGTAGCTAATGACGAAGAATAAGTTTTGCTATATTTCTTTCTGAGAATAAAGCAGGCTAGGTACGATCATTTGAAAAGAAGAAGTAAAATTGGATGGATTGGTAGCATCGTCCATTGGATAGATGGTGGACTCGATGTGGCTGGAGAAATTGCAAGGAGACACCAACGACCTATCTGTGGCCATGACTATACATCGTTATCATTTACTGGTGACGATTTGTAATTGGAAGAAATAAGAATAATTACAATAACTATTGGATACGACGATCCATGCAACCTGTTTTTTTCTTATTCAGTATATGTGTTTGTATGTGTACTTGTTACACGATTAAAATGCAGTTGGTATCAGAATACGTTGTCAGACTCACAGTGTTCTTTTTTCACAAAATCCATTGAAATGTTTTCGAACTGTATGTTTGTTGATAGTATTGTTGTTAACGACTACATTAAGAAAGTTCCGTGTGTAAAATCAATGGATCATTTAGTAAACAAATCAATAAAATGCTGTTGCTGACGTTTAGCGAATAACAAAGAAGACAAACAGAAGATTTTGACCCAATGACCTACCCAGACCTGTGTGACCGGAACGTACGGACTAATGTAACATGAGCTTAATCTAAGTAGCCAGTGGTCCTATAAAATCAGCATAAAACAGTTTTTTTCGCACCTATTCCTTCAATATCGTCGTTACCTTCGTCACAGAGGTGTCCCAGCGTAAGCGACCGTCGACCTACGCACACGAACTGTGTGGGCGAACCGTCAAAGGCAGTGGATCATAAGTTCACGCTGTCGTCGGTATCGTCTCAAAATCAGCGAAAAAGAAGTTAATCCGTTTTTCCGCCAAGACTAGCAAAGGTAGAGGAGTGATTTTCTTCTGTTTCACTAGTTTAGCTGTTATTTAAGTCGAAGCAAATTCCTTTACAATTTCGCATTTCCGAAGAACAATTGGTTAGTTGTTTTTAATCAACTTTTGTTCGCCCAGCTGAATAAGGTTACATATTTGTGTAATGGCACATTAAATATTATTTATGCTTTAAAAGTTATATATTTTTATTGGGCCCATATATATATATATATATATATATATATATATATATATATATATATATATATATATATATATATATATATATATATATATATATATATATATACAGTATATATATATATATATATATATATATATATATATATATATATATATATATATATATATATATATATATATATATATATATATACTGTATGTATATATGTATATATATATATATATATATATATATATATATATATATATATACTGTATGTATATATGTATATATATATATATATATATATATATATAGGCCCAATAAAATATATAACTTTTAAAGCATCAATAATATTTAAAGTGTCGTGATATATATATATATATATATATATATATATATATATATATATATATATATTTGTGTGTGTATTAGCTAAAGTTACACAAATACGTAACCTTATTCAGCTTAGCGAACAAAATGTTGGTTAGAAACAACTACCAACCAATTATTCTTCGGAAATAATGTTTCGTTTTATTGTATCATTGTGGTTTACACACACGCATTAAGATGTATACATTTTTTATTAGGTATTGGGCTTTCAACTTTAAAAGGGTATACTACTGCGTAACCTGTGGAATATGATTCCTCTTGAAGGAACATATTGCATAGTTCAATACGTTCAATTGAAAAGGGTATTTTTTTACAGAATAGTTAGATAAATTATGAAAGATGTTGTACTGACAATGTATTCATTGGACCCTCCGGGGAATGGTTAGCCACGTTTTTAATCAAACGATGACTACAACGGCATGGGAAAATTATTTATACAGTTTATTCAACTGTGATGGCTGTTATGTTGAACAAAATTATATTGAGTTGTCTGGAATTTCATTTTAGCGAAACATTATCTTGCGATAAGATATTGGGTTAGAATATTATATCTCCAGAACAAGTCGAAGGGCCTCGACAATTCAGCAAAGCCGAAGCATCATCGCTCTGCTAGAACTGTAGTTTTAGCTATCTAATTAATTAACTAACTCACTGACTGAATGAATGAATGACTGACTGACTAATTGACTGAATGACAGGCTGGTGTAGGGCAAGGGACCATTCATAATGCCTAAGCAATAATTGGCTTAAACGTGCATTTCACTTGAAATCACAGTCAGTTATTATAACAGTTCCGTAGGCTGTATAATTGTGCACGGATTGCAAAATAATATTTGACGCATCAAGGGATCTGATCGTCCAAAGCTACGAACATGTTGGGACATATGGTGGAAGATAGATTAAGTACAGTGAAGTACACAGGGCCCTAAATATTTGTATCTGGTGAACATTAAATGGAAATCACACCAATTTAAGCGAACTTTTTTTAAACACGAATATAGACAGATATTTGATAAACGGCATAGTTCAACAAAAGAACATATATTTATTGTAACAATGTATAACTCTCCTAATACATATGCATTGCATTGATAACTTGTTGCGATTTGATACTGTTGCATAATGCTAAGGTCGCTTCATTGCACAGTGGAATTAACATACACTGCTACACTGCGGATTAAGAGAAATACGCTCAAGTACATACGTGGGAACAATACGAGGCAAAGAGATCCCGCTATATTACGTTTCACAATGTTTGACATTGCAAATACTTTTTTTGAAGTCAGTCACTTCTACCTTTCGTTTGAATCAAGGTTGAATTGTCCACTCGACTTTGATTTCATTAAAGGCACATAACAGAAGTGACTGTCTTCGAACAGGCAACTGTGACTAAGTCGCTTACACACGTAGAAGCCCAGTCGGTGCGTATCGCATGCACGATTCACCTGCTGCGGACAACCTACTCGTGTCTCGCGCGTGGGACGAGGATCGATTACAAATCAACACCTCTGTGGTGCAGATAATATACACCTAGTCTATTTGTAAGAATAAAATAAGATTTATGCGGATACCTTGCAAAACTGACTATATAAATGTGAGCGTTCTAGGAAAGTACCTTTTACGCTTGACCTCGTGCTTAATGACGTCTTTGCTGCTCTTATTGCACGGCAAGCTTGGGACAGAATCATTGATCTTACATTAATACAGCAAGAGCAGTCCAAGTTTGTAAAATAGTAAACACTTATAAACGGTGTTCTTATCTAAAGTAGAGGAAGCAGAACAACTAGTAGATGCGAAGCAACGTTACCTAAGTAACAATGTATATTGGATAGAGTAAAGTGTTCATTCGCACTGATTACGATACACGAGCAGCAGCGGCAGCACACTACAAGTCAGGGTGGCCAAAACAATATCGTCACCAGGCGGCTAACTCGTAGTCACATCTCCTATTAGGGTGGCGAACACAGTTGTACCAATAGGGTTATTAGTACAATACAATATGTTTGCGATTAGAAGTACAGTGTATGTGTACGGATCCTTCCACATCCTTCCCTTCTAATATATTTCAGTAGTTGGCAGTATTTATCTATTACTGTTCTGCTTCCGCAACATATACTCCCCCTCCTTGTGTCTTTTGCATTACACATCATATAAAAATGCACATTGAAATATGTGCATTGCAGACAAAATAGGAGCGGCGAGAATATATCCATTATATTCATGGTACAAATACCCCATACAGTGTTTGCGTGCGAGGTCACCACCCTTATGTTTCTTGCCCTGTCAACAGTGCTCATGTGCTAGCCGAAACCGTGGTCGGATTGTTCGAACAGCATCTCCATGCGCTGGTCACGCTTCGGGACTTCAGTAACGGAAGGCTCGTCACAGTCAGTGCGGCAGAAGGTCATGAGATCATCGGCGTTGACGGCATCGATGTCACATCCGGCTGGGACGAACAAGCTGTTGGCGTCATCGACGTCATCAGACCGACAGTTCGGGCGATGCTCTCGCGTGTGCTGACAACCCACACACACACACACGCACACGCACACACACACACACACACACACACACACACACACACACACACACACACACACACACACACACACACACACACACACACACACACACACACACACACACACTCACACACTCACACACACACACACACACGTCGTCGTCGTCGTCGTCGTCGTCGCAACCCTGCAAGAGAGATACCAAAGAACCATAATATCTTGATTATGTACTTTACTACAAAGGCGCGTTGCCCTCCGCATCTGTGGCGTTTATGTCGATGTCATCGCGACTTCGCACTTAGTCAGCTGTTCCATGTCGAAGTATGTAGTCCAGTAGAAGCACGTGTGACCAATCTGGCCGTAAGCGCTCGCGTCTACGCATGCGTCGATGAGAAACTCCATTGCAAATCGAGAGTTACTCTTTTTATGTTGTCTGAATCGTTTTATGGTGGCCCGCAATGATGTTGGGGGTCTGCATATTCCCGTGAGAAACTAGTCATACATACCCGCTGCGCAACCACGAACGAAGCATTTATAATAGGTAGTGCCCATCACATGAACATGTTTGGAGTGACCATGTCATTTCTGTTCACTATTGGGTTTGTAATCTGTTTAACTTTTCCTCCTCTAATGTCACTTTGACTTATAATGTACGGACACACGATCACACTGGCAGCGCTGCGAACCTCCACTGTATCAGTTACACGTGTCGCCTGGCTCACTGAACTGAAGAGTTGTGGCGGCACAGCTATCTGTCTGGCTACTCTAGCGCCACCTGCATCCAGTTTGTTAACTGATACACTGAGGCTCACATCGACCCCGGCCACTCTGGCATCGAGCCGAATTGGTCGACTAGGTGTGTCAGCCTAGTTCGGCAAGAGGTGGATCTGCCAACTGAGGTCTTATGCGGTTTGGCCTTGCGACAAATAGTTCAAATGGGCGTGTCGGCGTGGCTCGGCTAGAAACTAGCTGTGCCAACTGAGGAGATGTTGTCGTTCAATCGAGGCGGTTTGCCTTGGGCCGAATAAGTCGATTGTTTGTGTCGGCGAGGCCTGGCAAGACACTGGCTGTGCCAACAGAGGACATGTTGTCTTTCCATCTAGGTGGCTTGGCCTTGAGCCGAATTCGTCTGCTGGTTGTGTCGGCCTGGTTCATCAAGATAGTGGCTCTGCCAACTGAGAAGGTCTTATCCTTTGGCCTACGTGGTTTGGCATTGGGCCGAATACGCCGACTGGATGTGTTGGCCTGTATTTGCTCGGTAGTGGCTCTGTTCACCAAAGAGGTACTCTCCTTCGGTTTAGTTGGCAATTTTGTAATGACCTGCACATAGCTGGAGGGTGAACGTTGTTCTACCTTTCCCCTTTATATCACAATGATGTTTATTGGGGGTAGGGAGCGCATTACTTGGGCCACATTGTGTGGTCAACCTGTCGGTACGACCGTGACACATTCTTATTTCGTGAACTATATTTCCCACGTTAGGTCTATGGACGGCAGAATACTGGAATTCATTTTGGAAACCACAACATGACCACATTCATATCAACCAGCTATTACAATGTAATTTATTATTATTTGGCATCTGCTATGTCTCCTATGGCACGCAGCTTGTCTAGTCTTACCTGAAACCATGCAATGTCCAACATGTTTGAACGTTCGTAGTTGCACTGTCAGCCTGACTGTAAAAAAACATTTCACTTTGACATTAATGTGCTTACTAACCATGACTATCTCGGAATACATGCTATTCATAATTATGATACTTAATGTATGCCACTGCGTTATCCGTTTCCTAGGAAATGCGTATCCCCAACCGCCAGACTGATATTCCTTTCGGCATTGGCCATGTAGAATATGGCACTCAGCTGGTCTTTTCTAGTCTGGAACCACCAAACGTCGATATGTTTTCAGTGTAATTATCTAAAACAGTTGAATTTGTCGAATTAAATTGACTTGAAATTATGACACTGGAACAACCATAAAGACATTTGTCAGCCAAAATCAATTCCCAAGATACCGGCAGACAATAGCACATTGATCTGTCGACGTAACCCATTTTGTTTATTTAACACTGACAGCGGATTTTCAAGTCAGCGACAGCGGTACCCCTCGTCGTTTCATCGTGAATGTTATGGTAAATACATACTTAAGAGCAACGATAACTAGTACATGTCCTCCACGTATCAACATTCAGCAAACAAAATGGTCAGAGTTTCGTGGTCGGTGTGCCCTTTGAGCCTCGTCGGTGTAGACTCATTAACAAAATAATTAGTCAGCGACAGCGCTAAACCTCGTCGTTTTATCGTGAATGTGGTGGTAAATACTCAACAACGCATACTTGTGAGCAACGATAACTGGGGTATGTCCTCCACGTATCAACATTCCTCGTTGTTAACATGAATTCACGGACATAAGACAATAGGAATAGCCACAGGTAGTGGAAAACGCAAAGTAAAAACAAAATTTCCGGAGTTTCGTGGTCGGTGTGACCTTTGAGCCGCGTCCGTGTAGACTCATTAACAAAATAATTGGTAATTGTTTGGAATGGACAAACCACTTCAAACGTCACTCGAAATCACAAAAGCGCTGTGGAACATACACACAATTAATTCCGTTCAACGTACAAGTGTTGTCTGTCAGGAAAACTAGCGTAAATGTATACAACAGTGAGAAGTGGGGACTTACAAAGGGAAAACATATGGTTTGCCGTCTCCTCGATGTATCTTTAGTTAAACTCGATAATTTGCCTTACAAAAGTGACAATTTATACTCAATGTCAAATGGGGAATACGAAGTTTGTCAGGATATATGCAAGTGCCGAATCGCAGAAAACCGGGTAATCATGAACTGGATTGGCCTAAATTATTTACGCCCCTGAACGACATTCTTACCTGATTTGTGCTATGCCGATGCATTCATTCAGTCATTCCACACCACTTCATGCACAAAAAGCATATATACATTAAGAAAACATTGTGTTTTTTTGCAGGTTTCGGTCCAATTATCAGCGTCTTCTTTAGTGAGCGCCAACGGCTTATATTTTCGCCCATCGCGGATGCAATCTGCAGCATTATTTGGACCGCAAAAGTGTGGAAAAACAACACAATATTTTTTTAATGAATGTATGCCTTTTTGTTTGTGGAACAATGTGGAATGATTGAATTAATGTATTTGCGCAGAAAAATGTATTTAATGTCATTCAGCGGCGTAAATAATTTAGGCCAATCTAGTTCATGATTAACGAAAAACAAATTGTCCAAGATTGGCTCCGTTGAGAGATGAACTCACGCACGGTCCGACGCTTAGCAAAGCTTTCGGCTTTTTTGTGAAAACGCGGACGTTCTGAAACCAATGTAGAGGTTTGCCATCCGACTCACCGTTTGGTGTGTTAGATGACCTATATGGGCCCACGAATTACTGTGTTAATTAAATTGAATTAAAACAGAAGTACTGGAACCTGCTTCCACATATGTGTTAGCCTCATGTGATAGTCACCGTTACAAATAAAGTCCGCAGTAGCACCACCTGTGTCCAAAACAGTATCGCCACCAGGTGGCTAACTCATAGTCACATCTACTGTTAGAATGGCGTACACAGTTGCACAATTATAGTAAACAGTACAATACAACATGAATGCAATTAGACGTTATGTATGCGGATCCTTCCACAATGTTTAAAATAAATGTGTGTGTGTGTATATATATATATATATATATATATATATATATATATATATATATATATATATATATATATATATATATATATATATATATATATATATCGATGAATGGTGAAATTATATTTCAGCGGTCAAGATGGTAGGGTATATTTAGTTTATGATGTAAAATATTATTTATACCCTGCTGATGCTTAATGTTGGTACCTTGCTGATGCGTAATGGCAGAAACCTGAGCTTGTTTGCTACAGGAACACACATAGAGTAACTGTTGTTAAAGGTCATTTAATAAATGCATCGTGATAATAAAATACATGTATCGATGAGAAATAGTTGGTACAAACATGTTCATCGAGAAAAATATTATACATGTAAATCGATGAGATATAGCTTAGTCACCAATACAAACTAGCTCATCGAGAAAATCAATCATTAAATGACATGTAAAAGTAGCAAAGGTGGGGCGATCATTTATCCCACAAACCAGTTATGCATTATAGAGCGATGAATGTGTACATACAGTACACAATCATGATAACATGGTAAGCAAAACGAGAACATTGGTGGTAGAAATGGGAGGATGGTGGGAGGAAAAACGTCCAATATGTTGCTTCATGAAAACACGACTTGCGTGAGCGAAGTTTGCAACACAAAGGGACAGGGTTTAATTTGTCACGTGGTCACATGACGTTCTTGGACTAAAACCATTTCGCGTACTCCGGACTGTTTCTCGTGTTGCAGACTGCAACAAACCTAGCAAAGTAGATTCTCGCCTCACATTATATAAATACAATTTTTCCAAGTGTAAAAATATTCATTTATACCCTGCTGATGCTTAATGTTGATACCTTGCTGATGCGTAATGGCAGAAACCTGAGCTTGTTTGCTACAGGAACACACAAAGAGTAACTGTTGTTAAAGGTCATTTAATAAATGCATCGTGATAATAAAATGAGATATAGCTTAATCACCAGTACAAACTAGCTCATCGAGAAAAGCAATAATTAAATGACATGTAAAAGTAACAAACGTGGGGCGATCATTTATCCCACTAGGCCTCCAATATGGGAGGCCCCAACCCCCCACCCCAGGAAAATATGATTTTTCGATAACAAACGATCAGACTCCACACCATTGAAATGTCGGCTTGTTTCTTGGACCTGATCTTATTAGCGCACCACTCCCTGCCTACATGTTATTCGCCTATGTATTTTTACTGTTATTTTGCCATAATTACGGCAGCAACAATACACGGTTCTTATAATGTATATGTGAACTGCGTCAAGAGTATAAATAAGAAATTTGTGAAATGGTCCAACCTTGAATCATCCATTTACGTGTCTGCCGCTATAGATAAACGGCCGATTAAAGATGCCACTATACATGCCGGTAGTATACCGTATCCTGTGGTAAGTCGATCGTGCCTTCCTTGCTTAAAATAGCCTGTCTCGTCGTCTGGGCCAACACAATTGTCATATAGATAGAAATTAACGCCGTTGTCACTAAGCATCGTATTTGTGAAACACTAGTGCTTTTGTTAATAGTATATGTGAATAGTATCTGCTATTTTTATCATTATTGTTAATTAGGGATAAACAACAGGTAACATTATTGTTAATTAGGGATAAACAACAGGTAACATTATTGTTAATTAGGGATAAACAACAGGTAACATTAATCGTTCTAATCATTTCACGGTGGCTTATTCACATCAGTGTCCGCTTAGTAACATGTTTATTGGCATTTCTTCGACTTCGATACGATACGTATTTATCGCATATTTCTGCTAAATACGTCTTTCACTGTAAAATAACCTTCGATTTGGTAGTCTATCTTGCAATGCACTGTCCGTGTTTTATTATTCCATTGGTGTCTTGAAATCTCCAGCGCATATGCCTTTGTGTTTCTATCGTGCAACACCATGCTACCAATATATTCCGGTTTCAACAAAAAGACAGCATTCTCTGTTTCTTCAGATATATATATATATATATATATATATATATATATATATATATATATATATATATATATATATATATATATATATATATATATATATATATATATATATATTTATGTCTATTCTTCCGGGCATGTAAATACCACTGTCCAGCTATTTCCCTTATTTCCGTTTTTTTTCTTTATATTTTGCCGTACATTTTTAGTGCATGAAGAATAGCTGCTCAATGTTAGGTCCATATATATACGAATAGCATAATCAACGAGTGCACGATATTTATGCATATTTACGTTTTCAGCACGCACCAGTTTTACATTTGCGTTTCTGTTCTTCTCACGGTACATTGGTTGACTCTACGATCTTCTCAAATACGACAAATTTTCAGGCCGCAATATTACTAAATGTGATGAATGGAGTGTACAGAGATAGGTAGCTTCATAGATACCAACGTACTACTTAGAAAAGGTCACCGTTTACAAACAGCTTGTAATATGAATCACATGAAGAATCTGAATATTTCTCAGACCTTTGCCGTTTACCAAGTAATATCGTCTAACAGTGTCGGTATGATCGCGACTTAGCACGCACCATGTTCGATTAACCACAATGAAATCGTGGAATTTGAAACATGAGAACACGCTTAGTTGTGTGCAATAGCAGACAGCACGTTAAACCAACCTTGACCTTTGTTAGGGTCACGCGTGCATCAACTGACGTCCTCCATTCAGTGGAGGATTAACAATGTGGGAGGTTCTCGTAGAACCTTTTTGTGGGAACCCTTACCGATTGCGTAAAATACGGAGATTGAGACGTGTGGTGTTAACTATGAATGTAACCCCATACTGTAACGTTTGTTCAGCTATGGTTGAGCATAGGTACTCATAGTACAGATTATCCTGAACAAATAAAGAGTGATATCCAAATACTGTCCATTAAACTGGATCCCAACGGTATCTAGAGATGTGATCATGTGAATAATTAAAGATGTTAAACTCTGCGAGTTTTGGTAGCACTGAAGTCCGAGAAAATGTTGCCATGACTAATCCGACGAATGATGTCTCGTTCCGTACTGACCATAAACCAGTCTGTTCTGGCTCACATACATGTTCACATGCATGCATCCGTACATACATAAATACATACATACATACATACATACGCAAGCACGCACGCACGCTCGCACAAACACAAACACACAAACGCTCAAACACACACACACACACACACACACACACACACACACACACACACACACACACACACACACACACACACACACACACACACACACACACACACACACACACACACACACACACACACACACACACACACACACACACACACACACACACACACACATACATACATACATACATACATACACACATATATATATATACACATATATATATACACACATACGTAACATTAAGAAGACAAATAGAAGATTTTACATACATACGCACGCACGCACGCACGCACGCACACACACGCACACATACGCATACACACATACATACACGCATATATACACACATACATAACATTAAGAAGACAAATAGAAGAGTTTTACCCACACACCTACGCGGACCTGTGTGACCGAAACGTCCGGACAAGTGTAACATGAGCTTTACACAAATAATCAGTGGTCCTATAAAATGTACATAACATAGCCAAATTGTCGTTACCTTCTTCACAGAGGTGTGCGAGCGTAAGCGATCCTCATCCTACGCACATGAACTGTTTGGACGAACCGTCAAAGGCAGTGGATCATAAGTTCACGCGGTCGTCGGTATTGACCCAAAATCAGCGAAGAAGAAGCTAACCCGATCTTCCGCCAAGACTAGCAAAGGTAGAGGAGTTATTTTTTTCTGTTTTACTAGTTTAACTCTTATTTACGTCGAAGCAAATGCCTTCGCATTTTTGCATTGCCAAAGATCAGCTTTGGTAGTTCTATGTAAATAGTATTTTATTTGCTAAGCTGCATATATTATTTGCCAATTGTCTTATGGTTGTATAATACAATTTGAACAACCGTAGATACAATCCTAGGAATACGTTCTACGTTCTACGTTTCATGTTGTGTGTGTGTGTGTGTGTGTGTGTGTGTGTGTGTGTGTGTGTGTGTGTGTGTGTGTGTGTGTGTGTGTGTGTGTGTGTGTGTGTGTGTGTGTGTGTGTGTGTGTGTGTGTGTGTGTGTGTGTGTGTGTGTGTGTGTGTGTGTGTGTGTGTGTGTGTGTGTGTGTGTGTGTGTGTGTGTGTGTGTGTGTGTGTGTGTGTGTGTGTGTGTGTGTGTGTGTGTGTGTGTGTGTGTTCAACGCACGTTAACGCACGAAACGTGCTTGGGGTATCAAATTCCACTGTCCTAAAATTTAAATTTCGCAGTTTTTCCTATCTAATTGACTAACTGACTGACTGACTGACTGACTGGCTGGCTGGCTGGCTGGCTGGCTGACTGGCTGGCCAACTGACTGACAACTATCTTATCTTTGTTTAATGTTATTTCACGAATGCACGCACGCACACATAAGTATGCATGCATACATGTATATATGAATGACTATAGAAAATACTTTATCCAGTAATGACACTAGATGTATTATGCACTGTAACGAGATGATGCACATACATAAATATGTTTTAAACAATATATGTCCTATGTATTGTAACCAGATGTTCTACTAAAATATACTGTAGAGAGAAACTTCTCTCATACTCCGGAAGGGGTCGTAGGGAAATAAAAATCATTGTCATTGTCATTGTCATTATCATTGTCATTGTCTTCTAACTAACGCAAATGCATAGCTCAGATATTAAAAACGTTTAGGTTTTTCAGTGAAACCCGAACAACAAGTATAAAGTATTGTGTTTAGTGCTCCACAACGTAGGTCAAGTGACCATTCATAATAAAGTATTGTGATTAGTGCTCCATAACGTAGGTCAAGTGACCATTCATAATAAAGTATTGTGTTTAGTGCTCCACAACGTAGGTTAAGTGACCATTCAGAATAAAGTATTGTGATTAGTGCTCCATAACGTAGGTCAAGTGACCATTCATAATAAAGTATTGTGATAAGTGCTCCACAACGTAGGTCAAGTGACCATTCATAATAAAGTATTGTGATAAGTGCTCCACAACGTAGGTCAAGTGACCATTCATAATAAAGTATTGTGATAAGTGCTCCACAACGTAGGTCAAGTGACCATTCATAATATCTAAGCAATAATTGGCTTACAAATCGTAATACACACAGAAGACAAAATCCGTAGGCTGTATAATTGTGCACGGTTTACAAAATAATATTTGACGCATCAAAGGAATACATATGTGACCGCCCAATGCATCGAGCATAGATGTTGGGGCTTATGTTGGAAGATAGCTTAAATGCAATCGCACAGTGTCTTAAATATGTATGTATACCTGATGAACATTAAATGGAAGTCACAACAACAATTTTCGCGACTTTCTTAACGCGAATATGGACGGAATGTGAGAGGACGGCACATTTCAACAAACGAACGTGTATTTATGGTAAAAGTTTATAACAATCCTAATACATTTGCATTGCACTGGTAACTTTTTGCGTTTTGACAGTGTTGCGCATGTTAGGGTCGTGTCGTTGTGCAGTGGGACTAACATACTATACGAGTTCGGATATATACAGTTAAATACACACGTGGGCAGAATACCGGCCAGACAAAGACAGTGATTCCGCTATGTTACGTTTCAATACGTGTGACAGTTATACCTACTTTGAAGTTGGGTCTATTGCCCACCACCACCACCAACAACAACAACAGCAACACCACCACCATCAACACAAACACCACCAACGCCACTACTAACACCACCAACACCAACAACAACAACACCAACACCACCAACAACAACAACAACACCACCACCACCACCACCAATACCTGCACCACCACCAACACCAACACCATCATCAACACCACCAACACCAAAACCACCACCACCAACAACAACTCCACCACCACCAACGCCACCACCAACACCAACACCACTAGCAGCACCGCCAACACCACCAACACCACCAACACCAACACCACCAACACTACCATCACCACTACCAACACCAACAAAACAACCAACACCACCACAAACCAAAAAGTTATACGCGGGTCACGATGCACTCCCACTTTGTGAACGACCCCTAGCAGAACTTTGTGAACGACCCCTAGCAGAACTTGGAGAACTGTACTTATTATATATACAACTATATACTACCAACATATTGTAGCATTTCTTCTATATATGAAATATATAAAAATATTCATTTCTTTATTTATTTGTTTATTAGTTTGGGTTGATAATTGAATACGGTGTTTTCACGACAGGTGTTCTGAGAACTAGAAGGAGTCGGACAGTGAAAAAAAATAATTAGATAATAATTGGCGCATTGCTTGGTTTATGGGTGTTTCTAGATAGTCAATGGGTGATATTAAGGGATGGTTTAACTGTGGACTGAAAGAGTAAATGCATTGGTGGGATCACGTCATGTGTTATTTCAAGCTGTGTTAGTACAAAAAGAAAAACGGTGGTCGGAAGATTAGATAGGAAGGTAGCTCGAGAGAATAGCTCGGGAAGTGAGTTAGAAAGGCATCTGGGGTAGATGACTGACGGCGCGGCGTACGGTCGAGAAACACAACTGTAACACGAGGTGACAGGGGTCCGTGGGCAAGAGACAAGCGGCGCACAGTATACGTTCGTAGGGAAGCCATGCGGTATGATTGCGAAATGTGAATCAGAGAGAACTCTGAATTTAACTCACTCCAAGTTCAGACAGACGTTTCGAAGAGTGCAGAAATACGGGACGTTTTTCCCAGTTGACGTCGAAAAACGTATCGACAGTCAACGCCGACAGTGGTTCGGCGGGAGGCATGATAGACAGCTTGATAGACAGCATGATAGACAGCGTGACAGACAGCTTGACAGACAGCGTGACAGACAACGTAAGCAGTGTGAGAGTCGGCATGGTAGTCGGTACGGCAACTAAATGAGAGACAGCGTGAAACTCGGCTAGACAGTCAGGTTGGCAACGGCGTGGTAGAATTGACAGTCAGGTTGGCAACGGCGTGGTAGAATTGACAGTCAGGTTGGAAACAGCGTGGTAGAATTGACAGTCAGGTTGGCAACGGCGTGGTAGAATTGACAGTCAGGTTGGCAACGGCGTGGTAGAATTGACAGTCAGGTTGGCAACGGCGTGGTAGAATTGACAGTCAGGTTGGCAACGGCGTGGTAGAATTGACAGTCAGGTTGGCAACGGCGTGGTAGAATTGACAGTCAGGTTGGCAACGGCGTGGTAGAATTGACAGTCAGGTAGATAACGGCGTGGTAGAATTGACAGTCAGCTTGGCAACGGCGTGGTAGAATTGACAGTCAGTTTGGCAACGGCGTGGTAGAATTGACAGTCAGGTTGGCAACGGCGTGGTAGAATTGACAGTCAGGTTGGCAACGGCGTGGTAGAATTGACAGTCAGGTTGGCAACGGCGTGGTAGAATTGACAGTCAGGTTGACAACGGCGTGGTAGAATTGACAGTCAGCTTGGCAACGGCGTGGTAGAATTGACAGTCAGCTTGGCAACGGCGTGGTAGAATTGACAGTCAGCTTGGCAACGGGGTGGTAGAATTGACAGTCAGCTTGGCAACACGGTGGCAGTCGGCGGGGCATCATCGTGGTAGGTGAAGTGGCAGAGGCAACGAGACAGGCAAAAAGACGAGAATGCGTCAGTGCCACCGTCGTAATACGATGTAAGCATCTGTAGTTACGTCTTCACTACTGACCATAGCCGGCCGGCTATTGGAATTATAATTTGCTTAGTTGAATACTAATGATGGGGAGGGGTAAAGCTGTATTCTACTCTACATAGAACAAGCGACCAATGAGGTATATTAACCATGTAAGGCAGTTAGGCAGTTCGTTTTTAGTCAACGGGTTAGGTGAAGAGTTGACGCAATGCCGGAGGATTCGTAGCAACACCATTTTGTTTTTCTTCTTTTCTTTGTATTTATTTTTCTATTAAATGTTGAATATTCATATTTCATTTGCCGTAATTGCTATGATCATGTGTTCGACAGATATTCACAGACATTGCGCAATCAATTGTAACCCGTTCAAGACCCGACCCAGCTAGTGCGCGGAGATCCCGCCAATTCCTTATGCATATGTAGTAGTACAATTAGCAACACGCACATAAATGGAAAATAATGTCAATGTTGGATTATCTATGTGTTTCATTTATGTACCCAGTGAAGGACGGTGAAAAGCTTTTATTGAAACATAAATTGATACAATGTTATCTGATATTATGACATTTACACGAGCACTACAGTTTATAACTCAAACCCTAGGATAACCTCGATCATTCAAGCTCCCTAATGCGGCGCGCTACCGTTTGTCACACTCAAGAGAGCCTTATTCAAAGAGTCGGTACTTTCCACTGAAACGAAAAACGAGAAGCTGCTGATTGATTATCTTGCAGATGCATCAGCTTTAATATATGTAAACAGACATAGACTGGAATGTGTTAATCCCGTTAGGAATAACTATAAATACACATAGACTGGAATGTGTTAATCACGATTACATTTTAATGAGATAACAAGACAAAAGGCCTACATGACAGGAATTATTCGGAGATAATTAAATAAACATTGCAAATGATTTTTGTTTAAGTTACTCACTTCTACCTTTCGTCTGAATCAAGTTTGAATTATCCACTCGACTTCGATTTCATGAAAGGCGCAAAGTAGAAGTGACTGTCTTCCAACAGGCAACTATGAATAAGTCGTTTACACTCGTAGAAGGCCGTGCACGATTAACCTGCTTCGGACAACCTACTCGTGTATCGCGCGTGGGACGAGGATCGATTACAAATCAACACCTCTCTGGCGCAGATAATATACACCTAGTCTATTTGTAAGAATAAAGTAAGGTTTGTCAGGATACCTTGCAAAACTGACTATATACATGTGAGCTTTGAGCTTAGGTTCAAACCACTACAATATCATATTGACTATGGAGTGTTGTACTGGGTATATCCTTGACCAGTCTGTTTTTCTTAATCAGAACCCATATATCAATAGTTTCCACAATAACATTCAGAAGACTAACTTTGTGACCCAAACACCTGGGCAGACCTGTGTGGCCGAAACGTCCGGACGAGCGTAACATGAACTTTATACGTGTAGCCAGTGGTCCTATGAAATTTACATAAAACATCTTAATTCCCACACATTACGGCGATTTCTTCGTTACCTTCGTCAGAGCGGTGTCCAAGCGTAAGCGATCCTCGTCCTACGCACAGGAACTGTGTGGGCGAACCGCCGCGGGCAGTGGATCGAAATTTCACGCGGTCGCCAGTATCCGACTCGGAATCAGCGAAGAAGTTTATCGGATCGTCCGCCAACACTACGAAAGGTACAGTGTTTATCGGATCGTCCGCTAACACTACGAAAGGTACAGTGGTTTTCTTCTGTTTCATTCGTTTAAATATCGCACTTGCGCATTTCCAAAGATCAACTTTGCTGTGTGTGTCTCTAAACAACCTTTTTTTGGCTAAGCTGCTCATATCGGTTGGTAATTGTTTCATGATTGTTGAATAGTACAATTTCCCTTTAACACCCACAGGATATCAAGATGAAGGGAACGTTCATTGTTGCTGTCCTGTCAGTGATAGTCCTCCAGGCCGGTAAGTGTTCATAGATTTCTATACTGTAAACGGTGTGTGTGTGTGTGTGTGTGTGTGTGTGTGTGTGTGTGTGTGTGCGTGCGTGCGTGCGTGCGTGCGTGCGTGCGTGCGTGCGTGCGTGCGTGCTTACGTGCATGCGTGCGTGCGTTGGTGTGTGCATGCGTGACGTATGGGCGTCGCGTATGGTTGGGTGCATGTGCGTGTGTGCTATTATGACTGTGTGATTTCTTTTGAAGGGAACGTTGTGTATATATATATATATATATATATATATATATATATATATATATATATATATATATATATATATATATATATATATATATATATATATATATATATATATATATATATATATATATTTCCCACGACATTTTTTATATTATATATATATTTCCCACGACAATGTTGTTGTCATGTTGAATGTTGTTATCATGTTGTCGTGTTGCACGAAAAGTTAAAATATTAAGTTGTCTAGAACATCCTTTTTAGCTTAAATATTATCGTGCTATAAGATATTGATTTATGTCATTATATTTCCACAGCAACATCATCATAGTTGTTCAAAAATGTAATTGTAATTTCGCAGTTTTAGTTATCTAATTAACTGACTGACTGACCGACTGAGTCACTGACCTACTGGCCGACTGTCTGACTGTCTGCTTGTTTGACTAAGATTGTTGTTATATGTTGGTGTGTGTATAAACGCACACCGATTGTAGCACAGTTTATGTACAGTAGAGCTAGTTTTTGCAATGCTTCGTCTTCATTTAGTCGCCGATTTCGGGCCGTATTCGGACTTCGGAGAATGCATGTGCGATTCGAAGAAATACAGAAGCCGTGTCTGTGGATCAGAGCCTTGTGTGGGTGACTACGTGGATAGCGAAGACTGCGAATGTGTTCCCTTGGACCCTGCAGGTATACTGTGCTTATCTGACATTGGTGTTTAAAAATAGAAGGAAACATCTATGAAATGGTTATCGAATTTTTTTGCGAAGTGGCGAACGTATTGTGATGCCCTTGTATAAACAGCCAACGACTACAGCCGCAAGGTTCGAAATGGCGGTAGCACGGGGGTCCAGTGTGTCGCCACGCCAGCCGTCAAGGAAGTTCATCCTTTGCACCGCGTCCACATCCTCTAAAGATGAGACTTTTCTGTATGTAGTTGCATCCTTTGATTTTATTCGTTTTTATTCACTTTTGTTATATTGTCCGCGTTTTGGACCACCTTTATTCACTTATTTTATTCTGACTCGTGTTGACGTCACGTACCAATCCCAGTTTAGCTGTCAGCAGCTGTGAATGCAGTATTACATTAAGCATCAAGCTACCAGACTATAAGTCAATTAAAAGCTGTTTAATTGCATAAGATTATGTATCATAAAGTTAATATTAATAACAGCTTATAGTTTTTAATACATTTAATTAGTTTCTCATAAATGTATATATATATATATATATATATATATATATATATATATATATATATATATATATATATATATATATATATTGCTTTAATAAAGGTATGTGTCATTAAAGACAGGCATATTTAAAAAAAAACTTTAACATGTAATTATCTAGAGCAACTTCGAGGATCCTTACCTTGATGAAGTGATCTATAATAAAGGTGCTTATGCAGCATTTATAAATATTAGTATTTAAATTAACGGTTCAAACCCGACAATAATCCTAGATGTTCTTGTCTTGCCTCATGTTATTTTAAAGTGTAATTTAAATTGTATGTCAACGGCATATTGGCCAACAAAGTCGCAATTAGGTTTTTGTTAGGAATTGCCCTAAACATAGGCTAGCAGATGCGGGCTGCCATATATTTAAGCCAGGTAGTCCTGCTGGCTATGTGGAGTTATTTCTACCCCTGCTACAGGTTTCTACATTTAATTAGTAGCATAGTAGTCATATTTGTGAATATGTTTCTCCACCTGCGGTACAGTTGATTGCCCGATGGTCTCCAGCGCCGACAGCGTGTACGGCATCGTAGCGGATCCGTGCGACTGTCAGAACTACTACCAGTGCGAGTACAACACAACGACCCAGTTGTACATCGCCTACCAGCGATTATGCAACCCGTGTGAGGTGTGGGACCAGGGTGTGCTGACTTGTATCAAAGGACCTGGCGACTGCACGTTCATCCCCACAACTGAGATAACTGGTAAGCTCGGCTGAAGCTTGTTCGTCTAGAGTTGGCCGGTTAGAATACAAATTGTTGTCTACATTGTGTCAGTAGAGCCAAATTAACGTCATAAATAAATACATTTCAGAGTAAATAAAAAAAACTGTGTCTCCTTTTAATAGAATAGTCTGGCATATTAATTGAAATAATGATATTAAATAATGAAAAATTGCGAGACCTCAAAGCATCATCATTTTGATAAAACATAGAATTGAAATACCATTTTTAAAACGATGTACCAAAATGTATTGTTTGTGCCTACGTGTTTTTGATTCTACCCTGGTCGATAAGTGACGTGGCGTTCGTCATATTGTATTGAACTTGTCTGACCTCGTGTTTCAGGTGATTGCCCACTGGGGGAGGTTATAGACAACGACAGACAGTTCATGCTGGGCAACGAGACCATGGACTGTGCACCAGGCACTATGTTCAACCTCTCACTTTGCGCCTGTGTGAATAATGAACCTTGTAAGTGTTATTCTTCATCTGAATATGGTGTAGAGATATTATGAACGAAGGTTACGGGTTTTCCTACCGTGAGGTAATATATATATATATATATATATATATATATATATATATATATATATATATATATATATATATATATATATATATATATATATATATATATATATATATATATATATATATGTATATATATCTTGCGCCAACTCCTGATGGAGAAGCTTTAGAGAAACCCAACAATGGTTATTAAAATGTCCAGATATCTATTGCGCGAATAGATTATGTAACATCTGCAGTCGAATTAATAAATCATCTAAAGAATTAACTTTACTTGTTAGATCTGGTAAGGCTCAATATATTGGATATCCAAAATGGCAAACACTGTGTAGGTCAATACCGATCGTTTGAGTGACTTCCATCCTGTCGCCCATCACATGACAAAGTTATGAAATTTCACCAAGGGCGAAATTACTGACTTTTCCATTTTTATTCATAAACATTTCGGTTTTTACAACTGCGATAATCCAGTAATTTGTTGAAGTCTTGGTTTACTGCCAATTGTGTTCTTGTGTTTAGTCCGAGAGCAAACATATATACCAAGATTACATGTCTAACTGTTGATGCGTGTTGGATGCACTCGAAGGATACGTAATTGTATTCGTGATTTCGATGTGTCGATTGGCATACAAAGAAGAACATTTGAAGGTGTTATTTATCAGCTCCGTGCTAAATGAATTATGCATCAAGTGATACTGAATTGCTAGATTTAGTTCCATTGTTGATAACCAACGTGCCATATGTTCACGAATATATTTCCGATGGCGTCTTGCGAAATGTCATCGATAGGTAGCGTTAACGTGAAGTTAACGTTGTTTTATGTAAACACTGTACATATATACCTTCTCCTCTCCTGTTCAGTCATAGTGACCCATAATGCTTCAGTGCTTTATTTCCAGCTTACCCTGTTTCCGGTCACATGTTTGGCTTCGTTCGACGACTTCCATCTCTATAATCGTTTTTGTTCTTCTACAGTTGTTGACCAGGTTGTTGTAGATCGACCCACTTTCCATCTGCCTTCAGGTGAAACAGTTAACGCCGTCATTCTTAGTAAGTGTCCAATCTAATTATATCTTCTTATCACTACGTCTGTGCTGATCTTCTGTTCTGTGGTTTTATTTAGGATATCTTTATTGACAGTGAGTGTATGTGCGTGCGTGTGACTGTGCGTGTGCGTGTGGGTTTGGGAGTTATTAGAAATAGATGATCCGTAGGATGTATAGCTATGCTCGGTTTGCAAAATAATATTTGATGCATCGACGGAATATATCTTCATGTAGAAATAATATTGCACAAGCATTCCTAAAAACGTGTAGAAAATATAAATGATATATGTGTATATTGTCGTGCAGTCGAACAAGAGATGGAAGAAATCACGAGCGTGATGTTCAATGGAGCAGTCTCGGCCTCAAAGGGTCTGTGGCTCTTCAACCAGAACGTCCAACTGAGTAGCGACGATTGTATGGATGGCGAATGCGGCTTCTTCAACAGCAGTGCCCAGTCGAAGCTGGAGCTCGCCTACTTCAGCAACGCCTTCGGCCGCTTCGAGTCGTTCTCCGTGAGACTCTTCTTCAAGAGATCCGCCGGTGTGTCTGGTGTACGATCTCTGCTCGATAACTCCGAGTGCAGCATTGACGGTTCCGTGGTTGCCCAGTCTGACGCAAGTGTCGCATTGGGCTACTTCGCAAACTCGACCGGCTCCCAGGCTTCGTTCAATCTTGCTGTAAGTAGGACAAAAACAGTTAACCATATAAAAATAGCATATTTAATTTTAATAATGATATGTTATAAACGCAGTGTCGATCGTTATGTTGTCAACCGTTGCATTACTATTTTCAATTACTAGAAATAGAATACTAGGTGTAATCTGAATGACAACATATGTATATGTAAGAGGGAGTCAGACGTATGCGGACAGTCGGACGGATCCCCCGTACACTCAATGTCTCGGAGTTAATTTTCATGTTATTCCATCGCTGTTTTGACTTAGTTCCCATAAATATAACTGAGCATGCGATGGCACATTGTGTCGTATAGGTAGCATTTCTGGCACAAAGACAAAGCATTATTATGACGTATACGCACGAATACGCACAATTTGGAGATGGAACATTTTTTGTATAGAAAAACGTGTTTAGTGAGTGTCAGTGAGATAGATTATGAAGGATTACATACTGGCAATATATCGGGTTGCCCCTCCGGGCCAATCATCTACCATATTATTATTTATAGTTGAGTATTACAGAACCAGATCTGAAACTGAAAAGTTTTAGTAGTTCGGTACATAATCCAGTGCAGTTCACAATACTATTGTGTTTGTGACAGACTCAGGCTGTTGACGATACATGGAACCAACTCGTGATGTCGTACGACGGTCAGGTTGCCAGCTTCTATCTGAACAAGGATCTCGTCTCCTCACATGACCTCGGTGGTACGTTACAGCATTATACTGGGTGACAGGTTTGAAATTAGGTAATACATAAAACAGTTCAATAAAAAAGCTCAATTTTATGTCGGCCTAATTGCTTTTCTGTAATAGCAGAGGTGCTTCCTGTTGAAAATAACATTAATTTTATGGTTTCCTCCGGCAACTCTCATATGCAGATTATTATACATTTGTCACAGCCGTATACGCTTATCGAGAACACGGAACATTGAGAACCAAGACTGTTTGTGATGCTTGGTTGCCAGCAAAGCTAGATTAGAATAATATGCTGATGAATAAGACCGCAATTGGATGTTGGAATATTCTAAAATATGAAATTGAGAGTTTCATCGATAAATGTGTTCCCTTGAAAAAAGCAAGGAAAACGGTATAGCACTTGTCAAAAGAAGCTATTAAAAATAGTGTTCAAGCAAACTACGTGGAGAGTTTATAGGCGTACCAGAAAGGACGAATACTAAGCAAATTACAAAGAGGCACTTAATGCAGCTACAGCTGAAATTAGACAATCTAAAAGAAGCCATGAACAAAAACTAGCATGTAACATAAAAAAATGACAGCAAGAGTTTTTAAGCATATGTCAGGAGTAAACAAAACGTACAATACAAGGTCGAACCTGTAGAAGACAGTGCTGGAAATATAATATCACAGGGATTTTAATGGCGGAAGACCTAAATGGTTACTTCAGTTCAGTATTTACCAGAGAGGATATTAGCTCATTACCAGTTCCAGATGCTAAATTTCAGAAGGCTAATTCTGACTATTTAGGACCGTTCATTGTAACTCCAAAAATGGTAGCTCAGAAAATAAAGGCAATGAAGGATAATAAATCACGGGGAGTAGATGGAATTCCTCCAAAACTACTAATGGAAACAGTAGAACAAATCAATATACCACTTGCAAGAGTGTTCAACTTTTAGGCATACATTATTATATTCATCTCAACATGGATTCCTAAACTCGAGGTCATGCTTAAAAAACATGTCATGTTTTTTGAACATGTCACTAAGTGGATAGACGAGGAATCGTCAGTAGATATTGTTTACTTAGATTTTCAGAAAGCTTTTGACAAAGTGCCACATCAAAGATTACTTTTTAAATTGAAAGCCCATGGTGTTGGGGAAGGCATAATTGACTGGATATAACAATAATTAATGAAAGAAGACAGCGTGTTGTAGTAGATGGAGACGTTTCAAACTGAAAACCAGTTTTGAGTGTGGTACCACATGGATCAATATTAGAACCTTTATTATTCTTAATATATATCAATGACTTGGACGGCAATATAACAAGTAACGTACTGAAATTTGCGGATGACACAAAGATGTTTAGAAAGGTTAACACTGATGGTGATAAACAACATTTGTAAAACGATATATACACATATATAAATGGTCTAAAAAAGGCAGATGTTATTCAATTTTGGGAAATGTAAATGTCTACATACAGGACACGGGAACTTGGATATAAACTATAATATGGGAGATACCGTTCTAGGTACTACTGTAAAAGAAAAGGACTTAGGAATAACAATAAGTGCCGTTATGAAAGTTTCAGAGCAGTGTGGTATTGCAGCCTCAAAGGTTAATCAAATTATTGGGAAACATACCATACAAGGAAAAAAGCTAATTATACCTCCGTATAAAGCGATAGTTAGACCTCATTTAGAATACTGTATACAAGCGTGGAGACCATATCTTAAGAAGGATAAATATACGCTTGAACGCATACAGAGGAGAGCAACTAAAATTATTATAAGAATTGCGATACCTTAGTTATGGAGAGCGCCTGAAAGAATGTGGTTTAACAACTCTAGAGACAAGGAGGTTAAGAGGAGATCAGATTGAAGTTTTTATGACATTAAATGGGTATGGAAATATTGATAGAAATACGTTTTTCTCACTCAAGAAAGATAACAGAACTACAGGACATGAGGTAAAATTAGTAAAGGATCAGTGTAGATTGGATATCAGGAAGTACTCGTATTCACAGAGGACAAGAAATGAATGGAACAAATCGTGTACAGGTTGTATAAGTGCTAGCAACGTGAATATGTTTAAAAACAAGGTTGACATATATCTCAGGAGGACGGGTTACCCGTAGATGAACAATGTTTGACTATTGATAAGCCAATGGCTTCCTTGTCAACTTGCCATCAGGGCTTTTGGCTTGGATGGCAAATCTTGTTAAATCAGGAGAAATATAATATGCTATTTTTGTGCAGGGCGACTGAACCGCGTGAAAGCCCCGTTGGTGTTAGGTGGTTGCGTGTGTGGCGGCGACTGTTACTTCGACGGATTCATGGATTCGGTACGTGCGTTTGATGACATTGAGGCAGTTTCGTGTTTACATAATTATATTGTTATAGTTATCTTGGGTTAATTGTTTTCTACGTTAATTAGTTATTTCAATATACTTTGTCAAACGTCTTCGTCTTAGTGGTATCCTGATAATTAAGTTGTTTTATAACAGTTCAATCATGAGAACACCCAATGGAACATTTGTCGCGATATTTTAAAAGCAAGACATATGCATATCCGCTTACGTTGACAATGTATGTTGCAATGCGGTTTTCCCATATTCCATATTATCTATTATTATCTATGTGTCGCGGTGTATTTGAAGTTAAATCATTAAAGTGTAATTTGCTGCATCACAAACAATCTAATCGAGTTTAATTTGTTTTATGTTTTTGGTTTAACAATAACGGTCGAACGTGGATTCCACTGATTCATGGAAGTTATCTTGAAAGCCAATTTCTAGCATTAAGCGAACTAGTTCCAGAAGCATTAGCTATTTACTGGTTATACAATATCAGATTTGTTGATTGCGAAATATTAATGTATTTAGTTATGCTGTGAAAAGCAACTCATTGGGTACGTTGACTCATTCAACAGATCTGCTTCCTGAATGGAGCTTTGGGCCAAGCCGAGGTTGACTACTTGTTCGACAACCCAAGTGAATGCCTGCCTTTCCTGCCTTAAGCAAGGAAGGCACAATACGACTTACCACTGTATATTATCATGTGTATTAACCTACGATTAAGAATTTAGTATAATAATGTATGACCATGCTAATAAAATAGCATTGCGTTGAAAACCATCAGCGTTTCCTTACGTTGCGTATGTTAATATTTTCATGGATGCGGAACGAACATACAGCTGTCCGAGTTGTAAGAAATACAGACAAGTACCTGTGCAGAATACTGGCTTGACAAAGTTATCCTACTAAACTACGTGTCTCAGTTATTTAGACTTTAAAGTTGGTATATTGACTTACGATGAAGAATTGTTTAAGGACCATACAAATGTTGAAGAATATAATGGGATAAATAGGTGTGTTTGATTTAAAGAACAGTAGTTGAGTTGTACACTTGGGACCTCAAGATCGTACCGCTTCCGCTCGCGCATGCGTATTGCGGTACTTCCCGTAGGGTCCACTGTGTTGACCTGAACTGCCAAGTTAACTGAACAACCACAGAGCCTTTGAATTATAATGAACAAAGCTGAGAGATTGTCACAGAGGTACAATACTGTTAAGGTCGTAGCATAGTGCTGCAGTTGTATGATATTGTTGAATGCCGTCGTTGTACACAAGTATGGTGCATATTATCATTTATAATTGAAAGCAATAAAAACGTCGCAACCGTATGCTCCACAATGACAGGACACTTTGTCAGGATACACGACTATAATTTCACCATGTACAGTGCTGTCTCAAAGTAAATTTCTTATTAACTCTGTTGATACCCTAAAAAGCACCTTCTTCGGTAGAAGTTGTTAAGAAGTGTCGCAAAAGGCCACAAAAGTGATGAGCTGTCATAATGTGTCAATATATCGCCTCACTACATAGTCACGATTACATAAGCCACGTTATTATTATTTATATCCTTTTTAAAAACATTTCGGATTAATTTTTCTTTTTTATTACTTTTTATAATTTGGTATCACATATTTTTTTTACTTTGGCCTAATTAATTTGACTTTTGACCTAATTAATTTGACCTCCAGTTGACCGGATATTACGTCACACCGGAAACGAGATTCATTCATTCAAAGTGTTTAATAATTATTATGTTGTCATCCGTCGATGTAACCACAACGTCAGTAAACTAGCGTTGAACTGAAAACATAAAAATATTCTACTTATACAGTGTCGACCATGCTGCAGTGCAGAAACGTTGTCAACAACATGATACGTTTCAATGTGGTGGACCAATTTATTTATTTTTAGCTGTAATGTCTTGCTGTCCGAATCCATTAAGTGCAGAACGTGTGCATCGAATGCAAACTGTAGTCTGGCCAAGCGCTCGCACAATAACGAACGATCGCAATATTTTCGCATAGATTTAACAAGATTGCCTTCCAAGGCAAAGGTTCAGGTGGCAAATGGACAAGGAAGCCACCGGCTCATCGAGAGTCCAAACATTTTAATATATGTGTAATCCGCCCACCTCTTCCCTTCCCACCAATGTCACAACGAGCTGGCTCAGCCGTTCCATCTCCACCGCTAGTCCCTTCATATTCGCACAACACCTTAAAACTACATACATACATACATACATACATACATACATACATACATACATACATACATACATACACTAAAAACTAAAATTATCCGCCTGAACATCAGCCCAGGACATCTCTCATCTAGATTTGACGAAGTCTATCCAGTTGCAACAACCCCGCATACTTAATGCCTGGTGGCCTTACCTGCCGTTTGGACGGCGCCGTCACAGAATTTAAATTGTGTTAGATAAATGTTGTTTATGGCGTTTTCACCTTGCTACGTTAGCCTTGAAAAAGGCTGTTTTTGTGTTCGAAAGAATTTTTTTTTAAATAATTAAATAACTGTGTTATTTAGGTTTTAATTTAAGGTTGACAATATTTGATAACTGTGTTCTATCTACTAAGCTCGCATGAGCCAAAACCAGCCTGCCATCTAGCGAATACGTAGAACACTGTGAAAACTAAACAATACGACTCGGCGTATACCAACTTACGCAAAATTCTGCTGTTAGTTCCTTTTTGCCGAAGACATCGTGATATTACCATATCTATGTAATTTATGTAAATTTATCACTTTGTTTCATATATATTTAACAATGTAAACGATAGTTTGATACACCAATTTAATTCACGAATTACTACCTCAAAAATAATACTGCCTCTGACAAGATGTTTATTGATATTCCAATCTTTCTGACAATTCACCATGCTACCTTAATTCTCGAACTGTAAACAAACCCTATTTTCGCTCGCTGACTTCACTGCCGGAGTCATTGACTAATTTACGCTAAAATATTGCCTCTGACTAAAAGCTAACAAAAACCGCTCCCTAATATATGTCTATATTAAGTTTATGTATAATACATATGTAATAGTAATACTTATTCTAATGAATATTCAAAGGTTTTTCTTACAATTCACTGCACCAATTTAAAAACACTGCTACATCAAGATTCTTCCGCCAAGGAGACTATTTCGCATAATAATTCACGTATTAATACGCATACTGCAAACGTTTGTACACCCCCTGATATTAGATACTGCATTCATTTGGATGTTATGTCCCATTTTCTGCTTGGGAATTAGACTGCTAACTTTCAACTGAGTGCCTACCTTTAAAATACACATAAATCAACCTAACTCGCCTAAAAATAAGTATGGTGAAATAAAATAAATTACAATATTTGTCGCAATTGTATTTCTTTGTAAGTGGTCACGGATGTACGGCTTTTCTAAGATTACCTTAACTAAGCTAAGTGTTCGTGCTACGTATCATATGTGTAACCATAATTACCACCAACACATATTATAGTAGCATATTGTATTAGTAATTTCTCATTAAATGGATAATAGTGTCAATGTTGGACTATTTCGGTTGTCCATTTCTCTACCTACGAAAAAAGACGAAGGCTTTTATTGAGGCAGAAATAGATACAGTGCTACATTTTGGCAATTTGGATTTTATTTTATTTTAATTTACCATTGAAGCAACGTTTATACCTATGACATTGCATCAGTTTTCAGCTACATTCTCTGGTAGAGTGTTTATGCTGCATAAATATTCCCATTAAAAAAGTATTACAGTATTTCTATGGCAAGATCATGTCACCTATGTTAGAAAGAGAAGACGAACAAGACAAATAAGTGAGATTGACACACGCACGCATGCACGCACGCACCCCCCCCCATACACACACGCACGCACAGATACACCCACGCACGCATGGACGCACGCACACATACACACGCACTCGCACACACACGCAATTTATATAGGAATACACAATCAGATATCCGACTTCCTAGTCAACTATAATACTTTGTTTCGCAAGACATCTTCCAAAGAATCATTTTAAGCGCAGTAGAATCATTTGTAACATTTTAATAAATGAATTCGATACTTTGATATTGTGATGATTTTACAGTTTTGCCGCAATTATGTCATACTATAACACAGACCATTGGACAAATGTGGCACCAAATATATATATATATATATATATATATATATATATATATATATATATATATATATATATATATATATGTATATTATTCATGATGATGATGGGGGTGAGCGAAATGAAGTGGACGGGGATGGGACACTTCAAGACGGATGACTACGAGGTTTACTACTGTTGACAAGATACTCGGAGGCGAAATGGGGTAGCTTTCATTTGCACGGACAAACTGAAGCGATGTGTACTGGGCTTCAACACGATCAGTGACAGGGTAATAACGATACGACTACAATGCAAACCAGTAAATATGACTGTGATCCAAATATATGCGCCAACATCAACGGCAGAAGATGAAGAGATAGAACATTTCTATGAGATGGTGCAGAAAGTGGTGGATGAAACACCAAAAGGGGATGTGCTGCACGTGATTGGGGATTGGAATGCTAAAGTAGGTGACGAAGAGACAACCGGCACAACCGGGAGATTCAGATTAGGAGAACGAAATGAACGAGGAGATCGGCTTGTGGAATTCTGCAACCTGAATGGCTTTGTGATCATGAACACGTTTTTCAAGTTACATGCAAGGAGGCTGTATACTTGGAGATCGCCGGATAAAGTCACCAGGAATCAAATTGATTACATAATGTGTACAACGAGATGGAGAAGTTCGGTAAGGAGGGTAACAACTCTGCCTGGAGCCGACTGCGGAACCGACCATAACTTGCTCATAGCAGACGTCAAGATCAAACTCAAACGGATCAAAAGGACAAAAAACCGACGAAATATGATGTGGAAAACATCGGAGATGAGTATACTGTGGAAGTAAAGCACAGGTTCAGTGGACTTCAACTGGTGGACAGAGAACCTGACGAACTATGGAATGACATTAAAGAAATAGTAAAAGACACAGCAGACAAAAAGGTCCCAAAAGCCAAGAGGAAGAAAGTCACAAAATTATTGTCATACAAGCTATATAAAATCTCCTTTGCTATCCGATGAAGCAATGAAAATCGCAGATGAACGAAGAAAAGCGATAAATAAAGGAGACGATGAAAAATATAGAATATTGAATGCGGCTTTCCAGAGGAGAGCAAGGAAGGACAAAGAAATGAGCATAAAAGAGAAATGCAGACAAATAGAAGAAAGTAACAGGATGGGGAGAACAAGAGATCTCTTCAAGGAAATTAGACACATCACAGGGTCCCTCAATGCAAGATGTGGAGCCATAAAATCGAGCCCTGGAAAGGTAGTCACAGAAGACAAAGAGGTAAAAGAAAGATGGCAGCAGTATACGGAAGGACTATACAGAAGAGATCCTAACGTAAATGACACCTTCATTGAGACTGTATATGAGGACGAACCAGAAGTGTTGGAGTCAGAGATAAAGGACGCACTACGACACATATCAAATAGGAAAGCAGCTGGAATTGATGACATCCCGATAGAACTACTAAAAGCAGGAGGAGAGGAAGCGGTAAAAGTATTGAACAACATGTGCAACTGTGTATGGAAGAAGAAGGAATGGCCATCAGATTGGAAAAAATCAATGTATGTCCCGATCTACAAGAAAGGAGACAAGAAGGAATGTGGAAATTATCGCACAATTGCCTTGATCTCGCACGCAAGCAAGGTACTCTTGAGAGTACTACAAAAAAGGTTGGAGGTGTTCCTGATACCAGAACTTCCGAACGAGCAAGCTGGTTTCAGAAGAGGAAGAGGAACGAGGGACCACATTGCAAATCTGAGATGGATGATGGAAAGAGCCAGAGAACATCAGCGAAACCTGTATATGTGCTTCATAGACTACAAGAAGGCTTTCGACTGTGTAGACCATGAGATAATGTGGATCATCCTGAAGGACATGGGGGTACCTATACATTTAGTAGTGCTACTGAGAAACCTGTATGCAAACCAGAAAGCGACAGTCAGAACAGAGTTCGGAGAGACGGAACAGTTCGATATCGGGAAAGGTGTGAGACAGGGCTGCATCCTGTCTCCTTTGCTATTCAACATATACGCAGAGAATATAATGAGAGATGTATTGGACAAATGGGAGGGCGGGGTCGGCATAGGAGGAAGGGTGATAACGAATCTGAGATACGCAGACGACACAACTCTAATCGCAGGAACAAAGGAGGACCTGACAGAAATCATGGAAAGAGTAAGGAAAACAAGCAAGCGAGAAAGCAGGCCTATATCTGAATGTTTTAAAGACGAAGGTCATGACTACTGGAGATATTGGAGAGGTGTCAGTGGACGGAAAAACCGTGGAGGTGGTAACGAAATTTGTATTTCTAGGAGCATTGATCACCAAAGATGGACTATGCGACAATGAGATACGCAGAATAATTGCAATGGGCAAAGCCGCAATGGGAGGACTAACAACAGTATGGAAAGACAGAGGGATTACGCTTCAGACTAAAGTGAAACTGGTGAAGGCCTTGGTATTCCCAATTGTATTGTATGGAGCGGAGACTTAGACGATGAGAAAAACCGAGAGGAAGAAAATTTACGCATTTGAGCTGTGGTGCTGGAGACGAGTGATGAGAGTGTCATGGATGGAGAGAAAAACAAACGTATGGGTGCTCGAAAACGTCAAACCAAAATGGACACTGGAATCAAGGGTGATAAAGGCGGCATTAAGAGGAATGAGAGGGAAAAGAAGGCGAGGGAGACCAAGAACAAAATGGCTAGACACTATCAAAGACGTAAAGGGCCCCTCTATTAACATTATGAGACGGGACGCCAGAGAGCGAGTGGAATGGAGAGGAGTTACGGCGGCTGTCGCCAGGGGTCGGACACGACTCGACGGCACAAGGTGACAAGGTGATATATTCTTCGTTGGGTAAATCTCAGGGCGTAAGCGATCTTTCTCTTGAAGGTGCGTTGACAATCCAACCGCGTATCAAGAAAGGAAGTTCTGCGAAACCAAATAACGTAACATGTCTTTACTCCCACAAATATTCATTGTCTATGTCAGGTTAACGTTTATTCACGTAATTCACGTAAACGATCTTGCACTCAGAAACTGTGTGGGCAAACCAATTCCTGATCAATGTAGGAACTTACGAGAAACACAACAACGATTATTAAGTAAAAAAAAATATTCGCACACATTAGAGCTACCAACTCATCACCTCCGCCATTCTAGCATTAGTGAGTAAGCGATCCTTGTCTTGCAAGGCGAACTGACGCAAGATGAAGGGAGGAACGTCCGGAAAAATAGCATCAATAACAATGGTATTTTGGTATGTTTCATTCGTTCGGACTAACGTTGTTGGACTAACGCAGAGATAATGAGAAAGAATATCCTTTGTCACTGACACCGTCAAATACGTCAGTATTTAAAAGATTGGTTGCTAAGACCACTTATATCATCATAACAAAGCTAGTTTTGCCAACTCTGTGTGTGCGTGTGCATGCGTGTGTATTCGTGTGCATGCGTGCGCTTGGTGTCTGGCTTAAGATACATGACATCATGCATCTTTACTGCGATACATTTATCATAAAATGCAAATGTCATGGGAACAAATCATTCTCAGTTGTAAGCGTTTGACGTTTGACGAAAATTTCCGCAGAGGACACATAATGGCGACTATTGTAATAACTTCATAATCCATTGACATATTATAAACTGCTGCGATTTATTTTATGGAGTTAACAGTGGCTGCCAGAAGTAATCTGGTTTAGTCCACACATTTTCACCCAAACACCTACGCAGATGCGATCGAAACGTGACATGCGTAATTTGATCCTAAGTTTGTCAGTGGTCCTATTAAACATACCCTTTTACTGCGCACATTACATACATTACATTACATACATTATATTACATACATTACATTACACATTCGTTCGCTTTGCGACATAAATGATCGAATATAAGCGATCCTCTCCCACGTATAGGAAATATATTATTTGTATTTAAATATGACGGTACCGTGATCTAACATTTAGGAACCAACGTTTTCATGACATTACAACTTATATTAAAAAACTATAACAGGTGGTTAATGTATAGTTGTTATAATAACGTCATCATGACCTGTTAAAACGTGTTGCCAGTAGTATACTAATTGTGTTTACTCTTTCGCTTAGTAGATACACTAAAGCGATTTAGTTTCCAGAAGTATTCTGATTTCACACCATACACTTTCACGCAAACACAGGTGTACACAGGTGTCACCGAAACGAGAGCATAAGTAAGTCAGTGGACCTATTAAACCTAAATACAACTTTCATTGTACACTTTACAGCGATATCTTCGTTACTATCGCCAGATAGGTATTCAAATGTAAGCGATCTTCGTCCTACGCACAGGAAATATGCAGGCGAACCGTCTCTGACATCGACATATAACAGGTAGCTGGTATCGGACATTTGACTCGTAACCAGCCAGTGAAGAAGGTGATCCGATCGACCGCCAAGACAAGCGAAGGTAGAGCGGTTTTCTTATATTGGATTCGTTTAACTGGTGTTTAACTTTGAAGTAACGAGAAGCAAGTTCCTTTGCATTTCTAAATATCGACTTTGCTCTTTGGCGCCTAAATAAAATCGTGTTTGCTAAGCCCTACATTTCGCTTGATAATAATGTTTCATGGTTTTGTTACTACAATTTGCCATTTTGTCAACTGTAGGAGATCAAGATGAAGGGATCGTTCATTGTTGCCGTCCTGTGCGTGATAGTCGTCCAGGCCGGTAAGTGTTCATAGCTTTCTAAACCGTAAACAGTTTGTGGTAAGATGATGCATTGTTGTAGCAGACAAAGATGCTTGCCGATGATTGGCACTTGACGAAATACTAATCAATCGTCCCGTACACCATCGGTAATGTGGTTCTTTTGAACTCCCGATTTTTTGGACAATGTGTCTCTGGTTGACTTCAAATCAACTACTATCGATGGGGTCTCCATGTGTGTGCTATGTTTTCGTAAAACCACTCTGATACAACGTGCCCCTTTATACAACTAACCCCGGTCTCCCCTATTATGTTTTGAGTGTTCAACGCCTGCACGAAAGACGTCTTGTTTATTTGTGTAGTTTATGAACATTTATGTTTCTCTGTGCATCACAATGTGTCGTTTTCTTTCAGTCGCCGATTTCGGACCGTGGTCGGACTTCGGAGATTGCTTGTGTGATTCGAAGAAGTACAGAAGCCGTGTTTGCGCTTCCGAGCCTTGTGTGGGTGACTACGTGGACAGCGAAGGTTGCGACTGTGTTCCATTGAACCCTGCAGGTATACCATACCTATGTCATAGCCCCGTTTTTTTTTATAGAAAAGATGACTGATTGAGAGCAGTAGAATAACTGGTTATTGAACGTATTTTTTGAAGTGGTTAATGTTTGAAGTGACTGGTCAGTTATATCATGTTTGTGTTTTGCTGCCCTTGTATAAAATACCAACAACAATACACTCCTACTGTATATTAGTAACAGTGTTAATCCATTGTGTGCTGCAATATACTAGTAGCAATGTTAGTCCGACATGAAGTAACGTTGTGATTCTGTTTCTCCACTTGCGGTACAGTTGATTGCCCGATGGTCTCCGACGCCGACAGCGTGTACGGCATCGTAGCAGATCCGTGCGACTGTCACAACTACTACCAGTGCGAGTACAACAAGACGACCGCGGAGTTCATCGCCTACGAGAGAAGGTGTCCAAAGTGTTTGCGTTGGAACCAGGAGATCCTCACATGCGTCAGGGACGAGAAAGATCAAAACTGTACGTCAACCACACCCGCTATCCAGGAACCTGGTAAGACTGAGGGACCGTCTTGCCTGTCGACATGTTTTGCTCAGCTGAAGTGTGTTCGTCCAGAGTTGAGAGGACGTTGTTGAATACTAAAGGATGTTTACGTTATGTCAGTAGAGTCAAATTCGCATTATACCTGAATACTTCGACCTCGTACTCTTAAGCACACCACCAACTCTGTGTGTCACTTTTTACCAGAACAGTCTAACATATTAATATATATAGTAATTGCTTTTCCTCGTAACTTATTAACCATTAAATCAGATAATTTTCATTTACATATCTCAGTACCGATGACGCTTGATGACACTTGATGATTGCCAACCGAGAAACTGGAAACGATATGTGGACGATGTAATTTGCCTGGTACACACAGGAAAAGCAAAGAAATTTCAACAACACATGAACACTGTAGACCCCACAGAGAGCATCATTTTCACGCGGGAAGATGAAGAGCATGCCCTTCCTGGATGCGAAGTTCACCAGAAAGGAAGATGGCAGTGTGAAGTCTACAGTGTACAGGAAGAAGACGCACACCGACCAATACTTGAACTTTGCGTCCCACCACCCCAAATATCAGAAGTTAGGAGTGGTCAGAACCCTTATGGACAGGTGTGAGACAATAACTTCAGAGGATGGGAACAAGAAGGAAGAGGTGGAACACTTGAGGGAAGCTCTAAGAGTATGTGACAGATAGCAGTAAGAAGAAAAAGAAAAAAAAACAAATGACAGAAATTACAGGAGCCAAGTAGTCATCCCATACGTAGATGGGGTCTCAGAGAGATTACACCGAGTACTGAAGAAATGTGGAGTAGCAACAGCCATGCGTCCCCACACCAATCTCAGGCGCGTGTTAGTACATCCCAAGGACAAAGTAGAGCTAGAAGAACAGGATGAACTGGTGTACCAAATACCATGCAAGAACTGTGGTGCTGAGTACATTGGGGAGACAGAAAGACTACTAAAATCACGACTGGAGGAACACTGAAAAGATGTAGACAACACGAAAAAAGAGAAATACACAAGGAGCGGGAAAAAAAGATTGATGTCTACCATCACTAAATCCGCCCTTACAGACCATGCGACAACTGAAAACCACATCATAGACTGGGAGGGAGGGAAACTTGTAGACAAGGAACCCAACCGAAGAATCCGGCACATCAAGGAAGCCATCTGGATCAGGAAAGCTAGAACACCCATCAACAGAGACGAGGGCAATTATGAACTGCCTCACGTGTACGATGACGTCATCAAGCGTCATCGGTACTGATGAATTCAACGTGACTCGTTGACGAAAGCCTCTACTAGGTAAACTAAACACACCTTGGATATATAAAATGAAAGTTATCTGATTTGAAAATGAACTATCCTGAAGAATGTTCAGTAATCATTATTAACCATTATTTTTGGTTAAATCATAAAATTTAATTACACATTTTAAAACTACGTTTCCTCTGCATTGAACTTATCTCTACATATACATCTCCATGGACAACGGGAAAAACCATTATGTGTGTAATCACGTGAACACCCAATCTCAATCGAGAGAACCCGGGTTCGAATCCTCTTGCTGCCGTTTCGAATATTGGACAATTTCGTTCACTCAACGTTGCCCTAGTTCTCGCAGCTGTATAAATGAGTACCTGGCCATATACGTGTGAGTAGACATATGAACGAATACCCGCATTAATTGAAGTGTGGCTGCATGCTTCCATTGAAGTCGAGTGGGTGTTGGAATGAACATATCTGTCAGTGGGTGAAGCGTAAAGCGCCGTAAGCAGCCTGAAGGACTGGGTACCGCGCTATGTGTTTCAGGGGCGTGTGATTTGATGGAGGTCCCTGAAAACGAGAGACAATTCCTTTTGGGCAACTACACCATGGATTGTCCACCGGGCACCTACTTCAACGTCACCGTGTGTGGATGCGTGTCATGGTGGCCTCGTAAGTGTTATCATTAATCTAAATAGCTTGCAAGTATCATACGAATGAAAGGTACGGGTTTTCGTACCGTGCGAGGGTCCAGGATTGTGTTAAGATCTTTGTTATGTAACCTGTTGCGCCACTACATGGTAGCATGGTAAACTAATGGGTGAGTAAGCTTGCCCCCAATTTGGCATCACCCTTTTCGAGATCCTAGATGCGCCACTGGAAGGCGGGTTACAAATACATTAAAATTCGTTGTGGACTCTCGACTACAGGTGGCGTCCTTGTCCACTTGCTTGATAACTGGCTGTTTGCTTTGTGTGGCAATCGTTTAAACACTTGTCCAAGAAGCCGTGATTTTATTCATGATTTCGACGTGGGAATATAAAAAGGAATTAATCATAAGATGTATGTATGACACCCGCCTTGTTCTTGACTGTATCATATGATGTTAAATTGCTAGGTTCATGTCCATAGTCAATGCGCTTCATCATATTTTTTTCCGCAAAAATGCACCAGGCGGCGTCTTTCGAAAATTCACCGGTTGGTGTTGTTATTCTTTTTTTTTTAAATAACAAACAATGTTCAAACACGTTTATGCATCATGTCGTCAAATTGGCGTCATATATTTATAGATCCACGTTGAATGCATAGACAGTGTCTAGATATCAACAACTGGTTGGTCTAAATGAATGCTGCGCCTTCTAGACGCCTTACACCTCTCGCGCCAAACATTCATGGTTTCATCTACATCAACCTAGAAAGGATCCATAACACTACTATTGTTTTCGAAATTCATCCTCATTCTCATATATCTATCATACGTACGCTTTCTTCCATTTAAAATAAAACTAAAGTTCGCTTATGACAGTCACGTACGAATTATCAAGTTAAACCTTTCGTATGATGGATATTTTGCTTGTTATCATAATTACTGCAGTGTAACGGAGGCCAAATGATCGTTCAGAATGCTTAATTTTCAGTAGTGAATGTACATTTTCTGTAGTGAATGTACCGGTCCACATATTATTATTAATAGATATGCTTAATGTTACAGTGAAATATTGGAAAATGAAGTTCCGTAATCTGTACGAATGTCCTCGGTTTGCAAAACAAAAGTTGGCCCTTCGTGGTATCAGGCACCAAAATGCATCGAACACCAATTGTTTAATGTACCGTCTGTTCTTGTCTTACTGCGTAAAAATAGTATTATATAAACATCCCTAAAAGCAAGCGTATGTGTGCATATGTTTTCTCCTGCAGTCATGCCCGAGATGAACGTAATCACCAGCGTGATGTTCAATGAAGCAGTATCGGCCTCAAATGGTATATGGCTCTTAAACCAGAACGTCTCACTGGTTAACGACGATTGTATGGATGGCGAATGCGGCCGCTTCAACAGCAGTGCCCACTCGAAGCTGGAGATACCCTTCTTCAGCAATGGCGTCTTCGAGTCGTTCTCCGTGAGACTGTTCTTCAAGAGATCCGCCGGAGTGTCTGGTGTACAATCTCTGCTCGACAACTCCGACTGCAGCAATGACGGTTTTGTTCTTGCCCAGTCTGGTATCGATATTGCTTTGGGCTACTTCGAAAACGAAGCCAACATCAAGATCGATTTCAGCCTTGCTGTAAGTATAATATAATAGCACATTTCGTTTTAACAATGACATGCCCTTAACAGTGAGTCAATAATAATACGTTTAATATGTATTAAACTGTTACCATGTTGTCTCGTTGATTCGTAAACGAAATGCAGATGTCATCTGAGTTACAACATATATTCATATGAAGACACAGTTGGACATACGCATATTTGCACAATACGGGGATTTGTTTATCTTAGAGAATGGAGCATATTAAGTAGGCAAGGACCGGAGAACTACCCGATTTAAGGGGTGTTTTCTTACTAGACCAGGAGACTGTGATTGGTGAACTGGTGTCATGTGTTACCTCAGAAACAAGGAGTATAAAAAGAGAATGGATGCACATGTGATGATCTCGGCGAGCAGATCGTGGTGAAATAGGTTTTAGCTTGAGTTTATGTTAGAAAAGTGTTTTTGTGTGTTAGGATTATATGTTAGTATAAACTTCTACGATTACACTGGGTGATTAACCCCGGTTGTCAGAAGATCGGGGGATTAGATTATATTACAATTACATAGACCCATGATTATAGCTGTTTCCTTGTAAATTACTTAGTAACTATCATATATCAAATGTTTATTTTTCTTTCACTTGTCTGTGTTGTCTGGTTCACTTGTGCAACCACCATTCACGAGCGTTTAATTATAGAAATGGGACTTTCCAACCAGACCTGAGCCAAACTAGTGAGTGGAAACCCCGCTAATACGTGACATGTAATAATATTGATAATAGCATATCACATTATGTTTACATATACGCAGTAGTTTCATAATAACGTTGTGCTTGCGGCTGATCCAGGCTGCTGAAGATACATGGAATCAACTCGTGATGTCATATGATGAAGACGTTGCTAGCTTCTACCTGAACAAGGATCTCGTATACACCGAGGCTTCCGTTGGTACGTTACAGTATTGTACATGGTAACATATTCGAACTGAGGTAAAATAATGTATATAAGCGATTCAAACGGTATAAAAAAACATAGTTAATTGCTTAGCTGCAGAACCGGAGTGCTTCTAACAGAAATATATAGAGCATCCACTTAAATGTTTATATTGGTATATCTCATATGCAGATGTATTATTATAACTAATAAAAATAATAATAATAACATGTTTTATTCAAGATAAACCTTATAAAATATACATATTATCTTCCTAAGGGTCGTGAATTTAAAAAGTAAATATACAAGTAAGTACAGCACCTCTTAAGATTAAATAATATCAAATGAGAGTATATTTTTAAATGCAGTAAAGATATATTAAAAAGTATTCAGATAAGTTAATTAAATGCATAGTTTAGCAATTTAAGACATGTATGGCTAAAACACATAATACCAATAAGTTAACTAAAATATTCCTGTTAAAATGTTCGTGGTGTCGTCAATGTTATTCACTCAAAGATATTGTTCAGTTCTTTAAAAGCATATATTATGGAGTAAGGGTTTGTCACGGCCTCACATACGGGCAGAATGTCCATATGAAAAACCTGCTCTGCCCTGTGATATTTTTCTTCAATTTCAATACTATTATATACTATTACATTTAAACTAAGTACACAACAACTTCAACTACTAACAATGATCGTAATTAGTTTTGAAGCTTTCCCAGGCACAGCGGCCACAAACACCTAACCCCATGTTTGTGTGTAGCCAACCTGTCGACCGTTGCTTTTCAATGCTGCCATTCAGCTATTTCTAACCCGATAGGGTTCAAATCTCGAACAGAACGAAATACGATAATGAGACAACAGCTTGACGTCGCCACTTTGGCATAGTAATGTTTGTGTTCCGCCGTTTTGTTGAAAGTGGCATCGTGTTTCATCAATTTGAACTTTTCTTGTTTTATTTAAATCGTATTTTGTCGGTAGGCACATGTTTGTGGGAAATCTTCCAGGTGTTGGTTTTATATAATTTTGAATTGAAACAAAAACATTCCAGTCACAATTGGCAGCCATCTTGAATTACAATTGTTATGTTTTCATGCCCGTTGCCAAAACTGTTTGTGACGCACGATTGTCATGGTTGAACATATGACATGCTATTTTATACAGGGCAACTGAAACACGTCATTGCCCCGATGGTGCTAGGGGGTTGTGTCTGTGGCGGCGACTGCTACTTCAATGGATACATGGATTCGGTATGTGTGTTTGATGACATTAAGGCAGTTTTGTGTCTTCATATAAGATTGTTTTTTAATAGTTGTGTTCTATGTTAATTAATTGTTTCAACGTTATCTGTTAACTTTCTTCGTCTTAATATTATCCAAACATGCTTTTTATTTACGACTTGAACATATTGAACGTGACAGTTAAGGTGCTTTTATAACAGTTCCCTAAAATGTGTCAATAGTGAGAACATTAAATGAAACAATAATTATTGTAGCGATCTTTCAAAAAAGCAAGACAAATGTATACGTGGTTTCTTTTACGTGAAAGTAGCAAACCGATTTCTATGCAATAAAATAGTTTGTGAGTCTGTCTGTGTATGTTACCTCATATTCCCACAGTTTCACATGTATGAAGCTGACATTTGAGGTAGATTACATAACTCAGAATAATAGGATTTCGTAGTCAAGTTAAGGTAGCAACGTTATGCGAGTGTTCACCGAGTTACGAGATCAACGTCCATACAAGTTCCGTCGTGCGATACCGGCAGTTGGGCATGACGTTGTTATTGCCATTGGCGTTGCGCTACCGACACTTGACTGGGTAGGGCAAGAAGTCATCAGCTCTTGCTGTGGCTGTCTTTCATCCCGTGCAACGCCGGGAAACTCTTTCATCCCGTGCAACGCCGGGAAACTCTTTCATCCCGTGCAACGCCGGGAAACTCGGCTCGTCTAGCATAAAACTTAACCCGTTCCCGAAGCAGTAGCTATATTCATTTGTTAAATATGTGTAAGACTAGGTGACAGCGAGATACTATAACTGTTTGTGATGTGAAAAACAACTTACTAAATATGTTGATTCACTGTTCGTTCCTGTCAACAGGTCTGCTTCTTTAAAGGAGGTTTGGGCCAAACCGAGGTCGACTACTTGTATGACAACCCAGATAAATGCGAGCCTTAAGCAAGGAAGGCACGATGCGACTTAACACGAATATGGACGAAATGTGAGAAAACGACACTGTTCATCGACCGAACACGTGTTTCTTGTAACAATATACAACTATCGTAATAAAATTTAGTTGTATTGAAAACATTCGTTTTGCCTTGTGCAGCGTATGTTAACATCGCATCAAGCTACATCACACAGGAATGAACACACTGCACGATAACTACAGTCAAGTACTCACATGTGTAGATGACACTTGCGATGCTCTATGAAGTGATCTGACAATGCAATGCTACACTATGTGAGACAGTTATACCGACTTTGAATATAACTGTGTGTTTTGATACAAAGTTGAACGAACGGTGTTACCACCCGAAATATAAATGTAGCAACTTGTGTCATCTGGTATGTATAAAGGCAGCTGGCGCTAAAAAAATCACATAACCTGCCGTTGCAACATTAAATATAGCGTTGTTTGAAGAAAAAATCAGTCAGTATAATATTTATTATTATCATCATCGTCATCATTAATCATTATTATACTGTCGTTCGATGATGTGATGACTGCGACAAAAGCCTGGAAATATGCAGTGTCGAGCATGTTGCAGTGTAGACACGTCTTCAACAACATGCATTTCAATGGGGCATTAAGTATTTATTATTAGCAACAAATAGTTTTCTGTCCGACACCTTGTCTCTAACTCAATAAAGAAGGATCGCAGCATGATTACAAATAAAAAGACTAATTCGCATCATTCAGGTCTGATTTCGCAGTAACATTTCGCCGTAAATTACAAACCTACTTGTTTAAACTCGCTTATTATCTACAGCTCCTCAGTATAAAAATCCAACTATTTACCACTGGAATGACTAATTGATTTGAATTAACTACTAACTACCCTTTTGGCGCGATGCCGAGCTTCGGTCTCCCGAAGATTTTAGCGGAATAGAAGTGTTTTATATTGTACTGCATCATATTTTATAATTATAAATATTTGCATGTGTAGCCATTATGGCGCTGCGTGGGCTCCGTGGAAAACTTTTCCAAACATTTTCGTTAACCTGTCATAGCACATAAATTAACTGTGCGTGTGTGGAAAACACGGCGTTCCTCGTTTTTCAGAAAAACCAAGCTGATGCCGCTCAATTTCGACCCAGCTTGGTGACTGATTTAGAAATGTTGGTGCGTTCTGCAGAATAGCGGCTGTGCTGGCTGAAGAGGTCAGACGACAGTTACAGTTTGCTCAGGAAGTGCGACAGACAAATGTAGTGCTAAATTATGCAACTGAGGTGATTTCAGTGATTTTATTTGCATCGAAATAACTGTATTCAGCCAGCGAGGTGGGTACGTTTTTTAAGCCTAGCTCGGTGAATGATTTTGAAATGTTGGTGCATTCTGCAGAATAGCCTGGCTGAAAGGTCATACGACAGTTACAGTTTGCAGCGGAAGTGTTACAGAATGTAGTGCAGTTGCCTAAATGTGATCATAGAATGGGGTATTTTTCATGTTTTTTTAACTGGTTAGGTTGGAGAATACAGATAACCGCTTCGTATACTTTGTAAACAGGATTTACTAATGGCAAAATAATCCCAAGACAAGACAAGACTTATTCTACAATACCATACAATGGTGTAGGAGATAAATATACAATACTAAGAGTACTTGCAAGTACTCGTAACATATTAAGAAGACCCGTTTATGTTAGGTTAAACAAACCGATTATAATTTTTATGAATCTACAAATTCTTATTAGCTTATTTAAGCTGTAACTGCTGAGCAACACCGAGAACTTTAAAGTACAAATGTACTTAATAAAATATCTAGGCAGAAATACACTTCCTTGGTCTCTGATAGTCTCACATTTAAGCATCATATGAAATTCATCCCCAATCACATGTCTATTACACAAAATACAATGCCTTTTATTTATATTATTTATATTATATACTATTACATTAATATATATGCATGTTTCAATTTTATGTAACCAATTGCAGCTTTTCGATAATGTCACAATTCTCATATCCCATACTTCACAGCCATAATAGTAATTTGTGAAGCAGTGACGTCGTGACCACACTCCCCAACAGTGGCGCCACCTAGCTATCACCATTGCCACAAGGTGATTATAAATTCAAAATGAACAGTTGCGTAGTGATATAAAGAAAAGGTTTGATGAGCAACGCGATTGTTTACGACGTGTTACGTCATTGAAGCTATGCACTTGACTGAGCGGCGCGACTTGTTGAGAGATTGCGTCGTGACGTCACAATCGACATTAGTCAAAAAATATAAGTAAACAGTCGACGCTACGTGGCGCTGCGATCGCATCAGTTACATATTTTCACGCCAGTCACCCGTCTTGTTGGGTACGTCCTTTGAGCATATAGAATACTACTGCATTTGCAATACTATTGCATCACCCAAACTCATCGCGCGTCCCTAGACTGATTTCGACTTCATGGCCGCCTTCTTTGGTTTTGGCGTCATATGCATCCTTCAAAGCTTTCATTCGGCGTTGCTTCTTCTTTAGCGCGTTCTCTCCGATCATTAGTTCACTACACACAACACATAACGTATTAGAAACATGGTACAACTCCCTTAGCCAATGTGACCAGAGACAACCAGCTGAGATGGTTTGGCCATGTCAGAAGGAGACCTCTGATCACTTCATACAGGTGGCAATGAATACTAAAGTGAATGGGAAACGACCCACTGGCTAGAGAACATTGATCAAAACCTGAGGCAGTTGGGTACTACTGTAAAAAGGAGTTGGGCAATTATACCTGGTTCTAATTATGTGGGACATCCTGATGACTTCCTCCACTGGCAGACATACGTTTATTCTGTGACACGGTTAAGGTAAAGGTAAAACATTATGCGTTGGCTCGCACATACAGGATTTCCGTCGTATGACAAATATATATAAGGGCGGTTTTGGCAAGTATGCGGTGATGAGGCTTTATGGCAACACTGTTTTTCTCAAATAAACTGGTAGGTCACAAAATGTCAACAGATTGCTATTTTTGCAGGGAAAACTTTAATTTACCGTTTGATAATATATATTTGATAGTTCTTCTAGGCAGATTGGAAATTATTGGTAATAGAAGTTATCAAGACACATTTTACATATACTCACTCGTAGTCTATTTCACCATCACCGTCTGTGTCAAGGTTTTCAATCATCTGTTCCACTTCTTTCTCTGTCATTTTAATGCCGGTCGCCTGAAGAGATGGTATAATTACACTTCACTAGGTGGAATTACATGTTAATTACATTGTGACTGATTAAACTGCACATTTTTTCCTGCATTTATTTTTGCCGAGCGATTACACAACCGCATATATATGCCAACGCATGGCCAATCACGTTTGAAGTTATATTCAAACATCAGATCAGCAGATTTTTGCGTACCAATGCTAGCGTTGTGATTTCTGCTTAATACCAGTTAACGTTTAACGTTTATTCCCGGTATTCTTTGCTGAAGCTAATTATTTCCGACAATCTAAGCAAGAAGTTCAGGTTGTATTTCCGTCGTTAATTGATCCCGCGATGCACTGCTTTAATACAATACATTCCGGGGAAAGACAATTAGGAACACTGTGAGTTTGGCAAAGCGCTGATGCCTAATAACATACCTGTCCACCTTTGATTAGTTCGTCTTTCGACAGCGACCAGTTGTGATCAGTGTCGAACTGTCTGAAGACATCGATGAGTCGGTACTTGGCCTTGTTGGCGTGCCGGCGCAGCTTCGTGAGCGGGTCGCATTCGAAGTCGTCCTCGGGATCGTCCTCGTCCATGAAGATGATGTGCTTGTTGCGGAAGAGCACGCCGCCGTGAAGCACGTGCAGACGGCCGACATTGGAGCGCTCCGTGTTCAGATGCTCATGCAGTTTGTCGAAGGCTTCGTTCACAACGACGCCCTGCAATGGTGATCACTATACATGTTCCCATCGGCGACAAATGTAAAGGTTTTCATTGATGTTCGCCAATTTATATTTTGAATATTCTGAAAATCAATCTGAAAATATAAATAAATATATATATATATATATATATATATATATATATATATATATATATATATATATATATTCTTTCATCAACTTGCTGGACAAAATTCATGTCATTATTTTCACTCCAGATAATCAACGTGCAAGTCCTTCCGATCAAATGACTCCAGAACAACTACATTATATCTTCGTGGGCAAGGGAACATGCAATCACTGATGAACGCATATGTTGCAAGGCATTTATTAGAAATTTAAATCCAGGCGCCACTTTCGTAGTGCCCAAATATGGTCATATTCCTGTTCAAACGTCATTTTTACAGGCAGGAAAAATGCCAAAGGGAGGATTGTCTCAACATCACTGACACTTCAGTAAAATATTAAAATAGTGTTCCGTCTCCGTTGGTAACATCGGTGACCTCATATGCGACACACTGCGGAAACGTTAGACATATGCGACACACTGCGGAAACATTGGACATATGCGACACACTGCGGAAACATTGGACATTACTACTGCTGCTGCATTAGAAGTAACAAAAGCAGTTGTAGCAGTAGTAGTCTGAGGTGGACCATGGAAAGGGGAAATAAATAGTAGATATGCTCAGGCAGTCGTAGGCAGTCGTTGTACCTTCCTGCTTAATGTGTAGTTTACTAGACTGTGATGGGACTATATATGCTCGTTTATATGGGAAGTTAGTGCAGACAACATTGAACGTATGGGAATGCAACTTCAAAGAAGAACTGAATCAGGGGCGCAATAGTAACAAGGTGGAGTTACAAAATTATATAAAGATGACAGTTGAGGTAGTGGACCATTAAACAACCTTGCTACGACTGAAATGCTAAGCAATCTGTATGACACTGACATCCATATACTGTGTCGATAGCTGCACCCATTAATTACGTTCAGACACTTACCATGATGTCTAACAACGTCAAAGCTGTGGTGCTGTTGTGTGTGTGAATTGCATCAAGTAGCGAAGCAGCCCCTTCAGCTCCAATAGGATTCTCAGCCAACTGAAATGTCAACGTGGCAGACCGTTGTTTATTTAAACACGGTGATATACATGAAAATAACCAATGATATATAAAATGGTTACACTCTTAGATATTATTTACCGGTTCCAACAGAGCTAATTACGATATTTGTAAGTTTCTCAGAGACATGCCAGGAAGACACCGCAAAAATATCGTGATAGCCACTTTATTATATTTCTACACGTAAAAACACACATTTTGACTTTAGGAACCTGAAGAAATATCTACTTACCCTCAACGTTTCCAGAACTTCATTAGTGTCGAAGCTACGCGCGAGGTCCTTTGCACCTTCCTTTGTGATTCTGTTGTTACTGAGGTTGAGGTCGACGAGACACAGGTTTTGTTTGAGGGCCTGACCGATCAATAGTGCTCCCTCGTCAGCCAACCCGTTCATTGCAAGATTCAGGTATTTCAGACCGTAGTTGTCCTATTGTAAACGAGAATTGGAAAAGGGAAATTGAAGCATTACGATTACATATTATGCCACACATTGTTACAGCTCATGATATAAATATAATTATTTATGTTGTATTGCAAGCAGATAAGAATATCGGTCTTGTTAACACCGTGTACTTGTTTGGCAGAAAATATTATCGATACATCTTAAACATACCAATTATGTGCCATTTAGAGTAATGCATCATGTACAATTCAAAGAATGCCCAGAGTATCATGGAGAAGATAAACGTTCTTATATAGCGCGGTATCCAACCCCAAAGACTGCTCAAAGCGCTTTACACTTCACCCTCTGGCAGACCTATTCATTCCAATGCCATTTCAACTTCTCTGGGAAGCATTCAGCCACGCTGCAATTACTGCGCGAACACTATTCGTTCACATATCCACCACTGTCTGTATTGCCACGTACTCATTTACACAGTTGAGTGAACTGTGGCAGCGTGGGGTGACCAAACTTCCCAAAGGTTCGATGCGACAGAGAAGTAAAACAATGTAGACATTTTATAACAGCAAACAGTGAATGAAAGATAACGTGCAGAATCAAGAAAGACAAACAACATTTACAAACCACATGATCATAAAGAGAAAATTAGAGCATCTAATGACTACGGGAAAGATTGGAGGGAAGATCTAGAGGTTGGCAAATAATTAAAATCCTCGATTATCTTGCAGCCTCGCTAGGAATTACCGTAATGGTAGTGTCCATATTCATCTCGACAACAGGTGTCCTACATAGTTTATAACTGCATACATAGCATAATTACTTGATTGGTTTACGATTAATATTTTTAATAATTATTATTTTTAGGACGCCCCGTATTAGTGGAAAATGATTGTTTAATGCAATCTCAGTTATCTTTGTAATGTCATTTAAATAACTGATGTTATGATTTTGGTTACAGTATTGTATTCGTATGTGAAAGCTACTAACAGTATACACAAACTAATTACAACACTGTTTGACAGGTGGCTCGCGATTCAGTTCCAGGGAAAGGCGAGGATCCTTAAAATGCAATACGCGCATTCACTAATCAACGTATTTCGTATTAATGGTAGCTCTTGTAAGTGTACCTTAGCAGTTATGTGACAATGACCATAACCATGAACACATATAACAATGTGACCTTTTTGTGATAAAACTTGTAACATCATGTGACGTCACTTGCACCGCATAACGATTAATTACGGAGAGTGTTCTACGATAAAACTACCATAATCATTTATTTGGAGCACATTGATGATAGTATGCTGATGATATATCACGGAATACATATGTAGTGAGCTTAGTACGAGTCAATTTTAAGTATCAAATTATTTGCTCCGTCAGAAAATAAAGTTGAACTTGTGTGTATACGATGTACGCCCCTACTAGAACATGCCTATAAGTCACGCTATTTTTGACTTTTCATACCCCCTCCCACCCGCTTGTCACGCTTCATAACGCTGATCTGTACCCCCTCCATAAAACTATGTTCTCGTTTTCAGAAAGACCCACTTCGGCCTATTTTGCATACGTTTATCTTTCTATTGGTTGCATATCTGCATTGGTCCGTTATTCACATGTAGAATATAGGTATGTATAACTTTTGATAGACACTACGGAATTCCTACCAAGCTTGTCAACATCATCAAAATGCTGTATACAGATTTTTCAGCACAAGTGATATGCAACAACAGTCTGACAGACACATTTGAAATCAAAACAGGTGTGAAACAAGGCTGCATGCTCTCGCCATTGCAAGTGTTTAAAATAGTGAACGGTTATGAAAGTGTTTAAAATAGTTAACGGTTATGAGGATGTTGATAGGAATATGTTCTTCAAACTTAAAGAAGGCAGTAGAACCAGAGGACACAAAGCAGCATTTGTTAAGGAGCAGTATAGGTTGGACATAAGAAAGTACTCTTTCTCACAGAGGGTGATAAATGAATGGAACAAACTGCCAAATGAGTGTGTTAATGCTAGCAGTGTGAATATGTTTAAAATAGAACTGACAGATATCTGATAAGGGCAGGCTACACATAAATGAGAAAATTGTTGGACTCTCGATAAGTCAATGGCTTCCTTGTCCACTTGCCATCTGGAACTTGTTGTTTGGGATGGCAATCTTGTTAAATCTCATTTCCGTTTATGCTAAGCATGGACTGGATCATGCGAAAAGTTGAAAGTGTAGGCAGGAGAGGGACTATGTGGACGCTGACAACTCAGCTAGAGGACCTGGACTTTGCAGATGACATCTGCCTAACACCGCCTCTTGGACATGCAGTTAAAGACAGAAAAGCTTTCCACTATCGCACACAAGATTGTACTCAAAGCCAGCAAACAAAGACCAAGCACACGATCAAATAAAACTACAAGGAGAAAACATTGAAGAGGTGGAGGAGTTCAAGTACCTGGGATACAAGATGACTGCCGATGGAAGTTCCGAAAGAGAAATACGCGTAAGATGTCGAAAGCTGGCCAAGCATTTGCTACACTCAGAAACATCTGGAAATCTGGGAAATGTTGTGAGAAAACGAAATTACGCCTTTTCAAAAGCAATGTTCTTAGTATCCTCCTGTATTGGTCAGAATCCTGGAAAATAGCAAAGACTATCAACCACAGGCTTGAAGTCTTTCAGAACAGATGCCTTCACAAAATATTCAAGATATTCGTGCTTAACACCATCTCCAATGCAGAACTTCACAGAAGAACATCAACCCAGCCCATCACACTGGAGATAAAACGAAGCAGATGAGAGTGGATTGGCCACGTCTTGAAAATGCAGCAGACAACAATAGTCCGAATTGCTCTCAGATGGACACCAGATGGAAAACGGGTGAGAGGAAGACCGAAAGAAACCTGGAGAAGAACAGTGGAGCGAGAAATGAAACAACATAACCTGACCTGGGGGAAGCTCGAGAATACATCAAGAGATAGACTACAGTGGCGTGCTCTGGTGTCGGCTTTATGTGCACTTCCGGACGAAGAGGATTAAGTAAGTAATCATAAATCAAAGGTCTGTCCGTTGTAGAGTTCCATTCTTTTCCCATTGGAATACAGTTGAAATATGCCCCCAAAACTGGCATAGCAATCAATGCTGTCAGTCTGATATCGACAGCTAGACGGGCACATTTTTTAATTTTATTAACGATCACCAAGACACTCCACCCCCACGTAACGCTCCGTAGCGCTTACCCGGATACCCCCGCCCCCTGGGCTTGACATAATTAATGAATGGCCCCTAACATTGTGCAGTCGCTTGCCCTGTATACCTTGATGATGTCAGCGATGTAATCAGCGCTGTTCGTCGTGAAGTGATTCCAGCTGAGGTCGAGCATCTTGAGGTACTCGTTGCTTGCGAGGGCCTCACTCAGGCCCTGCGCCGTCTCCTCGCTGAACTCGTTGTGTCGTAGACACAGCTTCTGCAGGGTCGTGTTTTGCTGAAGCAACAAAATAGCGAGTAACACGTATCCACACGGAACGCACATTCGGTTCACAGCATATGTGGTTATTGTTTCGTGTGGTTTGGCGATGTTGTTATGTAAGTTAGCCGAGGTTGAATTATTTACACCAAATGAGGCATTGCTAATCTCTGCGATTTGGAGACGCTGAGTTATTTACACTAGGTGAGGCATTATTGATTTCTGCGGTTTAGTGACTCTGGGTTATTTACACTAATTGAGGCGTTATTGTTTTCTGCGGTTTGGTTGTGCTATTATGTGGGTTATTGATACAACTGCTGCATTGATCATTGGCTGTTGGTTTGGTCTTATTATTAACAGGGTCATATATACTGGATGAATGCATATAATAACGTGGTGACAGCCAAGACACACCGGGTCGTGTTTCTTTTTGTTGTCTGATTAATTTGAGTTTGGGGAACATTATTTAACACAATGTAGAAAAACTAACCACACTGCAACAACATCGCAAAGCATAAGACCTCTGTGTATGTACTAATGTGTGCTTGACTATTCGCAACTAACAAGACGTTGCACTTACTGACAACATTTGTGCTTAACTATTCGCAACTAACAAGACGTTGCACTTACTGACAACATTTGTGCTTGACTATTCGCAACTAACAAGACGTTGCACTTACTGACAACATTTGTGCTTGACTATTCGCAACTAACAAGACGTTGCACTTACTGACAACATTTGCTGGAAGTAACATCCATCGCAGTCGCGGAAACCATTTCCTTCAAATACAAAACACACAGTGGATAAGCTTAGTGCAATAACACGTTTGGTTTACATGATAGCAATATCATTTTAGGGAAGAAGAGGTCGTACATGTAGAAGGTTGACTTGTTCTAAGTTAACACCCAATGGTTTGGATTAACACAAAGTTTGAGCTAAAAATAAAACAAGGCAGCTGACAGATGTAATTTTTGACGTTTAGAAACTACATATAATGTTAACATAAATTCTGCTACCTAATCACGCATCTAAATTGCGCCTAATTGTTGATGTACCACAAACGCGTTGATTCATCATTATCATATCGACACTGACGTTAATTAATTTAAGTTGTTGAGTATTAAGAGTGATGTTTTTAATGTATTTGGTGAAACAAGCTAACGTCTCCATATATCTGCCTCGGGTGAGTTGCCATATGCTCACTTGTGAGAACATACGATGCTTCAATGCAACGCTATGAAATTTACTTTATGCGTTTAACTGCGATTTTAACACACACCATGTCCAAGTACATTAACAATTAGTTGCTTAGTGCAATAACCGATGTTGATTTTGTAATTGCACATACCTGACAGGTCAAGGGTGTGTATCGTCGAATTTTCTAATAGCATTCTGGTAATGGATTCTGCGCCTTTGCTTCTTAGACAATTTTCTGACAGCACCTGGATGTCAAATATGACACACATGATTGAGTAATGTGTATGCATGGCCATTGGGAAGTGTTTGCAATGCCTAATATGGAAAGTATTGAAAGACGTGGCGTAACATCACGCAATCGCATTGTATTATGCAATAACAAACAAAACAACTAAAGTTCACTGTAGGCATTCTAATGTGTGGTAGTATTATAAAAAATATTTCTGTGCACGAGCAATATCACAGATAAATAAGAAAGAGAAATCTTACACTTCAATTTGAGCAAATGTTAGATTACGGGCAAAACGTCCTCTACACCACAACAAAACAAAGTTTCACTTGTTCCTTACCGATCCGAACACAATCTCTATTTTTTCATTGGGTGCATCTTAAGCAGTCCTGAAATATGTTTTTACCGATATGCAAAATAATAACAATGAATGATAATTAACTGATACAACATAGACGATACCTTTGTATCTATTTAAAAGACTAAATTAACAGATAGTGCAATTTATGAGTTGAACATGTGAAAGGTTAGAAATAGCTCTTAACTAATATAATATTATGTGATTGTGTGAACAGCTTTAAGCCACAGTTGTCATTAAGCGACTACTAATACATTATTTTGAGTAGCCTCTGTTATGTACATTGGACGTGTTTTCGCAGATAGACGTATAACCTATAACGCGTCCAGCCGACTGAATTTTTAAAAGATTTAAAACACCAAACTTGCAAACCGGTTGTAATGCTAGATGAACTACCAAAGTAAGGCGAATGTAAGGGTTTAAATAATGTTTTATGGCGTACTTTAATGTACAGCCGACTTTAATGTACAGCCGACTTTAATGTACAGCCGACTTTAATGTACAGCCGACTTTAATGTACAGCCGACTTTAATGTTGGCAATGGCAACAAACAGTCGGCAGCAACTACCTATGGAGCAAAGATGATCTAGTACATACCAACTCTGTGACGGTGTAGTTATCTTTCAGGATGTTGGCTAAGCAGATGGCTCCTTCAGCTTCTACGTTATTTCCCTCCAGGTCAATCTTCTCCGTCACCAAATTTAGCTGCAGGAGGAAACAACCGTATTAGACAGTTTCAGCCATTTATTTCCACGCTCCGAATTTATCTAAAAACTTAATGTATATATTATAAGTTAAATTAAGTTAAGCATACTTGGGGAGGGGGCGTTTGGCTTAAATGTCTCGATTGTTCACCGTATTTTCCTGTTGCGCCGCTACATGGAAGCATGGGTGACAAGGCTTGCCCCTGGCCTCCCTCTTTGTCCCCCTGGCCTCCCTCTTTGCCCCCCTTGCGAGATCCTAGATACGCCACTGGTTATTATATATAGCCCAAATGCAGATTCAGCTATCAGTTTGATGCAGTGAAATTGTCCAATAAGCGCTATTGTATTGCTTTGTCTTTAACCACTCCGTACCTGACTGATTTTTCCACCAATGCGGGTGTCGCCTTGTACATAAGCGCACCCTCACAGTAAACCACTTGATTGTTCCGTGTCATTTGAAGTTATAAATGTTCTTCGAAATTTAGATTACAAAGATCTTCTCTGAAATAACGTCTAGAAACTCAAAAGTGGCGTGTTCATTAATGTAGGCCATCCTATCCACATTTACGTATACGTATCTGGGTGTGAAATATATGGAGAACGTGTGACCAGCAAATTCAACTGACGCCAGTACCTGTACGTCTCGGATCAAGCGGTACGTTGAGCGAAAGACACATGACCGAAATTGGTTAATACTCATTGTCCAGGTTCTTGCAGACGGATGTGTGATCACCAATGTAAACTGGACAGCACCTTGATAGTGTGATATATTCCCTGATTTTAGATGCTGGTAATGGATAGCGAGACGAATATAATGTTATGAAGTATCTCATTGATCTAATTACTATAGTATGATATCATGGAATATGTGTGCGACCCCCGACTCTTCCTGCATTTTGTTTGTGAGCTACAGTTTTACAAATTGGCATCATAATTAAAAATAAACAGTGCATATGTGTGAGCGTGGGAGTGTGCGAGCGTGCGTGCGCATGTGTATGGTTACACACACGCATTTGTGCTTGCTTCATACAAAACAATTAACAGTCACGCACGCACGCACGCACGCACGCACGCACGCACGCACGCACGCGCCCACCCAAGCACGCATACATAAACCAGGCATGTCCTGTGTTGGAGAACTAACCTCGAGCGCTTTGGCAATGGCTTTCGTGCCGAGTGGACCGAGACCGTGGTTTTTCATAATGAAAGTCTTCTCCTGTGAGTGACGAAGGAAGTAGGTCACCGGAACTATGTCTAGTCGTTCGCATTCGGCCAGGTAATCCTTCATCCCCGTGCTGTCAAACGACTCGACTCCGCGCGCCCAAGCTGCAACAGTCGAAGCAGGTACGTTGGATATATTTTGTGCAATACCTTTTATAATAGTATTTGTGCATATAAAGTTGAATAAACCCGGGGACACTCACGTGTCCAGTGGAGGGAAGACCTAGACAATATATTGTCCACTGGTTTGGTCAAAGGGTGATTAAGTTGATGGTTAATCATGGCTTGATTGCCTCTGCAAATATGTCTAAAGTAAATATTTGGGGCTGGCTGCTTTCAGCCAGGTGAACTTAAGTGGCCTGGTATGGGGTCATTAGATCTATGCAAAAGGGTACATTCATGCCAAAAATATGCGGTTTACAGAGTCTAGACATCACGGATTAAGGGATAGGAAGTTAAGTTTGAGCTGAAGAAGAATGATGGGAAACATGCATTAACTGTGATGAAGCCAGTGAAACAACTGCCACTACTCCAGTCACAGTGCCTTGGAAAGCCAGTACATGTTTAAAGATTTACAATGCAAAGATATGGCCATGCGACTATGCATATATTTTATATGAAATGTCTTTATAAAAAGAATACACATTATTAAAATGATACCATAGGAAGTCCCATTGTTGAAAATATGTTAAACTGCATTCCAATGTATAAAGCACTAGTGTCATTTATAATTCCATGCAAGGTCTCAATTTTCAACTATATAATACTAAAGAAATAATTTTATGCATTCATTAAACGGAATTATAATTTATAATAAGTTTTTATTAATAATAAAATTAATAATCAGGGTTTTGTATGAATATTTTATTATGTCCAGGCCCAGCCCAAGCCCGGCCCGGCCCGCTCACACTAGGCCCAGGCCCGGCCCAAGCCCGATGTGTTTAAATTTTTTTCAGCCCAGGCCCGGCCCGGGCCCGCAATATGTAAGCCCAGGCTCGGCCCGGCCCGCGAAATTATGTAGAGGCTCGGGCCGGGCTTGGACCCAAAGCCCGGTCCGTGCAGGGCACTAATACAAACACGTTATTAATTTATTTATTTATTTAATAAATACAGTAGTACATTCTTATAACCACCAAGTCTCACTACAAACCAGTCCCACAACATGAACATGTCTGTAGAGTCATACATTGGGTCACACAGTTCCAGGCCCCCTCTCCCTCTCCCTCCCCCTCCCCCTCTCCCTCGGATATTCATGGAAGATTCTATCATTAGGAAAGTAGATAAAGTTGTAAACAGAGTAGAAGATGTAGATGTTTAGGAAGGACAGGCGAGAAAGAAGGGGAGGTGGATAAATTTTATATATTAAAGAATCTATCCAAGCATATGAAACTGAAAAGTGAAGCAGATTGTGGGGAAGCAATTTGTTGTAACATAATTACCAAGAACTCAACATTAACAATAGGAGTAGTTTATCATAGTCCAATCTTAGCACAAGAGGAAGATGTAAAACTACAAAAGCCTATGTGGGAGTTGAGCAAGGGGAATGTGTTATAATGGGTGATTTTAGCCATGGCCATATACAATGGAAATCATTAGAGAGTGCTGGAGGTGACGACCATCACTTTTTACTTCTAACACAGGATTGTTTCCTTACTCAACATGACTTGGAACCAACCAGGTGGGAATGTGTTCAATTTAATTGTGTCTTCTAAAAATTAATTAGTTGACAATGTTAAGGTTCAAGTGGTCATAACCAAATCCATTTTAATATAAAAGTAAAAACAAGGAATACATTTAAAAAACAATGGAAGAGGAACTTCAACAAAGACAAATATAAAGAGATGACAACATATCTAGCGAACATAAATTGGAATAACTTACTGAATAACAAGACGGCGACAAAATGCTGGACTTGTTTAAAAGATGAGATTGAGGGCATTCCTGGTATTAGTTCCATTAAGAAAATAAGGGAAAATGTACAGGAAGAAACACCTGTCAAAAGAGGCTATTAGAACAATTACTCACAAACAAGTGCTGTGGGGGTATATAAACACATTTTATATAGAAAATCCAGAAGAACATTTGAATAAAAGTTGGCAGGTAATATAAAAAATTACATGAAGAGTATATATGCTTGTGTAAGGAGTAAACAGAAAGTTCGACATAAGGTCGGACCACTGGATAACAACAGTGGAAGCATAATTTCAGACGGGTTTCAAATGGCAGAGGTCATGAATGAATATTTCAGCTCAGTTTTTACCACAGAAGATATCAGCTAACTTCCAGTTCCATTTACTAAATTTGAGGTCGATAAATCAGATCGTTTAGGGTTCTTAAAAGCAACGTCATGTCTAACCAATAGATTATGTTTTTTGGAAGAAATTACAAAGTGGGTAGATGAAGGGTCACCAGTGGATGTTGTCTATAAAGGGCCACATCAAACATTGTTACTTAAACTAAAAGCCCACGGTATAGGCAATGATGCAATCAACTGGATAGAAAAGTGGCTTACACACAGAAAACAGAGAGTAATTATAGTAGATGGTGAGATTTCAAACTGGAAATCTGTTTTGAGTGGGGTACCACAGGGATCAGTATTAGGCCCTATACTGTTTTTAATATATATAAATGAATTGGAAGATGACATATCTAGCAAAGTATTGAAATTTTAAGAGGACAAAAAAGTATTCAGTAAGGTTACAAATGATGCAGATAGCCAATTGGATAGGATGATCTAGATAAATGGTCAGAAAAATGGCTCATGTTATTAAATTTTGGGAAATGTAAATGCATACACATAGGACACAGAAACATGGACGAACAATGTAAAATGGGGGATGCTGTACTAAATACAACCACACAAAAAAGGACTTAGGAGTAACATTTAGCGCTGACCTGAACGTTTCAGAGCAATGTGGGATTGTTGCTTCAAAAGGAAATAAAATGAAAGGAGAACTATCACATATAAGGAGAAACAGCTAATTGTACCCCTGTGCAAAAACTAAAATTATCCCAGAATTGGGAGACCTTAGTTATGAAAGTCGCTTATTACAATGTGGTTTGACAACACTAGAGACCAGAAGAGGGAGACCAAATAGAAGTGTTTAAAATAATGAGTGGCTATGAGGATATTGACAGGAATATGTTCTTCAAACTTAAATGAGGCAGTAGAACCAGAGGACACAAAGCAGTATTAGTTAACGAACAGTGTATGTTGGACATGGGAAAGTACTCATTCTCACAGAGGGTGATAAATTAATGGAAAACACTGTCAAATGATTGTGTTAATGCTAGTGGTATGAATATGTTAAAACATATAATTGATAGATATCTGATAAGGGCGGGGTACATATAAATAATACAATTGTTGGACTCTCGATAAGCCAATGGCTTCCTTGTCCACTTGCCACCAGGAACGTGTAGTTTGGGATGGCAATCTTGTTAAATTGAACAGGTAAAACATATAGACCAGGTGGTCTGTTCATGTTGTATGAATAACAGCTCAGCCATTGACCAGTTGGCCATTGACATACAGAACACTTTTTCAAAGAGCACGGTGTGAAAGTGGATTCACAGACCAGACAATGATTTCATAACCTGAGCACTGATGATACTGCTCAATAAAGAGCACTTTTTTGCAATGGCGTGTTGTGAACTTGTGAAAGTGAATCTAGCAATAATAATTATTCAAAGAATTACGCATGTACTTGATTGTGCATTTGACAAATCAAATGTTTATGGGTAGCATGCAAATGCAAATGCAAGCGTTTAATGTACGCATTCAAATGCAAATGCATTTACAATTTCACGGAGGCATTTGAATGCGCATTCAAATATTCAACATTCAAATGCGCATTCAAGTTCAGTTGCATTTATTAACAACCCTGAAACGTTCCACTGATGTAATCCACAAAAATCAATTAATGAGATGGATTCATTAATATACAACAACGACAACAACACAATAAAAATATTCATAAAAATGACGGCAGAAAATAAAACGTGAGCCATTATAAAAACGACGAATGCCACAATGACATCGATGTACCTTCTGTGTCAAAGTCGAGATCCGTGTCGCAATCATCCTCTCCATCATCCGCTACACTGCAGCTATAATTGCTCGAAACCAAATCATATTCCTCGTCAGACGAACTGTCAACCTTCGACGTGTCATACGCTTCCTCGTCAGCGTCTTCATCGCAGCGCCCCTGTGTGACGAGAACCGGCGAGTCGCCGATAGGTGGTGCATCCATGTTAGACGACGTTCTCTGGAAAGCAGCACTGCAAGCGGGTGTTATATCATATAGCCCGCGAAGTACTGCTCCCGTGGTGTATCAAGAATAACAATTTAATTTAAGCATCAGTAGTTAGCAAGCGTTACGATGCATGATATTCCATTTGATGACCACAATTCGGATTAGTAAAATATTGTAAAAATTGTAAAATGTATTATACATATAGTCTAGTGTAAACAAAATATGCTTTCTTCCCACCTTGAAGCGAGCTCCGGAACTCTGGACTGCGAGTTAACCACTGACTCCCCTGGACGAGTCGTTTCATTCTTGTGCGAGTCGGCAGACGGGGCGGCCTAGTTGAATGGGTGGAAGGAAAGCAGAACAATTAATTAGAGAGAAACACCTCACATATTCGTATATATATATATATATATATATATATATATATATATATATATATATATATATATATATATATATATATATATATATATATATATATATATATATATATATATATATATATATATTTATATATATAATTGTAACAGGGAATAAAGTTTACTTAACGGTAGGAACAATAATACTGGAACGACAATACTACCGAAAACACCAGAATGGCTACATTAATAAGCTGTATGCCTGTGGAATACTAACTACCATGTATTTGCACATTCCCGTGCATGCATGTATACTTGCATAGATATCGATGTATATGTACTACATATGTACTATCGTTCATGCATATAATCACTGTAACATAATAATAATAATAATAACAACTTAGTTCTTATTAACACGTCCAACAGTTTAAATATGTGTACAGACTTTCGCCGTCTTTCCAGGTTGGCGTCCTGGTAGGATAATGTGAATGTAGACGAGTGTATGCTCTCATCTCGGTTGATCGCTGCCTATGTCTTCCACATGCAGATCACTTCATCCACATGTCTTCTCGGTAGTTGTGTGGTCTGTCACTCATTGATGGTGGACGGTGGTAGTTTCATTTCACTCTTCGTGTACTCCATATATTGTGTTCTTCTAGTCTGGTCTTAAACGATTTCCCCCGTCTCTCCTATATAGGCTGCACCGCAACTCTTACATTGTATTCGGTACACTAGTTATCCTTGTTCTTTCCGCTGTACTTTGTCGTTTAGTGTACCAACATGCGTGGCTGTGGTTGTGGGCACCCCGAACTTCTTCAGTACCCGATTACCCGTCTCTGAGACACCTTGTACGTATGGGATGACGACCTTCTGCATACTGTGGACGTACTATCATCGTCCTTCCTGGTAAACCGCGCATAAAGGAAGGAAATGCCCGTGTTCTTTTGTGAATCGTATGCTGCCTGTAGGGTCGACTGTGTACATAGGTTGTTGTTGAAATTCCTCTGCTTTGCCCGTTTGCGCTAGGAAAATTACATCATCCACAAATCGCTTCCAGTTCCTTGGGTTGCACTCATCTGGGCTGTGGGAATTATTTTTGTGTCTGATGCCCTCCATGTACAAGTTCACAGCAATGGGGGGAACTGGACTGCCAATTGCTACACCGAACCTCTGCTAGTACATTGCACCTCCATATTTAAAATACGCAGTCTCCAGCACGAATTTCAACAACTCCATTGTCTTATCTACTTTTGGGTTGGTTCTCTCTAGTCTCGGTCTGATTCCAGTGAACAAACAACAATTCAGCCATCACGGAACACACAACCACAGGCAAGCATCTGATAGAGTGGGAAGAAGCATAGGTGATAGATAGGGAGTGCCGCAGAAGGAGAATACAAAGAAGCGATATGGATACGGAAGACAGAGGCAGCTATCAACGGATATGAGGGGAACTACAAACTTCCGTGCATCTACCATGACGTCATCCTTCCAGTACGTCAGTCGTACTGAAGAATCCACGGAAAGACGGTGAAAGAATCTACATGTATTTAAACTGTTGGATATCTTAATAAGAATTGTGTTATTGTGAAAACTAACCTGAAGAATGTTCAATAATTAGAGTGCCAGGTAAAGTGCGCAGAAACGAGGTGAATAACATCTAAAATCATGCATTGCCAAATTACTACGGTTTACTATTCCATGTGTATTCCATGGGGTAACTGAACGTTTGAATGATCAACCGTGTAAATGTATGATAAATATAATATGCACGGTGTAAACTGTTCTTCGGGAGCAATAGATTTTAATTTATAAAAGTTAGAATTTAGAACCGATAAAGCGGGCGCAAACGACGAAAGCTAATAGGAGCCAATTTACAAACCTCGGAAGCAAATTATGTGACAATTAATATCGTTTCTTGTAAATAACATTACAGATAGTCGCGCACAGTGCACATCATGTGTTAACAAAGCTTTGTCAGAATATGAATTAGTCTGGTTATTATCCATAAACAACGGATAATTATAGATAGATAAATTCCACATTTCTTCAACTAGCTGCACAAGTAACAGTTTATGAAATAAACAAAATGTGTGCACGGAGCGTAGACCGATATAAAACTGTTTCTCACAAATATGTATGTCGAAGCATCGGCGTTCCTCGGTACACAGTTGTTGAACTTTCTCGAAGTAGTTGCGTCTTTTCGTGGATATAATTGCAATTACTTGCAACGTCTGCGTATAAACGTAAGGCGATAAAGTTGGGAATTAATGCATTTCCACTACTGCTATATATAGTTGCCTATTTAATGTTGCGGGTGTTTGAAACAACGGGGACTGTTTCATAGAGGTGCACTGTATTATTGTCTTTGTGCAGACGGCCCGTGCGTCAACGCGGGGACTTAGGGACCGTTTGAACAAATCGTATTGAAGGGAGGGGATCAAAGGCAGCGCCGCGCGGTGAAGTGTGACGGCACTACTGTTGTTTTAATTAATTTGTGTACCGTTCACGGCGCTGGGCTGCTACATAATACGAAAATTTATAAATATTATCGACATTTAAAAGTACTAATTCGGTGACCCCCTTCCGGGTCTGAGAATTAGTAAGCTTTGTACGAATAGGTAAATGTGGTAAGTGTGAACGGCCCCTTATTGTTATGCAGCGGGCATTATCGTGAAGCCAATGTCATTAATGCCTGTTTCCATACCAAGTAATATTGGGCAAATTAAGATAATGACTATGCAGTATGTTCAATGTTTTCATGCACATATGTCTCTCATAATTACTAAAACACCGTTTGAAAAAAAACAGTCGAAATTTTTATTAAATCAATAAATGTCCTGCAAATTGCAGAATATTAACCAGCAAACAAAATAATTCAATAAAGATGTAAGTAAATATTATATTAATCCGTACGTGTTCGTACGATGTTTCCCACAGCAGGATTAAATCGTAATCGTGTCTAATTCGGTTCGACAACGTCGACGTTTTAGTAATAGTTATTTTATTATATACTATATTATTATAGGTTATTATATTATTTTAATTTGCGTCATCTAGTGTACTGTATTTCAATTTATTTGCTCATTTTATATAATATACATATATATATATATATATATATATATATATATATATATATATATATATATATATATATATATATATATATATATATATATATATATATATATATATATATTACTAGTTTTAAAAGAGTATTAATATTTTATTTAATAATTTACAGTATCACATATATATATATATATATTTATATCTGGATTATCAGCATAATTGTGTGCATGTTTATGTATGTATTATTTTATTGCATTGATCTATCTACAGGAGTATGCGCTGTATAAGATCTAAATTATTATTATATATATTTATTTATTTCGGTGATAGTGATAACTTTTCTTTTAAATACAAGATCTTTGTAGTGGCGTGCAGCTGAACATGGCGTACCAGGTATACTAATGCTGTCAAATCAATTTGAATATTAGTAATCTTGTCTGTACCCGAGTGTTGTTTCTCAGCGCACTGCCACTGCTTGCTTTGTTTTTAACCAGTTACTTTTGCTAAAATACGGTGTTGCATGCAGATATACGCTTTGCACTGAACCGATTTTAAAAAGGATTAACTGGAGTAACGTACGTAAGTATGTGCATGTTTCTATTGATAGCGCTCCGGTCGATGTGTCTTGTTAAATGGTTAGAAGTTTTATACGTTTTGTGAAAACAAATTATAATTAAACTAATCTGCAGCTTCTTTTATACTAAACATCAAATTGTATTAAACACACTTATTAACCTAACAGTGTTATTTTAGCAATATTTAAAAATAAAATGACAAAATTCTTCCCCAGTAAAGATCAAAAAGTTGAAGGTACGTTCTTACATAGTTCGGTATATCCAGTCCTTAGAACCGTTCAAAGGGCGTTACACTTCGCCTCATGGCAGACCTGTTCATTCCAGCACAAACTCGATTCATACGGGTAGCTTCAGTCTCGCTGCAATTACTGTGCGAAGACTATTCGTTCAAATATGCACAACTGTCAATACATGTATTCGTTTATACAGCTGAGTGAACAAAACCAACGCGGAGTAAATGAAATTGTCCAAGCATCGAAACGGCGAGGATTCGTAACCGGGTTATCTCGATTGAGATTCCAGTGTTTTACCCACTATGTCATCACGCGCCAACATAATCACTGGACCACTGGTTTCGGAGAGCGATAGATGATGGGTGATCCAGTAAAACAAATAATTAAATAGAGTATCCTTGAGGTTCTGCAAGGTAAAACATTCCCAAGAAGCGGTGTTGAGAGACCATATTCGCTGTATTACTTACATGGCTCTCGGCAGCACGAGTCTCGCCAGGTGCTGCTGGAGATGCGGGCCTCGACGGCATGGTCCGACAACTAGTCGCTACAGATGGTCGTACCAGCAAATGTTCCGCCTACTCAAGACCGTTGTTTGGCCTTCTTCAGCGGCGAGTCCGTTCTCGTTGATAACTACTCTGTTACTGCGGGCGACTTGGAAACTTCATGGTTACGTAACAGCCAACCAAGGACCGACGAAACACCTGCGGACACAATGCTACGTCGTTTATGGCTTCGGCTTAGTTCAAACCCGCTGGGTATTCTACAGCTAAGCCGTATCTTCATTACTGCGCTATTAGAGCGACTGCACACGTTCACCAGTGCGGAACGGTAGGTTGTGTTGTTACTTGCCTGATGAGTGAACTTCGGCTAAGGACTGGCGAGTAAACAACACGGTGTGCACACATACCAATTCGTCGAATTTACTCAGATGTTTGATTTTCGTGTAATAATAATAATAGTAATAATAGCAACAACAATAATAATAATAATAATAATAATAATAATGGTAATAATAATAATAATAATAATATATATATATATATATATATATATATATATATATATATATATATATATATATACCTGGAAAAGTATTGTTGAAGGAGACTTAAAGATGGCTGAAAAGATCTACTTCAAACTTGACTGACTCGTAGAAGACCGTGCTGGCTGGAGAAGATTGGTTGGAGCCTTTTGTTTCAGTGCTTCTTTTGCTTCTTCCAATGTGTATACATAACAAGCAGATATATTCTTATGCTTCCAATAAAGACATCCATCGGTGCTACGTATTGCCAGCGCCGTCAAGAAAGGATCAATGTTGACCTGAAGAAACTTATGCCTTGCCGTAGACTCTTTCAATCGTCTTCTACTGCTGCAGATTTAATTAAGTCTGAATGGAAAATGTTGGCAGGTAGCAGAGTCCGTAATGCAATGCGGTGATACAACATATATTGGTCAGTTCAAGACGCGTCTACTTCAGCTTGAAGCAGGAGTAGATAATCTCCCAATAAACGTTTGGTTTGTCCGCAACAGGTGAGGATACAGTTTAGTGCAAGTGGTAGTGCACACCTGTATGAAAGCCTTAAATCTAGATGGACACAATTTGCGTTTGACCTTATGGTTGCATGGCATACCATTGATGCCGGTTGCTTTATTGTTAAGTCTGCACGAACCCAGGAGTACAACGGAAGATACTTTTTCACGGTGTCATAACAGCGGCAAAAGCTACCTGTATCCATTGTGCAAGTGAATGAACCAGCTCATCCCCGGGTCACATTCCTGTGTGTGACTCGCTCCGAACGTCGACTAGACATCTAAAATACCATTTAAGGATAATGATGATCATGGCCGAAGGTAACGTGTTTCTTCCTATTTTTCTAGGGGTGGTTAAATAATAATAATTTATTTTGATTTGTAACCATTGCAGTTAAATATTACACAAAAGGATGCATGTTAAACATGTATGTATGTATGTATGTATCTATGTATGTATGTATGTATGTATGTATGTATGTATGTATGTATGTATGTATGTATGTATGTATGTATGTATGTATGTATAAAATGAATAAGACATTAATGACAATAAAATAATACAGCATTAAATTACATACAAATGAATAGATGAATAAATAAAAGTATAATGAATGGATGAATAAATAAATTAAATTAAATATAGGCAAGCTACACATTGAAAACATAATCATCCTAATGCAGCCATTAGAACGAAAAGAATCCGAATTGGATAAACATATATAGGGAATTATGCCTTGTAGGTTTAAAGATATGATTCTAATGGGAACAAATGAAACTTGTATTTAGACAATTGGTTCCTTCTTCGTGCTGTTGACTCGTGTCTATTGTCGTGTCCACTGTCACCATCACCAGCAGTGCAAGGATAGGTACTCATACACATCACCACTGCGACAGCTTGACAATGAATTAAAAGTGGACAGTTGCGGATACACGATTGGTAGCCAGGGGCGACCGAATTGTTGTTTCCGACTTGCTACGTCATAGCTTTTACGCACACGAGAGACGTTATCGTGTTTCTAGTTAGATTTTAAATGCACAGGTCAATTGGTGACTTGTTGATAAATATTAAGAGTTTACAAAATAGATTAAAGATTAACAGAATTTGCACATCAAAGATAAGTCGTGGCAGCTGTGATATGGTGGGTGGCGCCACTGGCGCGGAGTTTAGCCCACTGTTTCCCTCAACATGTCTGTTTTGGCAGCACGTCAACATTTACACGTGAGAAAATATACCCAAACTGCATTATGTTTGTATACAGGTTCCTTACCTAAAGTAAATATTAATATTTAAGTATCTCTCACTGATCTTCACAGTGTTTGGGTAAATAAATTATTGATATGTTTACGTAGATATATAAATGTATAATTGTATAACCGTGTGTGACAAATAAGTATTCTCGTTGTAATGTGGACGTCGGATGAGAAAACAGTGGCGGCGCCGAGAGATAGCTTAGAAACAGGGGAAGAAACCTGACGAATGTCCTTTTCGTACTCGGATATCGTTGAGTAAAGTTTACGAGGAAGCAAAACAACAACAACAACAGCAACAGCAACAACAACAGCAACAACAGCGGCAACAACAACAGCAACATGTAATTATATTTAGTCAAATGGTACACGTAAAACTCATTTATGTAAATACCATACTGCAACAATAAGATAACGGAACATGAAATAATTTATTACACAAGTACATGTCGTCAAACATCCTCATCACAAGTATAATTCTAATATTTCGTTGCCTCAGAATAAAGCACACTGGCCACGTGTCTTCTATTGCCAACATTTCACAGGCATGTCTGTTTTACCGTCTCGTTTCAATTGTTACTGTTCTCAGTCGACGTGTAGCTCCATACTGTAAAAAAATTTCATCAGCTTTCGCTATACGTATCATGAGACTATCATCTTGTGCATTCACCGTTATTAGCCGACAGATGGCGCACTGATGCCACGATAAGTAGAGGTTTAGCTCACGGAGTACCATACGGGGTGAAGGCCGACGAATATTACTAAAGTACACGTATATTCAGATCGGTTTTGTGAATATTCTTGTTCGTTTAGTTATAACTTGAAAAAACCTTGCTCTATCGACATGGTCCATAATACAAATGCTTCATTTCAACAATGAAATGTCAAAATTTTATTAAGCAGACATAAATCCACCTGATATATGTATTAGCTAAAATAACCCGACATTCAATCTTCCTCAATCAATACCCGGATTTCAGCATGCCCTAAACTTCAAAACGTCGGTCTGACCCCAGTGTACAGGGAAGATGGCTTTATGTGTCTGTGGTGAACTCGTCACGTTCACCAAGCGCCAGCGCAACCTTTCTCCCTTTCCTCTCTCCCGTCTCCTCCCCGTCATCTTGGCTTCTGTCCACCGCAAGAGCAGTTAGATCCTTTTTCTGGTCACGTTGCTCCTTCCGGAACTCGTCGTCACCGGCCAACAGTTCCCTGAAGCACAAACGTCAGTTGGGTCTTAAGTTATTAAACGAACGTTACGCAATCTCAACGTAGACCAGTTCCATTAAAGGATGACAAGCACGGTTATATGATTGCGTAGCGCTGTTGAAGAGGCAAAGCAATGAAAATCCACTTTGTTTTGTAATATATGTTTGATTGGATATGGGTCTGTTAGACTAACATCTAACACACCAACATTTATTTTTATTTTTTATTCTTCAACAATTTATTTGTCGATGAATCAAAACAAGTCCATTTTCGTGTATTTGAAGTACAGTAGGCACACATCCAACCTACCACATCCAACCTACCACATCCAACCTACCACATCCATCCTACCACATCCATCCTACCACATCCATCCTACCACATCCAACCTACCACATCCAACCTACCACATCCATCCTACCACATCCATCCTACCACATCCATCCTACCACATCCATCCTACCACATCCATCTTACCACATCCAACCTACCACATCCAACCTGCCACATCCAACCTACCACATCCAACCTACCACATCCATCCTACCACATCCATCCTACCACATCCAACCTACCACATCCAACCTACCACATCCATCCTACCACATCCATCCTACCACATCCATCCTACCACATCCATCCTACCACATCCATCCTACCACATCCATCCTACCACATCCAACCTACCACATCCATCCTACCACATCCATCCTACCACATCCATCCTACCACATCCAACCTACCACATCCAACCTACCAAATCCAACCTACCACATCCATCCTACCACATCCATCCTACCACATCCAACCTACCACATCCAACCTACCACATCCAACCTACCACATCCAACCTACCACATCCATCCTACCACATCCAACCTACCATATGGTGCAAAAAATCATATCGAGTGCAAGTAAAATCGCTCGTGACCTTATTTTATGACGTACAAAAAAAGACTATTAAAATCGAGTTCTACATAGGCCGCTGACATAACTGTTGTATTTTTACTGCTTTATGCCATTTGTCTACTGTAGATGTAAAGTGTTGCTCGTTATGCATTGGTTGAATTATATAGTTCGCTAAGCCGATGCATTATGTAACAATAATTATGCAAATTATTTTTAAAATGACTTACGCGAAATCGATTTCTCCGTCGCCATTTTTGTCGAGCTTCGCAATGAATTTGTCCACTTCTTTTTCGGAGATGTCAATTCCCTTTGACTGGCGGACACAAATAGTAACAAGTAACGACAAGAAGTAATCGTAATCATCATTAAATAATACGTTCATATCTAGTTAATGTTGCTGGAACGTCTACCGTGACGTCTTCATCGTAATACTAACATACGTCAGGAGTTATTGACTTCAACCTGTGTTTGTAGATACTATGCACGCGATTCAAACATTATGCTTTGTTGACTCGTCCATAAAACCTAACAATCGGATACTGTGAAAAGCAGAAATGTCCGACAAACATTAAACATTTTCCCAAGATCCGATCGAATTAATGTATTTACGTTAGTTATAATTAAAAGTAGATATGCCTGTCTTAACATTTCTGTACACTCCTCAAGATTTGTGAGGCAATTTCGCCATGGTGGTCACGATGATGCCTCAAAATGAAACGAAATTACATTATATAATAATTTGTTCCCATTTCAAAAGAATGATTTTGAAGCAGATCGTGTGATGAAAAAGTATCACAATCGATGCATGGTTAACATAATAATTAACTGGTGTTACAATTGTCCAAAGCAATCATAACTACGGACATTAGTTAACGAACATGACAATTATGCCTGAAGTAAAATAATATTATAATACCCGAAAAGGCTAATTGCATATATTGTATACGCTTTGCTCACTTATTGCACACAGAGAGTGACGTCAACTATTATCATTTGTTAGTAAAACCATCATCGACATTATTACTTTCCAGTTCCACTTACTTGTCCACCCTTCAGTATTTCGTTCCTGGACAATGACCAACTGTTATCCGTGTCGAACTGTTTGAATACGTCGATGAGTCGATACTTGGTCTTCTCGGCGTATTTCCTCAGCTTCCCCATCGTGTCGCTCTCGAAGTCGAGTTCGGGTTCGTCCTCGTCAATGTATATGAGATGCTTGCCTCGGAACAGCACGCCCCCGTGAACTACCTGCAATGGGCAGGAGGCGGACGCCGCCAATCGGTGAAGACAGTGACGAAACGAAACAACTGTTAATGTGGTTGCCGTTACGTACTCTGGTCCTTTCTTGAAATGCAATCAATAACGTGCTAGCTGTATGCCTCAGCCTAATGTTATCTGAGTATGCAACATTGGTAAGTCTAACATCTTGCAAAGGGAAGGTCATCGGAGGGGGGGGGCATCGGGGGAAGATTATTTTGCCATGATTCCATGCAGTGGGACAACAGGCTACATACGAAACAAATGAAACATTAAGCTAAAGAGGATCCATGACCCAAACCCCCATCAACTGGTAGGCAGGTCAAAAACAAAGCAATACTTGTTCGTGTCGGTCAACCCTGTGTTCTAATCGTACTTCCGAACATCGGTGGTTCGTCGTTCACACTGCTGTATAGATAGGTACCTGGCAATGGTGGAATTATATGAAGGAATTGCTTTCGCACAATAATTGCGACGGGGTTGAAGTATACAGTGCTAACAATTATCCTAGAGGACAACATGTGATTAATATAAAAACTATGCCATTGCCTCTTAGAAGTCCTATACGATCATAGTACCACTATGGGTACACTTGATAATCTGGAAGCCGTTGAAAGAGTGCTTTACCTGCAGGAACGGTATGTTTGGTCGCTCCGTGTTGATGTGTTCGTGCAACTTTTCAAACTTGTCACTCACCACGACGTTCTGTTGCGAACAAACACAAAGGCTCGTTTTATTAAGGAAAGTGACATTTGATGATTCTCATCACAATTACCGTGATAGCCATCAACATCTTCGGCGGCAGAAGTAGTGCAAGTGACAGTGACAACAATACCATTACCACCACCACCACCACCACCACCACCACCACCACCAACAACAACAACAACAACAACAACAACAACAACAACAACAACAACAACAACAACAACAACACCACCACCACCACCACCACCAACAACAACAACAACAACAAGAACAACAACAATAACAACAGCAACAGCAACACTTCTACCAACAACAACAACAACGATAAAACGACGACGACAGCTTTTATTGAAATATAGAGCTATAATGTATTTATCATCGCAGGTGTGCCTGCAGCAATAGTAACAGTACAATCGTAACCAGTGGTGACGCGGTAGGAACAGTAACGGCGGCAGCGAGAACGGCGGTAGCAGCGGCGGATTCAGCAGCAGCAGCAGCGGCAGCAGCAGCAGCGGCAGCAGCAGCAGCAGAAGCAGCAGCAGCTCGACATAGAACCGACGAAAAATAGTATAGGAAGAATAATACTTAACGCACATTGATGTCAAGTAGCGTCAGCGCCGTGTTTTCTGTGTTTTTGTGTATAGCTTCCAACAACGACACTGCTCCGTCGGCGCTTATTGGGTTTTGACCGATCTACAAAAATAGACGAAGACAAGACGAACACGCATTTAACAAGTATAATTTTCGCTATTTCAGTATAATGCAAATGGGGCGAAATTTACGTCAATAGCGTAATCAAAGATAAACATTCTGCAGACGAACAATATCACACGTATTCGTACAGATAGTTAGTTCATTAATATAAGCTAAATGACTAAGTTAAGTGAAGATAAAACAGAAAACAGCGTATTTCTAAAGATAATTTTGCTTTTTTCAGTATGTTCGAGTATTTATTTAATTACTTTAATGATCGGTTTCGCAAAAGGGGTGTGTTTCTTTATAACGCTGGTTACTTTATAGACCCATTGCATTTGATTCGAATTGTTGCATTAGGTTTGTCTGAAAAGTTTATCTCACCCTCAATGTTTGTAAAGTTTCGTTGACTTCGATACCACGTGCAATTTCTATGGCGCCCTCTGTCGTGATTCTGTTACTGCTGATGTTCAGGTCAACGAGACATTGGTTGGCCTTCAACGCCTGTCCAATTAACTTAGCACCGTCGTCTGCCAGACCGTTCATGGCGAGATTTAAGTACTTCAAGCCGTAATTTTCCTGCAATCGACGAATGTAATGTGTGTTATTGACAGCATATCGTTGTGTAAATGCAGTTTCAGAAATGTACTTGACAACACCGAGTCTAGAGGAGAGGGTACTGATAAAATACGAAGGTAAAAATAAAAAACGTATAGGATAAACTTCCACAAAGGTGACTATAAATATATGAGAAAATACTTAGCAAAGCTAGATTGGAATAACATGCTGATGAATAAGACCGCAATTGAATGTTGGAATATTCTAAAATATGAAATTGAGAGTATCATCGATAAATTTGTTCCCTTGAAAAAAACAAGGAAAACGGTCTAAAAAGAAACATTATCAAAAGAAGCTATTAGAAAAATAGTGTTTAAGCAAACTATGTGGAGGGTTTATAGGCGTACCAGAAAGGATGAAGACTATGCAAATTACAAGGAGGCACTTAACCTAGTTACAACTGAAATTAGAAAATCTAAAAGAACCTTTGAAAAAAAATTGGCAGGTAATGTAAAACATTATAGCAAGAATGTATATGCTTATGTAAGGAGTAAACAGAAAGTTCGAGATAAGGTCGGACCACTGGAAAACAACAGGGCAAACATAATTTCAGACGGGTTTCAAATGGAAGAGGTCCTGAATGAGTATTTCAGCTCAGTTTTTACCACAGAAGATATCAGCTCCCTTCCAGTTCCATTTGATAAATTTGAGGGCAATAAATCAGAACATTTAGGGCAGTTATTTGTAACTCCTGAAATGATAGCAAACAAAATTAAGAAGATGAAAGATAATAAATCACCTGGAGTTGATAGGATACCACCAAAACTGCTTAAGGAAATTGTTGAGCAAATTAGCACACCACTTGCAAAATTGTTTAACTTGTCACTAGAAGAAGGAATAGTTCCTTCACAATGGAAAGAAGCAAACATTACGCCACTATTTAAAAAGGGATCGAGGAACAAGCCAGAACATTACAGACCAGTGAGTTTATCATCAGTTGTATGTAAATTACTCGAAACATAAATTAGAGACTTCCTTGTAAAACATAATTTAGAGAATTCCTTGTAAAACAAAATTTAATAAGTACAACTCAACATGGGTTCCTAAAAGCAAGGTCATGTCTAGCCAATCTCTTATGTTTTTTTAAAGAAATTATAAAGTGTGTAGATGACGGGTTACCAGTGGATGTTGTCTACTTAGATTTCCAGAAAGCTTTCGATAAAATGAAATGCCACACCAAAGATTGTTACTTAAACTAAAAGCCCATGGCATAGGTAATGATGTAATCAACTGGATAGAAAAGTTGCTTACACACAGAAGACAGAAAGTAATAGTAGATGGTGAGATTTCAAAATGGAAATCAGTTTTGAGTGGGGCACCAGGGGGATCAGTATTAGGCCCTATACTGTTTTTAATATATATATATATATATATATATATATATATAAATGATTTAGAAGATGATATATCTATCAAAGTACTCAAATTTGCAGATGACACAAAAGTATTCCGAAAGGTTACAACTGATACAGATAAACAAAGTTGACAGGTTGATCTAGATAAATTAGTTAAATGGTCAGAAAAATGGCAAATGTTATTACATTTTGGGAAGTGTAAATGTATACACATAGGACATGGCATAGGTAATGATGTAATCAACTGGATAGAAAAGTTGCTTACACACAGAAGACAGAAAGTAATAGTAGATGGTGAGATTTCAAAATGGAAATCAGTTTTGATTGGGGCACCACGGGGATCAGTATTAGGCCCTATACTGTTTTTAATATATATATATATATATAAATGATTTAGAAGATGATATATCTAGCAAAGTACTCAAATTTGCAGATGACACAAAAGTATTCCGAAAGGTTACAACTGATACAGATAAACAAAGTTGACAGGTTGATCTAGATAAATTAGTTAAATGGTCAGAAAAATGGCAAATGTTATTAATTTTTGGGAAGTGTAAATGTATACACATAGGACATGGAAACATCGATGAAGAATATAAAATGGGGGATGTTGTACTAGGTAGAACCACAAAAGAAAAGGACTTAGGAGTAACATTTAGTGCTGACATGAAAGTTTCAGAGCAATGTTGGATTGCTGCTTCAAAAGGAAATCAAATTATAAGGCTAATTAGGAGAACTATCATGTATAAGGAGAAACAGCTAACTGTACCCCTGTACAAAGCAATAGTTAGACCGCATTTGGAATATTGTATTCAAGCATGGAGGCCATATCGTAAAAAGAACATAGACAAGCTAGAAAGAACACAACGAAGAGCAATTAAACTGATTCCAGAATTGAATGACCTTAGTTACGAAAGTCGCTTATTACAATGTGGTTTGACAACACTAGAGACCAGGAGACTAAGAGGAGACCAAATAGAAGTTTTTGAAATAGTGAATGGTTATGAGGATGTTGATAAGAATATGTTCTACAAACTTAAAGAAGGCAGTAGAACCAGATAACACAAAGCAGCATTAGTTAAGGAGCAGTGTAGTTTGGACATGAGAAAATACTCTTTCTCACAGAGTGTGATAAATGAAAGGAACAAACTGCCAAATGATTGTGTTAATGATAGTAGTGTGAATATGTTTAAAAATAGTAGAATTGACAGATATTTGATAAGGGCGTGCTACACATAGATGAGAAAATTGTTGGACTCTCGATAAGCCAACGGCTTCCTTGTCCACTTGCCATCTGGAACTTGTTGTTTGGGATGGCAATCTTGTTAAATCTTGTTAAATGTGGGACAGCCTGCTTGCCTTACCGTCTAGCGAGCAGAAGAAGAACTAAATCCCAGAATTCATTTGCCGAAGAAGGCCGATTGCCGAAACGTTGAAGTGAATTCACTTTAATGGTTGTGTTAAGAACAAAAATGTGCAATAAATGTTATGCGCCCAACTTGAAGAGCAATTTCACCAATCATACTGTGTGTGAGTGTCTACAAGCTTAGACACTCACATAACTCTAGTGACATATGCCTAGTGACATATGGTGTCTTAGCTAGTTGTGTAGTAGTTTAGTCTTAAGCATTCCACTACGAACATGGTGAAAATATTCTTACCTTAATTATATCGGCCAGATATTCAGCGCCTTTCATCCGGAAGTGATTCCAGCTTAGGTCAAGCATGCGCAGAAATTCATTTCCAGCCAGTGCATCCCGGAAATGCATCGCAGTGTCGTCGTCAAATTGGTTGTGTTTCATCGATAACTTCTGCAGTGTCGTATTACTCTGGCGAACAGTGCAACAGCAGACTCAAGCGAAATCATTTCACCTTGTTCAATGATACTCCTATTAATACAAGAAAACGCTGTCTTGATACTGAAGTAGATAGCCACACAGGAATGTGATAAGCATTGTGACTTTGAGTGCAGTTGTCATCAAATATACATGCAGCTATCATCAACAGCAACAATAGTTATTATGCTGAACACTCACATTTTATTTATTTTGTACATGAATACACTTATTCATCTGTGCATGAGTAATGTATATATATAGCACGGGTAATGCGTTTTCTATGCGTAATTGTTGTCTTACCTCTAGTATCTGACTGAAGTACCTCCCATCACAATCCCTGAATCCGTTTCCTAATATAACAAAAGCCAATGTATATTGAAACACCTACTGAATACCACAGCGTAATTTTCATAACGCCCAGTTAACGAAATACTGTATTTTTATGTTCCACTGTAGCTTGTTATGAATATTTTCAGACGTTTAGTTGTGCTCCTAAAATTATTGGTATATGACATTGTGGCGCGGTTTATGTTTTGTTATGATAAAGTCATGTATATAGTTTACTGTAAAGGTATGACAAAATAATGCACAATTATAAAAATAGTCGCTTAAATATTTAATTAAAAAAGAGGATGAACTGCGTTTTTGTACTTTGAGTGGAATTGTTGTCGAACGCATTTCTTGTCTTAAACAAATCTGAGTAAATCACTGTACGCTATGATATTTTGCCTATGAAATATAGCCCCACATGTGAAACTAAGACAAAGACATGCAACGACCTCGTGGTAGCAGGTAGCACTAGGGAGGTGACCTTGTTTTCAAGACAGTTATATAAGCAACATTGCACGACACAGTGTGTCTTCCGTTTACTGTGTCGACGACTGAATCATTATACAATGTTGTTGTAAAACCACAGCCCACAACGTCTGACTGCTTACCGGAAACTTACCGGAAACTTACCGGAAACTTCAAGAGTGCTGATCGTGGAGTTTTCTAGCATCATCTCACTTATGGCCGCTGCTCCGATACTTCCAATGTTATTTTCCGACAGAATCTGTTAATTGCAAACGATATTAAAAGTTAGCCCCTACACCCAGTAGCGTATCCAAGATCACGCAGGGGGCGGGAAGCAAAAGGGGGCCAAGCTAATTCACCCATTACCCCATTAGTTGACTACGCTACCATGTAGTGGCGCAACAGGTTACATACGAATACGAATAAAAAATCAAACAAAAAGTTAAGCCAAAGGGTGGTATTGCCCAATGCCCATCCCCAAATATGCAACTGCCTAAACCATTGTGATACTGAGAACAAACGACCAACACTTAATTGGCATATGTAGTTATATGGGCTGAGGTCCAGGCAGATAGTTTTAGTTTTGAGTGTAGGGGATGTACGAAGATGAAGGAACTAGAGGTGGAGTTGGAAGAGCTGAGGCTGCTCGTTGTGGCAATGGTGGGAAGGGAACAGGGGGGTTGTGTCAGTAGTTCCGGTGGGGGAACAGTAGATGATAAAGTGGGGAAAGACACAAGAGATGCTAGGGAGAGCTCACCGCAGCCTGGGAGGAAGCTGAGAGGAGGGAAGGTGACAGGTCGTAGGGAGACAGGACGTAAGGAGACGGGAAGGAAAGGAACGGGAGGGAAGACAACCGGAGCGAAGGAGAGGGGAGTAGGGGAGACAGGAGGGAAGGAGAAGGGAGTGGGGGAAACAGGAGGGAAGGAGAAGGGAGTGGGGGAGACGGGAGGGAAAATAACCGGAGTGAAGGAGAGGGAAGTGGGAGAGACAAGAGCAAAGGAGTGATAAGTGGGGGAGACAGGAGCGAAAGTGACAGGAGGGAAGGGGTCAGGACAGAATGTGATGGAGGGGATCGAACGGAAGAGTTATTCTGCAGCAGTGATAGAGGGGGTGAGGAACAGAGCGAGGGTGTTTGTGGGGGGTTCGATAGTTAGGAAGACCGACAGAGTCTTAAACAAGGGAGATGATGTGGTGGTCTGCTTGCCTGGAGCCAAAATAGAGGCGATAACTGAGAGGGTAAAAAACATCGTAGGCTCGGGTAAGGGTGGATCTGTTTTAGTACACGTAGGGACAAATAACGTAGAGAGGGAGGGTACAACTGCCATAGTTAGGAAATATAGGCAGTTGGTCAGAACACTAAAACAGACGCGGGTTGAGCAGGTAATACTGTCAGGGATTTTACCTGTAATGGGCAGGAGGGGTCACAAATATCGAAATTGTCGGGGGGTGGCAATTAACATGTTAGTCCAGAAGTTATGTAGGGAAGAGGAAGTTGGATTTGTGGATTTATGGGGAAGTTTTGTTAGGAGGGCTGATATGTACATGAAGGATGGGCTTCATTTAAGTGGAAAGGGGGCGGCAGTATTCGCGGACAAACTTTCAGCAGCAGTAGATAGTGACTTGGGTACAATGACAAATATTTTTGGAAGTAAACATTCTTTAAACTAGAAGTGCAGGGGGGTTACCTAGAGGTGTCTCAAGCAGACCAAGAGGCCACTAGCACAGATAAACCAATATCCAATCATCCGAAAAACATATCTGAAAAAGGTTATAGATGCGTATGTTTAAATGCAAGGAGCATAGTAAATAAGAAAATCGAATTAAACATTATGGTAGAAGATACTGATCCTCACATAATTGGTATAACTGAATCATGGGCCAACATAGATATAACAGATGCTGAATTAGGACTGACAGGATATGTAATGTTTAGGAAAGATCGAATAGGAAGAAGGGGCGGGGGAGTTATTTTATATGTTAAAGAATCTATTCAAGCTTATGAAATAAAACTAGAAAGGGAAGCAGATTGCGATGAAGCTGTTTTGTGCAAAATTGTTTCAGGAAATTCAAAATTAACTATTGGATTAGTTTACCGAAGTCCAAACATAAACGAAGAGGACAACACAAAAATAAAAAACGCTATAAAGGAAGTTAGTAAAGGGGAATGTCTCATAATGGGAGATTTTAACCATGGACACATACAATGGAATTCTCTAGAGAGCACAGGGATTGAGGACCAGCAATTTCTATTTTTAATCCAGGATAGCTTTCTTACTCAGCACGTACTAGAACCAACCAGGGGAGAAAATGTATTAGATATAGTTTTGTCATCACAAAAAGAATTAGTGGACAATGTAAAAATATTTCAACCATTGGGTAATAGTGACCATAATCAAATACATTTTGACATCAATGTAAAATCAGAAAGTAAAAATAAGAAAACGTACAAGAGAAACTTCCACAAAGGTAACTACAAAGATATGAGAAAATACTTAGCAAAGCTAGATTGGAATAACATGCTGATGAATAAGACCGCAACTGAATGTTGGAATATTCTAAAATATGAAATTGAGAATATCATCGATAAATTTGTTCCCTTCCAAAAACAAGGAAAACGGTGTAGAAAGAAACACTTGTCAAAAGAGTCTATTAGAAAAATAATGCTAAAACAAACTATGTGGAGGGTTTATAGGCGTACCAGAAAGGACGAAGACTATGCAAAATACAAAGAGGCACTTAATGCAGCTACAACTGAAATCAGACAATCTAAAAGAAGCTATGAGCAAAAACTAGCATGTAACATAAAAAATGACAGCAAGAGTTTTTATGCATATGTCAGGAGTAAACAAAACGTACAAGACAAGGTTGGACCTCTAGAAGACAGTGCTGGAAATATAATATCACAGGGGTTTTTAATGGCGGAAGACCTAAATGGTTACTTCAGTTCAGTGTTTACCAAAGAAGATATTAGTTCATTACCAGTTGCTGATGCTAAATTTCAGGGGGCTAAATCTGACTATTTAGGTCCGTTAGTTGTAACTCCAGAATTGGTAGCTAAGAAAATAAAGGCAATGAAGGATAACAAATCACAGGGAGTGGATGGGATTCCTCCAAAATTACTAATGGAAACAGTAGAACAAATCAGTATACCACTTGCAAGAGTATTCAACTTGTCATTAAAAGAGGGAGTTGTTCCGTTTGAATGGAAATAAGCAAACATCATACCATTATTTAAAAAGGGTTCGAGAAATAAGTCAGAGAATTACAGACCAGTGAGTTTAACGTCAGTGATTTGTAAATTATTAGAAAGGTTAATTAAAGACCATATGGTGGAATTCCTCGTTAAGCATACATTATTAAATTCATCTCAACATGGATTCCTTAAAGCGAGGTCATGCTTAACAAATATGTTATGTTTTTTGGAAGAAATCACTAAGTGGATAGACGTGGGATCGCCAGTAGATATTATCTACTTAGATTTTCAGAAAGCTTTTGACAAAGTGCCACATCAAAGATTACTACTTAAATTAAAAGCCCATGGTATCGGGGATAGCATAACTGACTGGATAGAACAATGGCTGACTGACAGAAGACAACGAGTTGTAGTAGATGGAGAAGTTTCAAATTGGAAATCGGTTTTGAGTGGGGTACCTCAAGGATCAGTATTAGGACCTATATTATTCTTAATTTATATCAATGACTTGGACGACAGTATAACAAGTAACGTACTGAAATTTGCGGATGACACAAAACTGTTTAGAAAGGTTAATACTGATGGTGATAAACAACATTTACAAAACGATCTAGACAGATTAGTGAAATGGTCTGAGAAATGGCAGATGATGTTCAATTTTAGGAAATGTAAATGCCTACATACAGGACATAGGAACTTGAATGTAAACTATAAAATGGGAGATACTGTTCTGGGTACTACTGTAAAAGAAAAGGACTTAGGAGTTACAATAAGCGCTGATATGAAAGTTTCAGAGCAGTGCGGTATTGCAGCTTCAAAGGGTAATCAAATTCTTGGATTGATTAGAAGAAACATAACATACAAGGGAAAAAAGTTAATTATACCTCTTTATAAAGCAATAGTTAGACCTCATTTAGAATACTGTATACAAGCATGGAGGCCATATCGTAAGAAGGATATAGATACGCTTGAACGCATACAAAGGAGAGCAACTAAAATGATTCCAAAACTGAGAGACCTTAGTTATGAAGAACGCTTGAAAGAATGTGGTTTAACAACTCTAGAGACAAGGAGGTTAAGAGGAGATCAGATTGAAGTTTTTAAGATATTGAATGGGTATGAAAATATTGATAGAAATATGTTTTTCTCACTCAAGAAGGATAGCAGAACTAGAGGACATGAGGTAAAATTAGTAAAGGATCAATGTAGATTGGACATCAGGAAGCACTCGTTCTCACAGAGGACAATAAATGAATGGAACAAATTGTCTACAGATTGTGTAACTGCTAGCAGCGTGAATATGTTTAAAAACAAGGTTGACACATATCTCAGGAGGGCGGGCTATAAGTAGATGAACATTGTTGGACTCTCGATAAGCCAATGGCTTCCTTGTCCACTTGCCATCTGGGCCTTTGGCTTGGATGGCAAATCTTGTTAAATCTTGTTAAATATGTAGTCATATGTAGTTATATGTAGTCATATGTAGTTATATGTAGTCATATGTAGTTATATGTAGTCATATGTAGTCATCAAGCAGCAAAATGTGTGGCCGCTTCAGGTAAAACCAAGAAGCCGATATAATTATATAACAACACATCGCATCATTGACAACTGACACTTTGTTCTTCAATGTAATTAAAATACAACTGTTAGTTGAACACTAGTCGCCGTATTGTCACTTACTAGTTCATTGACATACAAGTTGTCCTTTAGAACTCGTGCTAAGTAAACGCAGCCCCTGTTTCCGATATGGTTGCCTTCTAAGTCGATCTTTTCGATGGTCGTGTTGACCTGCAATACGCGAACAAAGGTCATTGGCACTTGATTACTAGCCCGAATTCCAAATAAGGTGATCAACCATAAATCTAAGATGTCACTGTACAATAATTAATTACTACTGATATACGTTACCGCTACCTCTTCACGAATATGTTGTAGTCGTTAATATTGTCATTGTCATAACATCTTAATTGGTCTTCGTTGTCATAATGTGCATCAGCCACATCATCTCCTCGCAACATTATCATCAGAGGCGTAAATTACCATTAGTCATATCGCTGTCATGTTATTGTTGTTGTTGTCGTCATCATTGTCATTGTCGCCGCTGTCGCCATTGTCGCCGTTGTCGTTGTCGTCTTCTATAATATCGTCGCCACTGCCTTCGCTTCGGACGGACGAACGCACAAATGAGCTAAGAAGGATAAGCAAGGTTAACACAATCGAACGCCACATTACTGACCTCGAACGGTTTGGCGATTGCTTTGGCTCCCCGCGGCCCCAGCTGGTAATGTTTCATCACGAACGCCTTGTCGTGTACGTGGCGAGCGAAGTAGGACGCCGGGATGACGCCGAGTTTGTTGCATTCGGCGATGTAGTCTTTCAATCCGGACGGGTCGAAATCGCCTTGGTTCGCCAACAACCATTCTAAACGACAAGGATGTAACATAAGCAAGCGTAGGCGGTAACTCCAATGGAATTTTCGACGAGACATGTGCCAATATATATATATATATATATATATATATATATATATATATATATATATATATATATATATATATATATATATATATATATATATATATATATATATATATATATAATGAAACAATAAAATAAAACATGGTTATCACACCAAGCGATTTATACATAGAATTTAAACATTTGTGATTTTTTTTTATTTGTTAATATGTACCAAATGTAATACAAATTGGAGGTGGCTAAGAACTGTTTTGGTTGATTTTATATGAAAATTTTGCTTTGCAGGCTAAAGTTCAGAGGGGGTTACTGGCTACATATCTGAAAAAAAACTCATTTATTATCTTTGCATTACATGATAGCAACTTTTTAAACCCAGAAAAATGGGGTCATATGATCCGTTCACCCCGATTCGTATCATTAAAAGTAGACCACATAATTAACACATTAACCACAGTACTCAATCGCGCCAAATATGCCAGATATTAGCAAGATAATAATTCAGTAGATGCTGATATGCCGAAATATGATAGGAAAAAATAATCTATATTTTTATATTTTAACTTTACATAAAAAATATAGTAACCTATTTGTTTTACCTATCGTGTATTATGGGTTCCCAGAGAAGTTGTGATGGCCTTGTAATGAACAGGTCTGCCAAGGGTGAAGTGTTAAGCACTGTGAGCAGTCCCAAGGACTGGATACTACTCGATGTACTTTTTTAAATCGGTCACAGAGAAAGCCGCAATGACAATAACTACAGTAATCGAATACACTAGAAAAAATTCCAATAGCAATGCCTTCGTACTTGGTGCTGCCTGTCAACATCTCTCGAAATTACGAAGTAACACTGAAAGTAATAGTAACGTCTAGCGACGTATTGCCCTTGTATTACGTAACTTGGGACAATCGAAGGAAATACGGATGATGTTGTCAACAGTTGTACGTAATTGGTCGCACAGCGTTGCGAACAACTGCACGTAATAACTACGAAAGGTAATTCGACTGTTCGTTGAAAAGGTGATAGCGGGGTGAATTTCGAAAAAGTTAACCTGAGACAACCCGACCGTGGAGCGTTGCTGATCCCCTGAAAGTTTGGTACCCGACATAAGCAGTGTGTAGGAGGAATACCATAACATATAAACATACTAACAAACACATGCTGGATTATAGTAATATTTGTGCCGGCTACTGAATATGACTGTCCTTACTCTTGTCGTCGACTTCCAGGTCAGTGTCGTAGCCGTCTTCCTGGTCGATGTCCCCCGGTTCAAACGTACAGCTGTTGCTACGCGACGACAGGTCATACTCGCCCTCCGAGGACTGGCCACCAGATGTGACGTCATCCTCGAAGTACTGGTCTCTGTCGGACCACTGGGTGATGAGAACGCACGAGTCCTCATTTACGACGCCGTCCTGCTCTTCGTTGCGCCCGCGGGATGGCGTGCGCAGAAAGCGGGCACTCGAGCACTGCGAAGGGACCCGCGCCAGTCTCGATGGCCCATCGTCGTCACACGGCGAAATGACCTGGAGGGTCAAAGAAAGCAGCGCTGTAGCATTGCGGTCACCTCCACAGACAATAATAGAATGTGCCCGGATTAACCTGTGACACCTCTGGTGCAAAATAGAGTGTGCCCGGATTAACCTGCGACACCTCTGGTGCAAAGTATTACACTAATATAAAGGTGAAAACCCGTGAGATTGTCGACTGAAGTACAACACTAATTCGCGCGGATCTTCTTCTTCTTCCGGGCACGAGTAAACCCTCTCTTCAAGGCTTATAGACTCGGTATGTGTGCACACGTGCTAAAGTGCTGTAAATGAAAATAATAAAATAGATATCCTGTCTGAAAATCTCCAAACTTTGCGCTGCAGCTGCGCTGGCTTGTAGCTTATTCCAACTGGCTATTGTGCGGGGTAAAAAGCTATACTAGATTAATTGCTTAGTGATTAGGGTGAGCTGAAAAGCGTCAGAATGCGTGTAACTATCTAGGGGTATAAGTTGGGGGAAGAGGTCCAGGGCGACTATACCATGTCTTATAAAACATGACAAGGCGGATGTCGGTTCTCCTTTGTTGGAGGCTGCGCCAGTGCAAGTGTTTGATCATAGTGGTGACACTTGCTTCACGGTTGTAGTTGTTACAAACATACCGTGCTGCCTGTCTTTGGGCCATCTCTATCTTGTTTTTGTATACTTGTGTGTAGGGGTCCCATATGGCAGCGGCATATTTTAACTGGGGTCTAATTAAAGTGAAATAAGCACTGGTTTCATTTTTTTCGTGGCCAATTTTGAGGTTTCTTCGTAGGAAAGCTAAGGATGCATTTGCTTTTTTATGACACAATTTATGTGGTTATTCCAAGACATTGTTTTATTTATGAAAACGCCAATATATTTCGCGCATGTGGCCGTGAAGAGTGCATTGTTTTTATTTGGGGTTACGAGATCGGTATACAAATATCGCACACATGTGAGGGTTAAATAGATTGACGATTTCAGATAGTTGGGTTTCTGTATACAATCATCGTTCAGGTAGCCATGGAATATGAACAAACCCGGGACTTGCATGTTACACATACACCCGTAACTCACTCATTCACTCACTCACTCACTCATTCACTCACTCACTCACGCTCTCACGCACTCATCCACACAATCATTCACTCCACCACTCTCAGTAACTCATTCGTTCAATCATTAATTCACTCACTCAATCACTCACACAAACAAACAGTTATTCACTCACTCACTCACTCATTCACACAAACAAACAGTCATTCACTCACTCACTCACTCACTCATTCAATCACTCACTCACTCACTCACTCACTCACGCTCTCAGGCACTCAGCCACACATTAATGAATATATGACACGTGACTGACGACAAGTAAGGTTATTTGTATTGTGGTCTCATCGTTATTTGCTACTATTATGTATGTCTTGCTGTACGCATTCGATGTGAAGCATAATATTCATTTTATGAACCTTCGTAGCTTCGTGGATTATTTAGAATATTGATTTTACTTTCTCAATCACACATGTCATCATGCATTTGTCTGAAACCACCAGCAGCAGATCAACCTAGCATGACATTACGTTTAATTTACGCATGATAATTGTCCGAACATTAACCGTCTACGTTTAATTTACGCATGATAATTGTCCGAACATTAACCGTCCTAACGTAAAATGCTCTTAATGACCTGGTGAACCGTGAAGACAAGTGGCCGTCGTCGTTCGTCGTCTTTGTTTGTCTTTGTGACACCCTGATGTATTGTAGCTTGTGCCTCGATGTTGGGCGATGCCGATTGATGCGACGCAGCATAGAGCTCGCACAGGACTGTCCGTGCTGTATCAGGGTCGAGGAAACGCTACAAACAATGAAATGTGTCGCCGGGGTCATTCAGCCGTGACGGCTGTGTTTGTACTCATCGCGCTGCTGTGATCAGCGTGGTGTGCGTCCTGGAGGCAACGCAGGGTGGACCTTCGTCACCTACTGAACATTTCGTCAATTGGCAGCCACCGACAGAACAACTGGTCAATTGGCGGGCCAATTGTGTGCATGGCCAGCCGCGTTGTGTTCGACGTCCGTCCTTACATTTCTACTTCGGCCAATTGTGTGCATGGCCAGCCGCGTTGTGTTCGACGTCCGTCCCTACATTTCTACTTGGGCCAATTGTGTGTATGGCCAGCCGCGTTGTGTTCGACGTCCGCCCTTACATTTCTACTTGGGCCAATTGTGTGCATGGCCAGCCGCGTTGTGTTCAACGTCCGTCCCTACATTTCTACTTGGTAATAATCGCGCACAATAGATGTTCTCGGCATATCAGAAACGTTCCTCTCGTCGAAAGACGCGATCGCAACGTAAATGGGAGGGGGACTGCTCGTGTACGTGTCGACAGCGTTGAACTATGTTCGTCGTCGTGATCTCGAATGCGATGACCTAGAATTACTATGGACTGAAATCAGGCCACCTAGAAGCGCGTCTTTTCTTGTGTGTTTTATTTACATACCCCCTAAAACTATGGTACGAACATATTGAGAAATTGTCTCGAATATTGAAAACTCATTATGTCTGGGATTTGACGTCTATGTCCTGGTAGATGTGAATTTGGATTTGATGAAAGGCACAAACTACACGTTACATAATAACTTGGTCATGTTGGGACTAGACCAACTGATATGCGAAGTTATACGCCCGGAATCAAATTCGTGTCTCGATGACGTGTACGTAAACAACCCTTCAAACGTGCTGACATTTTCTGTGACGTCCTTCAGCCTATCAGTGACCGCTGTTGGAAAACATAACGGTTCTTTTTTCAAGACGAACGTGCATAAAACCAACCGCTATCGTGATTTTAAAAACTTTTATGAACGCCGGTTTACAGAGCAGTTGACCAACGCCCCGTGGTCATTGATCAACATGACGGACGACGTTTACAGAGCAGCTAAACCAATGCCCCGTGGTCATTGATCAACATGACGGACGACGTTTACAGAGCAGCTGACCAACGCCCCGTGGTCATTGATCAACATGACGGACGACGTTTACAGAGCAGCTAAACCAACGCCCCGTGGTCATTGATCAACATGACGGACGACGTTTACAGAGCAGCTAAACCAATGCCCCGTGGTCATTGATCAACATGACGGACGACGTTTATAGAGCAGCTGACCAACGCTCGGTGGTCATTGATCAACATGACGGACGACGTTTACAGAGCAGCTAAACCAACGCCCCGTGGTCATTGATCAACATGACGGACGACGTTTACAGAGCAGCTAAACCAACACCCCGTGGTCATTGATCAACATGACGGACGACGTTTACAGAGCAGCTAAACCAATGCCCCGTGGTCATTGATCAACATGACGGACGACGTTTACAGAGCAGCTGACCAACGCCCCGTGGTCATTGATCAACATGACGGACGACGTTTACAGAGCAGCTAAACCAACGCCCCGTGGTCATTGATCAACATGACGGACGACGTTTACAGAGCAGCTAAACCAATGCCCCGTGGTCATTGATCAACATGACGGACGACGTTTACAGAGCAGCTAAACCAACGCCCCGTGGTCATTGATCAACATGACGGACGACGTTTACAGAGCAGCTAAACCAATGCCCCGTGGTCATTGATCAACATGACGGACGACGTTTACAGAGCAGCTAAACCAACGCCCCGTGGTCATTGATCAACATGACGGACGACGTTTACAGAGCAGCTAAACCAATGCCCCGTGGTCATTGATCAACATGACGGACGACGTTGACGTAAAACTGGACCTATTCGAGCAGTTGTACATTTCTGTGCTGAATGAACGAGCCCCGATTGTTGAAAGGCGTGTCAAAACTATCAAGCAACCTCCTTGGTTTAACGCAGATCTGGCTAGATTAATAATGGCCAGAGATCGCCTGTTCAACGATCCTCGCGCACGGCGATGTATAAGACTGTCAAGAATCATGTTAATTATGTTAATCATAAAATTCAAAAGGCGAAACGTGACTTCCACATCAAGTCACTTGAACAACAGATACCAAAATCCACGCGTGATATGGAATCACATAAACTCTTCACTGGCTACGAGGAGCGCGGTTCAACAGAGACAAACTAACTGTCAGCTGCATCCACACACAAATATTATGGCCGATAAATTAAAAAACAATTTTGGGAACATTGCATCGAAGTTTAGTACTACAACGACCAGTGTACCGAATTATTCGAAATTGCATAACTTTATCTCACGTAGCAAACCGGAAATCGCGTCTTTTAAATTGTCGAATATGACGACTGAATTTGTTCTTAACCAACTATGAAAATGTCAGCGACAAAAGCAACATGACTTGATGGTATCAGCTGTAAACTACTCAAACTGAGCGCAGAAATCATTGCACCACACATTGCTAACATATGCAATGCATGTACCGACGCGGCGCATTTTCCAAAATCATGGAAGAAGGCCAGAGTGATCCCACTATACAAAGGCGGAGACTCGAACGACGTCATGAATTACAGACTATATATGTCCTACCAATTGTATCGAAACTCCTAGAACGGCACGTGTACAACCATTTATACGTCTACCTGACATATTATAAATTACTACTAGATGAATAATCCGGCTTTAAAGATAATCGGTCATGTGCGAGCGTATTGCTTAAGTTAGCAAACTATTTCCTGAACAATATTGACAAAGGCAACTTATGTGGCATGGTGTTAGTCGACACGAGAAAGGCTTTTGACTTAGTTGACTATGAGTTAATTTTATTCAAATTGGACCTATATGGTTGCCGTGAAAACGAGCTGGCCTGGTTCCGGTCTTTCCTTGGCGAACGTTATCAGTGCGTGAAATACCACGGTGTGCTGTCAGACCCGCTTCCGGTAAAGAGATGCGTGCCACAAGGTTCAATACTTGGACCTTTACTTTTCATCACATTCATGAACGATTCGATTCTCGAAATATCAGACATACGTTTGGATATGTATGCCGATGATTCGACGCTGTATCGACTGTACACAACCGGCAAATGTGTTGCAGATATAAACCGGTCACTTACAACAAGCTCAAAACCAATATACTATTGGATAGATGCAAATTGCATGGTTTTGAACGCAGATAAGACCGAATGCATGCTAGTAGGCACCAGACAAAAACTGCGATGTGCAAATGCGAAATTTTGTATACGCAGCAACAATTATGTCGTGAAACCAGTTAAGACGCACAAGCTGCTTGGATTACATGTTGACAGCAACAATTATGTCGTGAAACCAGTTAAGACGCACAAGCTGCTTGGATTACATGTTGACAGCAACAATTATGTCGTGAAACCAGTTAAGACGCACATGCTGCTTGGATTACATGTTGACAGCAACAATTATGTCGTGAAACCAGTTAAGACGCACATGCTGCTTGGATTACATGTTGACAGCAACAATTATGTCGTGAAACCAGTTAAGACGCACAAGCTGCTTGGATTACATGTTGACAGCAACAATTATGTCGTGAAACCAGTTAAGACGCACAAGCTGCTTGGATTACATGTTGACAGCAACAATTATGTCGTGAAACCAGTTAAGACGCAAAAGCTGCTTGGATTACATGTTGACAGCAACAATTATGTCGTGAAACCAGTTAAGACGCACAAGCTGCTTGGATTACATGTTGACAGCAACAATTATGTCGTGAAACCAGTTAAGACGCACAAGCTGCTTGGATTACATGTTGACAGCAACAATTATGTCGTGAAACCAGTTAAGACGCACACGCTGCTTGGATTACATGTTGACAGCAACCTTAGTTGGAATGTACACGTGACAAAGTTATGTTCTAAGCTGGTAATCAGGTAAAACGATTAATGCCACTACATGCACGGTAGTTGTATTTGACCGGGATGGTGCAACCGATAATTGTCTACGGGTGTGTAGACAGCTGCGGTCAATCTTTGCTTATGAATGTTCATAAAATTATGAAGCAATATGCACTAAATGTAAACTCCAAACGACAGGTTTGAACAGTAATACTATTTTGTAATGTAGGAAGACTACTAATTGATGTTCGCATAGGGTATGTTACTACGATAGTAATGTACAACATCATACACGGGCTTGCTCCAGCTTACCTTACAAATATATTCATACTAAGCAATAGTGTGCATAACCATCACACCCCAATAGTGTGCACAACCATCACACCCCAATAGTGTGTATAACCATCACACCCCAATAGTGTGTATAATCATCACACCCGCGGCTGCACAAATAGCCATGTTAGAAAATACAACCTGTCTGTAGGGCAGCGTACATCTGCATGCAGAGGAGGGAAACTGTGTGGGATACTATCCCAGTATATATTAGAAATACGAAATCTGTAGAATGTTTGAAAACACTCTTTTTAAAACATGTCTAGAAAGATCAGTGTAATTGTGAACATTTTGAAGTTGACAGGCCTGTTTAAATGTTGATGTTTTAGAAATTGTGAATTTATAGCTTATACTCAATGTTTTTAAATGAATTTATTTATATATTTATTGATAATTAATTGATACATTTAATTGATACATTTAGTTATAATTTCTAAATTTTATTGTAAATTTATGGTTTTTACTCTATGGCTTTTTATATATATATATATATATATATATATATATATTGTATATAAATAAATAAATAAATTCATTTTAGTTAAAACAATTGAGGAAAAGCCATCAATTTACAATATATATATATATATATATATATATATATATATATATATATATATATATATATATTGTAAATTGATGGCTTTTCCTCAATTGTTTTAACTAAAATGAATTTATTTATTTATTTATATATAATATTTATTGATATAATAATGTTTTTATTGTAACGACGCTTTACGTAGGTATTTATTTATGTTTTATTTTGTTTATATTATATTGCTTTGACGGGTATATTTTATCTTCGACATATAACTGTGTGTGGCCCATTGAAAATCACGCGATGAATGTGACATGGTCACCATCGTGAAATAAAGCTTTTTCTACTACTACTACTACTACTACTACTACTACTACTACTACTACTACTACTCACTCACTCAATCACTCACTTCTTCTCTCACTCACTAACTCACCCACCCACCCACTCACTCACTCACTCACTCACTCACTCACTCACTCACACAAACACTCATTCACTCAACTCATTAACTTACTCGTTGGCTCGCCTGCTCACACAATAAACCGCTCGACCAACCACACGACCAATATACAAGAAACTCATTAACTGATTATACCAGTGAACAGTTAGTGCACTGTAAGTCAACCCAGTACGAATAGTGTGTATACAGGAGCGCGCCTTGTGGTCGCCGTTGCATAATGCATTTAATTAAATACCCCGAGTTTGTTTACTCAGATGTAACTCCCGAATTGGACACAAACAATGTCAATGGCGTGAGTAGTACATGTTCGCCGTGGTCTTGCAATGCCAGACACGTCTATACTGACCGAAAACAACTGATTAAGCCGCTGTTCCTTGGTCTTCTTAAGCCTACCGAGACACAATCATATTGTGGTTTTACGCAGAAAGAGTTCATGGCTACGTTAGATTAATAGTTAATACAGTTTTGACCGACTCAAGCTTCGGCTAATCCAGCTTGACTTTGTGAATTCCGGGACCCATTGAACGAGGGAGTGGCTAAACCCACGACATGTCGACATGTGTTTCTTTAATCGTGACTGCTATATTATGTCAATATACTTAGGGATAACCAAATACACTTGTTCGAAACGTATGTAACCATCGTAAATATTTAACATGGCTCCCTTTTTCTTGCAACTATTATTTGGTATATACAATCGTTATCATTGCTACCAACGAAACGTGTTGATATATATATATATATATATATATATATATATATATATATATATATATATATCAACACGTTTCGTTGGTAGCAATGATAACGATTGTATATTTCGATGCAAACCACCAACGGATATTGATACAGTTTGTCGCGAAAACGTTGACATAATTATAAAACTGTTTTCATATTATTGGTTCTTTATGTGGTCAAATCAGACCAAAGGTGGCTTGGGAATGTTTTATCTGTATATGTTATTTAGTACTTACCTTTTCTATTATGCTGAACTATGACGTATTGTTTAGTAGATCCATAATTGGTGATATATTGACTACTAAGGAATGGTGGGCGCGAGGAACTGTGGGCGCCAGGCATGGTGGGCGTGAGGCATGGTGGGCGCCAGGAATGGTGGGCGCCAGGAACGGGAGGAGGGGGAGACTGACAATTAATACTGGGTTGAGCAGAAAAGTAAAACAATATGTGTGTACCTTGAAAAAGCTAATCATTTGGGAAGAGAAAATCGACCCACCTTAGTTAAGGACACATCTCCTTGTGTGACGTCACCATTCCTTCGTCGTTGACAGTCCGATTCTATCGGGGAGTCCTTCTGTGGTGTTATTCCTCCTACGCGCGGGCCACTAGGCATGACGCCTCCCGTTCCTTATCCTTCTGCGAGATCTCTAGCTGTGGCTAGTTACGGGACGCGGTGATCACTGCTGGCCCGGCTATGTTCGTGTTCTTACCTAGTCGACGCACCGACAAAGTAGCTACTTGTGACTGACGCCTAATCGGCAGTTTGGCAGCTGTACTGTTGACAGATCATAAAGTTCGACGGTAGACACGATAAGTGCTTTCCGGGCCGACTTGATTAGGCCGCATTAGACCGGCCTGCAATTACCCGGTTCCATACATCCATCTGAATGTGTTATTAGTATATTGTTTTGTTTAACATTATAAGCGTATGTAATTCCACGTAATGTTGTAACGTAACGTCTGACGTCGCAACGTGAGAGTGTCGACGCCAAATCCCTTTTGCGATATTGCACAGAACAAGGTTAGTCCTAAACAATGCGGATGTTTGTCTTCTCAGCACGCCCACTATTATTAAAATGTAAAGTCGGCGTTAATGTCAACACTATTCAGATTCACCAACAACGTGAATCACAAATGGCGTGCTGCAACACGGCAGGCTTTGTAACGGAAACACGTACACATGGACGACCGCGTAACGTTATAAAATGGACGTTTATAAAATATAATCCTGCTCAATAATAATAACTGTTATTAAGCATGGTTAAATTACGGTGTATTTTTATTTTCTGACGAGCCGTTTAGAAACACGTACCACTATATTTATTTTTTATTCAAGCGTTTCGTACTTTCGACAGTTTTCCTATCGGCTCGCGACATAAGGACCAACATATTCACCTAACTTTAAGAATCACAGTAGTGTGTTTATTGAGTTTGTTTATTCATAACGTAGCCACCTGATATATGTTTGCACCCATGGCCTCACACCTACACAAATACCCAATCATGCGGGCACAGACGCACGCGGCACATTAACGGAACGCACGCACTCGTGCATACTGTCACAGCACATTCAGATTCACACTCAATCAACCGTGCACTCCCATCCACACTTTCGCGAACAACCACACTCGTCGCACAATGCACATGGCCACACGCACTCTTTCGTGTGGAAAAAATAGGTGGCGGAAGCAACATGACGTCACAACCCCCGAAAATTTGGGGAATAGTCGTTTTATTTTAATCACCCCTATTTAAATAGCTACTTATTTTAGATTTTGCAGAAAAAAGTCACACATGATAGCTGAGCATTTACATGATTAATGTTTAAGAACTTCCTGCGCACCTCCCGGACAATGTGTGATGCTATTATAAACGTACACGGGTCGATGAAAATGCCAAGAATATTGATATAGAACGATAAGTAATGCAAACGATGTCACGATAAGCTATATTTGTGACGATTGTAAAATGCAGTATCTATTAGTCAAGTGCATCGAGTCCAGCAATTGACACCATGGTGTCAAAACAAACATGCATGGCATCAGTGTCAACACCCACGTGACAATGTTGCTTGTGGAGGAATGATCGCACGTGCGAAGTCTGCTCGTGGGTATCATTTGTCAAGTTTCAAACCCGTGGCACAGCAGTGGATGAGTCATTCTCCAGTATTTTAAACAACATACGTTGCATAATGTTAAGACCTACGTGTTCTAGCTTGACAGTTCGATGCCTGCGCCAAGTCAAGTAATCGTGATGCAAATAACAGGAATAATAATAAGTAATAAGAAGACGCATTCACTCTTTTATGTGAATTTGTCAGTGATGTTACCGTCAGTGGTGTTACCGTCAGTGGTGTTATCGTCAGTGATGTTACCGTCAGTCTTGTTACCGTCAGTGGTGTTACCGTCAGTGCTATTACCGTCAGTGTTGTTGCCGTCAGTGGTGTTATCGTCAGTGCTGTTACCGTCAGTGTTGTTACCGTCAGTGCTGTTACCGTCAGTGGTGTTACCGTCAGTGGTGTTACCGTCAGTGGAGTTACCGTCAGTGATGTTTCCGTCAGTGATGTTACCGTCAGTGGTGTTACCGTCAGTGATGTTACCGTCAGTGCTGTTACCGTCAGTGGTGTTATCGTCAGTGATGTTACCGTCAGTGTTGTTACCGTCAGTGGTGTTACCGTCAGTGCTATTACCGTCAGTGTTGTTACCGTCAGTGGTGTTACCGTCAGTGCTGTTACCGTCAGTGTTGTTACCGTCAGTGCTGTTACCGTCAGTGGTGTTACCGTCAGTGGTGTTACCGTCAGTGGAGTTACCGTCAGTGATGTTTCCGTCAATGATGTTACCGTCAGTGGTGTTACCGTCAGTGATGTTACCGTCAGTGTTGTTATCGTCAGTACTTCTCTCACAATCTGCCCCGGGAGACGCAGACGGTCTGCAATATTACACGGCAAAAAACGTCTAATTAGAAACAATTCAACAAGTCTTGTGTTGTGCTTTTTATTAAAGTCCGATCGATCGTAAATTGTCGCGCCGACATTCTACTATTGAACGATGCATATTAGCTTTGCTATAAGTCACATCTTTCCAGCTAATTTCAATTTCGTGATTGCAATCTGTCAGCAGCAGTTAAGATCAAACACACTCAATGCATTAACTGTGCGCTACAAGTTGATATTAATGTACTGGCAAGATAAATGCTTCTTCTTCTGCTGGGTGTTTCGAGCGCTGTCGAATTAGCAGTAAACAGGATTAATCACGGAAGCCCATCTGCGTTGTCCGATTATTTTGTGGGTGGCTTGACCAGGATGGTATATATCAGTGGGCATGGCCGGTAAAACGTTTCTCCCTCAGGTACACTGCTTTGTGTAGCTGTTTTGAGCCCGTGTGGTCATTCGCTCAGTCCCGACTCCAACCTGACATAGAACAGAAGGAATTAGCGCAGTGTAATTGCAGTCCTTACGTTGACATGTCTTCACAATAGCTTATGATATATGTTATATATTATGTATATTATTATATATCATGTGTACATAATTCACTATCTTCATCTATGACCATATTGCATACGCAGATTGGGCGACAACGCGCTTACGCATGATGCAATGGAGCGCAGTGCTTTGTCGACAATAAACACCGCCAGGCTTTGTTTGTGATACGCACCATTTGATTGTGTGCTGGGATAGAGGCAACGACGACGTTACGCGAATGAATAGCGCAGTAATTGTAGCGTTGTTAACTGCTTCCCAGGGAACATGACAGAGTGTTGAAAGGAACTTGTCTACCCCGGGTACGCGTGTGTGCGTGCGCGTGCGTCTGTGACGTATCAATTGACTTATGTCAGAGTCTGACGTCCTAATCATGAGCGTGACCTTCGTCAAGCAACCATTTTTACATATATGCATTAAGTTACTAGGGTGGCAACCTTTCCCACATACAGTTCTCATTGAAACAACTGTGCTCTTTGTTTGTCGCGAAGACACATTCAACGACAAATACTACGGGTTGACCGACAATTGTAAACGGGTTGATGTCCGACAATTGTAATCAGGTTGATGTCCGACAATTGTAAACATATTGATGTCCGACAATTGTTAACAGGTTGATGTCCGTCAATTGTAAAAACGTTGTTGTCCGACAATTGTAAACATGTTGATGTTCGACAATTGTAAATAGGTTGATGTCCAACAATTGTAAACATGATTATGTCCGACAATTGTAAACATGCTTATGTCCGATAATTGTAAACATGTTGATGTCCGACAATTGTAAACATGTTGATGTCCGACAATTGTAAACAGGTTGATGTCCGACAATTGTAAACACGTTGTTGTCCGACAATTGTAAACATGTTGATGTCCGACAATTTTAAACAGGTTGATCTCCGACAATTGTAAACAGGTTGATGTCCGACAATTGTAAATAAGTTGATGTCCGACAATTGTAAACATGTTGATGTCCGACAATTGTAAACATGATGATGTCCGACAATTGTAAACATGATGATGTCCGACAATTGTAAATATGTTGATGTCCGACAATTGTAAACGGGTTGATGTCCGATAATTGTAAACAGGTTGATGTCCGACAATTGTTAACAGGTTGATGGGAACCCAGAAAACAACTGAGTTTCCAGCGTAAATATCTCTGCACAGTTATGCGTGTTTACCTATCCCACATGATGTAGTCACTTTGCTTGCATAGCGCCCAGCTAGATATTTGCTTCTAGATGCATCTTCTGCATCGCTATATAATATGATTTCTAGTCGGTCGTGTTAGTAGTATCTTAACTGTTTCACACCAAAGCAGTACTAAGCGCAGCAATATATATATATATATATATATATATATATATATATATATATATATATATATATATATATATATATATATATATATATATATATATATATGTGAGCAATTCTCAGAAGGTCGTTCAATAAAATTGACAGATATGATAAATTTTAAATTGTCTTAATCATAACAAATTTGAACACACATCTCAAGTACAGAACCTATACTATGGAGATATCATGATTAGAAGGTAGTTAGATCAACATTAACCACGCACTGGACATTTGCAAAGCACCTTCTCATTTGTTTGGTCGAGACTGATGACATCCAAGCTGCTCTCACTAAACCACTTTAGTATGGTAAGAATGTAACAATTTGTTGCTTCTAGCCTTTATGTTTGTAAATTTGAAATGAGTCTTGATTGTGATATGTTCCAGACATGTGACATGTTGTTTCAATGATATAACGTGAAAATGGTAGTTAGGTATCATTTAAAAAATAAATAATGAGTTTATGTAAGTCGGTCATAAGTGTCATGTAAATGGGCGACACCATTACGACCAACCACGTGTCCTGAATGATCCAAAGACGGTAACAATACTCGTGTCCAACATCACAAGTCACAATAAGGTCATTATGTGGACAGTTGAGCAGTGGTTTGCAACACAATGCATGACATGTGATGATTGTGATCCGCAACCAGTGATATATGTTGTGGTCGTACTGATGACGCTGCACGGTTATCATGTCTATCAAGTATTGAGACTGCAGGTCGAATTGTAAGATATAAAGTCATGCAGAAGTCAAGTGTAAATCCTTTTAATGAATTGACAAAAACATTACTATAAGGCCTGCGATAGGACCATGTTCAGACCCCCAAATATTTCAATACACCGCATTATAAAATCGCACATCTGGATTCGGATAGCTGCATCTGTCGATACAGATGACCGACCAGCTCCCAACAGGAGCGTATATCCAGTGGTGCACATGTAACTAACTAACGCCGTGATCCCATCCATCGTCATGCGTGGTAAAATTCGTCAAGCGTACGTTGTGGCTGCACCATTCCTTGACATGTCTCTGTTCGCTACAAACGGCAGCGGTCTTACACCCAACACAAAAACACGCCAGGTTCCGTGCCTTGATGGTCATTCCTTTACCCGGCTTAACACTATGCATTCCTCGTGTGACTGACACTGTTCTCAGCATGTTGTTGGCGTTACAGTTAGCGTCAACGAGTACAAATGATCGCCTTGTGTGCGTGCGTCCTTCACCTAGGCATACTTACGTTTTCGTACGGGCGCCATACTCCTCTCTGTCGGCTACTTGTCAGGAATATGTATTGTCAGGAATATGTATTGTCGTCTTCCATGTGATTGTATAATCTCGACAATTTAGCGCCTAATCGTTGATACTACTACTGCGATAATATTAATGATATATTTGCCGAATTGCCATAAAATCAAGTGTGCACAATTGTGTGCACGTATTTGACTTAATCATAAACTAATTTACATCATTGCTATGACTAGCTTTTCATAAGCTGTGTTCCACAGTAGTTGGTCGTAATAATGACTCCATAGCCAACATTTTAAACTGTTTAATACTTTTTTTATAAATAACACACACTTAACAAGGTAATAATAATGTTTCGACCTAATACATGGTTTCAACAATTGGTCGTAATAAAGACACCGGCGTCATGCAAACCGTATCAAACGTCTTTGCCCCGACACAGTTACACTAGCATGCGCGAGGTTCAAGTTTCAGTATATGGCTAACAACAGACAACCAAATACTTATATGGCATCCGTTTAGATGGCGATTAGCACAACAGAATGGCCACAACACGTTTATAGCATCCGGTCGTAATTTGCATACGGTCGTAATGTGACTATTTGTGATGACGACGCGATGTTGCATAACTTCGTTCGACTTCGGGCGCCATTTAGTCTTGGCTGGTTGTCATGAATATTTATTGCCGTCGTCAAAGAAAATGTTGCAACGGCAATCTGCGTATTTTGTTGCAGATCGAGCGTTTACCGGCGATTCATACGTATGTAACGAAATGACGCCGCCGATTCTTATAACATTAAACTGATTTTTGCGCTTAAACGGGAATTCTTCTTAAAACGTTGAGTAGCACACATTGTAGAATATGTAGCATAATAAATGTAAAATTAGTGTAATCAATGACGTCGCACATTACGACCTTATGGTCAACTTTTGAAGACTCGTGTTCGTAACATTATGAGTACTACGGTTCACTTTAGGGGGTAATTATGTTGAGTATTATGCTATTGTTGGAATTATGTTTGTAAAACTATAATTATATTAATATTATGGTACATATTTTACGATGCAGACGGACTGGCTAATGACGTCACGTTTTGAACGTACTTTTATAGCCAACATTGCGGAAACTATTGGGCATAAAAATTATTATCGCAAGCACACATGCAATTTTATCATATGTATGTCTTTATTATTAGAGCATCACAACAACATATTGTATATACGTATATACATTAAAGATACATATTTTGTTATGATTAATTAAGATTGGCATATACAAAATGGCGATCTTTTGAGAAGTGCTCATATATATATATATATATATATATATATATATATATATATATATATATATATATATATATATATATATATATATATATATATATATATATATATATATATATATATATATATATATATATATATATATATATATATATATGTATATCCCAGCAAACATCCCACTCAATGTCACGTAAGGCGGTTGCGTGTAACTGCCTTGTAATGGTCACATCCAATCGGTCGTATGTTATGACCACATTAGGGGAAAACATCTCATCGCACACAGATGAACAGCAAATTGTAGCCACAAGACGACCCACTCTCGTAGCCTATGTAGATTACCCTCGATGTATCCCAGGCAAAGCCACATAACAAGTACCTCGACGTGTCATACGCAGTGCTATATAATATTATGCTAAGATCAATTTGGTCGCCGTTTATAGAGCAACAATTATTATTTCACGGTTAAGTCTATTGGGGTTATGTGTCGAATGTCGCAAATGGATAAACTGCATCTTCCATTCGTATTGAACCACATTTGTGTTTCTCTTCACTAGGCCGTGCTGATAGTGTAATAACTTACGACTAACGGCGTGTATGTGTTCCTCAACAAACGAGCGGCTGTCGTTCAGTGCACCTTGTTTTGCGGACGCCCCAGTTTGCTGGCCGAGAATCTTTCCCTCATCAACTGTCGTTCACCCGCCACTCGCTCGTACTCCTTTTCCAACGCGCTGCAACATGGTAAATATTCCTAGGTCAGCAAAAGTTCCTGTTCCGGTTCCGGTGTAACGCCCGTTACCTCCAGCCTCTAACCACTCTTCAAACCGAGCCTCGATTCCGATCCCTAACTCCCTCCACTCCAACTCAGCCACAGGTAACCATACTACTTTCTAATTGACCTTGACCTTGCTCTACACACGCAAACCATTGTTTACACTATTTTCCAGCGAGGTGGTTGTTTATCCTTCAGTTTCAATACTTTATCGTAATTATCAAGATATTTTTTGGTAAATTTCGTACATAATTTATCTCTGATACGGAGGCTGGATGCTGACATTTTAATTGGCCGACTAACACAATGAAATATTTCAAGTGGTTACGTTGAACTATTTTCTGTAAAAACACCGCCTAATTTTATGATAAAATTACCTTTATAAATACGTATTCTAACCGAAAAATCATAGTGGTATGATTTGTGAATAAACAAACTTTGTCTAGGGGAGGCGTAGGGAACAGAACATTTTCAAAAAGGCAGCTGTGACAGCTATTAAGTGAGCTTTGGACCGAGAGCAAGGTTCAGTTTGAACAGTGGCCACGAGCATTGGAGTTTTCAGTTGTTTGAAAGTGGCGCCATCTAATGACTGTTCATAACACAAACCAATTGCATTGATGAGCAGTGCTTATTGACGTTTGCAAAATATATACTATTGAATACTCCACACTTTTTTGGATGGATTACCATTATATATATTATCTATACACTGACAGTTTCTTTCGTTTGCTATAAATGCGATGCTTAATGTCTCCAGTATGCACAGAGCTCTGTGTTAATTTTGTTATTCGAACATTTGGGAAATGTGTTTCAATCGCTACTTATCCATTTCGCTCAGATACATAGACAGGACGTGGGATAATGTCGGTTTATATATGTCACGCATTGTCGCAGATAGGTTGAATACTTTTCTTGAAGAGCTTAAGTGCTGGCTGTTTTGATATATCCCGTTGTGACAATGCGCTTTGACTCACGAACAATTACTTTCACTAACAGGGCAGCAGGATCAAGTGATCTTACCTGACGTCTATAGAACTTCCTTCGAGTCCGCTGTTTAGCTTAACTAACATTTGACGTATTTCTTCTTCTGCCAACGGTATTGCCAATTTCTGAAACAAGCACAACGATATCTAAAATGTTTTAATTAACAACGCAACGGTTAGAAATAATTAATATTAATTGTGACCAACAATCTAACTATGCCTTTCAAACACGCTTTTTTTATCGTGTTCATAGAATGTGCATCGTTTTCGATGTGCACATTGGAATACGTTAAACACATCTAGACCAAGAACTCGATGGCCATTGCGGCCACCACTACCACCGCCACCACCGCCACAACCGTCACCACCGCCACCACCACCACCACCACCGTCACCGTCACCACCGTCACCACCGGCACCACCGCCACCACCGCCACCACCGTCACCACCGCCACCACCGCCACCACCGCCACCACCGCCACCACCGCCACCACCGCCACCACCGCCACCACCGCCACCACCGCCACCACCGCCACCACCGCCACCACCGCCACCACCGCCACCACCGCCACCACCGCCACAACCGCCTCCACCGCAACCAACGCCGTCACAGCCGCCGCCGCCGCCGCCGCCGCCGCCGACGCCACCACCACCACCACTACCATTGTAACTTCAACTGTATCTACCTCCGCGACCAAGACAATCTCCGCCACCTGACTGCTAGACAACCACATCGAACCTGTATTTCTTCCATGAGACTTAGCTCTGTCACTTTGTTGGTGTGGTCCTTATCAAGTGATCCGAGCAGCTTCGCCAAACTCATGTCCTCGTGATCGTCAATGTACAGGATTATGACACCCATTGGCTCCGCCTTCATGTATTTGTCCAGGTGCTCTTGGAAGATGGCAGCAGCGTCTGAAAGAAATTTGGTTTGAATAATAGAAAAGTCACAACGATTTACTGAACTGTTCACGCGTTTTGATTTTGGGACATATTGAGAGACAGAATGTGAATATTATTTGTGTTAATACAGCGATCATGTTCTATGTGTAATATCCTGTTTTAGCTAGTTTTGTGGACATTCAAAAACAGCTACAAAGAATTCCATTTAACCGGTGAAAGAGGAAATTATCACATACGTCCATCTGCAGTGTTATAGTTAAATAAACAATATCAATATTGGATTGGTTTGGGTTATTTATAACGGTAGGGTGTAACGTCACACGCTAGTATAGAATCTCTGCATGAGTAGCTAATGTCTACGTAGCAATTTGTGCGGTAAATATGCAATTATTTGGCCACAAATACCCATTCGCATAAATGTTTACAATGTTGACAAAGTATACATCACTACCAGGAAACAAGTGCCAAGACTATTGAGATGCACCTGAACGAATTGCTGATTCAGTAGCTGAATGCCTCGAGTGTGGAGTGAAATCGCCCTGTACTGTTGCGTGTCGGATATGTATATCTTTGCTCAGCAAGATCTTCTTATGTAGGCAACGAAAAGTTTCATCTACATCGACGCCCTGAAATTATGATACAGTTTACTCTTAATTGATTTAAATTGGGACTATGTTATTCTATATGTTTTCTTTTTATCAGCTTATGTTTCAAATAAAACGCACGTCGTAAAGCTAATATATAATTCGCCAAAAAGGAGGACATGAATTAGTCTTAGATTGCCTTACTTTGAATATAAGCACAAATAGCAAAAACCGTGTCATATGCACTTTAAATCACGACAATTGAATGTGACGTCACGTAGTATATAGAACTTGGACGGTGTGTGGTAACAGTGACATGGTTAGGTGTATCCGCGGTACACCAGAATTTGTGATATGCCGTTACAATGGTCAACTAGTTTTGTAAAGTACAACAAGGTCAGCTAAATTAAGCATTATATTGACGTCACGTGTGCTTACCCATGATTACTAAAATAAATAATGAAATCACCAACATCTATCTACTTTACCAAGGATGTAATATACCATACACGTAAGTTTATATTTATTGACTTATAATAATATTAATAATAACCTTTATTTATATACCGCCATATACCAGGATATAATATATGTTCAGAGGTGCTTAAAATACAACATTGATGAAATAAATTATCATTATTAAATTCGTAAATCAATATAATAGCGATACTTACACATAGGTAAGATATATATGTGTACATTTTATTACAACAAGTTACTACATGCAGTATGGTAAAAATAGAATACCTAATTTAAACATCAATGTGTAAAAAAAAAACTTATAAAATAAAATAGCGGCTAAGTACACTAAGTACACTAAGTACACTAAGTACACTAAGTACACTAAGTACACTAAGTACACTAAGTACACTAAGTACACTAAGAAAAAACTACTGAATACAATAAGTATTAACAACTGGTCATATAAAAAACTGCTTTAAAATCAATTAAGTAATACAAATAGACACTTAGACATTTCGCAGCCATGTGTGCATTCAGCAGTTACGTGCTAAATCAATGCCAAAGCCAGTAATGAAGTATGCGCAGCCGCATGCACGTTTCAAAGCGAGAATCGGGACGTTTAGTCTAGCTGTGTAACTGACTGGCGCGTTTCTCCATCTCCTAAACCCAATTCACGTGTCATGCAACCGAGAATTATAAAGGTCCTGAAGCAAAATAGCGAAAAAGAAAGTGCCTACGTCATGTTGGTTTCTCACCGAGTTCACTTACCGTCAGATCGAGAGAAGTGATGCCACAGTTGTCAGTTTCGATCGCTTTCGCGATAGCAGCCAAAATGTCGAGAGCACCAGCCGGCTTTATCGGGTTGCGGCCGATCTGTTTGTCGAATACAGTAAGCAACACTTCAAATATAATGTACTTCACTGTGGAAAACGGGAGCCAGTTGCAAGAACGTTGCATTATGTTATTCCATAACAGCGGTAGCAATTCATCAAAGGATTAGCCTTATACTGTTTTAATATGAAATAAACATAGCCGTGATAAAAATGTTGGGCAAATGAAGACACATTAATGTAACAACGCATACTTTATAAACAAAAGCGATTACACATACGTCGAATAGCTGGACCCTAACCAATCCTGTAAGCCAAGAAAAATACTAAGCATTAATTTGGCATTTCTACATTAACGCAATTGACATATAACGTACTAGACGAACTACCCAAATGCACCAACTCCAGAAAGCCATGCCACATACATATTATAAACTACGATGTACAACACTACAACGGTTGCAAGCAGGGGTGCAGCATGGGGGGTGGGGGTGGAAGGTATTACGTGAGCAGCAAGGGAAACGCGTTGGATGCCTGCGTGGTCCACCTTGTATATGGGTTGGGAACACCCGCACTGACAGAGAGACAGGAGGGGGACAGCTGGGTTTGGAGAATATGTAAAGTGAAACGAAAAGAGAAGGAAGATGGGAGTAATTAAGCGAAGAGATCGGAATGAAGTAATAGCTGTGGTTGAAAGTAATGGGGAGCAGACTGCGCCGGACAGGACACATACAAAGAATGGGTAAGGAAAATGACAAAGAGAGCATGGAAAACAGAAGAGGGTGGTAGAAGGAGAAGAGGAAGACTGAAACTAAGTTGGAGGGAAGTGGTGAGAGATATATGGAAAGGACAGATGTGAGCAGACGAGAGGGGAGGAAACGACAGAATGTCGCTATCGATGATGACAACTCGTCGAGATCGTGGAACAGACTAAGTTAGAAGGGAGGGGAAGATAGGAAGAAGAAGAAGAAGAACAACAACAACAACAACGTTGCGCTGCCTACCCTGAACGTGTTGAGAGTGTGATTGACTTGAAGACCCTTGGCGATCAGATGGACGCCATCGAGCGTGATGCGATTGGCGGATATGTCGAAGTTTCGGAGGACCTCGTTGTGCGCGAGACACTCGCTGATGTACTTGCAGCCGTAATCAGTCAGGCCATTCCACGACAGGTTCAGTTCAGACAGCTTTACGTTCTCCTACAGAGGCCGCGAACAACATCCATAGCGTCTCAGTGTAATACCGTCTCAGTGTAAACGTTTTGATTCAGATCCAAGTTATTCAGATCCATGGTATACACATAAACTACACGGGTACGAACATTGGAAACAGTATTACGGCAATATCCCAAACATTGAATAAAGCAACACACACTAACTATTATCCGATTGCCGCCGTGGTATGAGAGTTCAGTATCAAGACCTTATCGATGGTTATCATAGTCACCAACTCGCAGGTAGCTACGTTTTGTAGTGAGAATGGCACAACTCTGTACTGTACGGAATCACCCTACATCAGCACCATTGAGCATTCTTTACATATTCCACATTAACGTTGACGACTCGATCTAGACGTATACTTTAATTTAAATTGTAATACGATTTAAGATTGCCAGCCAAGACAAAACACCCAGATGGCGAGTGGATTAGGACGCCTTTTGCTTATCGAGAGTCCAAACAAGTTTTCATATATGTGTAACCCGCCCTTCTGAGATATTTGTCAGTTTTATTTTTATATTCACGCATATTCATGCTGCTAGCATTTACACGATCCGTAGATAATTCGTTCTATTCATTTATTGTCTTCTGTGAGAATGAGCACTCTCTGATATCCAATCTACGTTGATCCTTCGCTAATGTAAATGCCGTGTCCTGTAATTCTACTATCTTTCTTAAGCGAGAAAAAATTGTAAATCCACTGAGTGACGCAGCTGGGTATGTACAAATGGGCGAACTGGGAGAATCGGTACTGCATGAAAGTACGTAACTTCGAAGATCTATCCATGCGCCCCAATGTACTTTCGTTGATGCACCTGTCGCGTTTAATGTTGGCAACTATAAAGCCAGAACAGGTTGTATTCAAGACAATGTGCATACTACACAACACATCACGACTCTAAGCAGAACATAATAACAGTTAAGATTGTCGATCTTCATCTTATCACATAATCGCCCAATCTCAATAGTTACCCCGTCTTTTCCATTTATCTGACGTGCTTTATATATATATATATATATATATATATATATATATATATATATATATATATATATATATATGAAAATGCATGCACATTATGCCAATTACGGTAAGGCAGTGATAGTTGAGCGATTTTTCAATCTTTTTTATATATAGGGCACGATCTTATTTATAAGTCAAAATAGTTTTACTCACACAAACTATGATTATTAGTAGATCATTGTATACCAAAATAATATATCTAGCATGTATAGATAATTATACATAGCTGATTCAAATAGAGTTGGTAAGCTGGCTCAACTAACACTTGGTGTGGGATCAGTTGAACCACAGTGTAGTGTAAGTTGGGTATGCTTTTTGTAAAATTTACGTAGGCCGTGTACTAACATTTCATAATAACTCAGCCAACACATCTACCCAATGGGTACAACACGTTTCTGACAAGTCTAAACACTTAATTAATAAGTCGACACACATAATTAATATAGACTTATAGGCCGATCAGAGCAAGTGTAACAATGTTGTTAATGTGTTGCCTTGTAGCTATCCGATGTCCAGATTTGCTCGAAAAATGAATTCCTTTATGTATTTTGGGTAATGAATACACGTTTTCGTTCTTTAGCTGCTGCTCAACTAACCCTCCCTTGGGCGTTGGGTGGTTCTACTAGCCCCGTTTTGACAATTAAGCTTTTTTTTAATTAACTTCTCATTAATGCGCAAAACGATATAAATATTCTTGTTCTCTTTGCATAGTTAACCATTTGTAAGTGCACAGACAAGAAAGTCTGGTCACGTGCATTGATATTTTACACACCAGCAGACAATAATCAAAATCGCTAAAAGGTTAAAAAAACATCAATAGACATACTTATGACTCTTTTCTGACCGTTGTTACAAATGGCACATATTGTACGTCAACCATGTTCTAATAACGTGTTCCATCACTGGATGGTACTTAGTAACTATCGCTGCTGTAGTTTCTTGAGAAGCATAAGTGGCTCAACTAACCCAGTGGCTCAACTAACACTGCCTTCCCTACACTTCCGTCAAAAAAAGTTTACTACCAATGTTTCCTTGTTTCAGACAATGGGGTACAAACCGTGACTCCGTGGAGAAACAATGCTGCCGACTTTCCTCGAAAGTTGTTCCAGCCGAGATCCAAACATTCCAAATGCTCGTTTTCCGCTGAAGTACAACAAGAGTCACTAACTAAACACAGAACATCACGACTGTTTGTGCAATTATCATAACGTGCTATGAGTGGTTGTACGAGATCGCAAAATCCGACAAGTTAGACGTCACACTCTAGGTTTGACAGACGAGCCTAGATTTATCGCGCTAATAATAAATACTTGGTAGTCAATGATAAAAAGGCTAATTTATAACTTGCAAGGTATGTTGGGTGAAACGTGTTGGCATATTATATAACTGAAACTCAATAAAAATGTGTTCTATAAAAATAACCTAAAAGCAACATAAATGTGGTTCCTGAGAGTATCGTGGATAGAAAAGTAACTAAGATATTTTTAGAACAGCAAACAGTAAAAGAAGATCACGTGTAGACATGCATAATCTATAGGCCTCATAATGAGAAAAGCAAAATTAAAACATATAGTGACCACTTGAAAGATTGAGAAGCAGAGAAAGGTAAATAATTATTGTTCTTGGTGGTCTAGCAGCCCGGCTAGGAGAGAACATAACAAAACTGTCTGAAGACACCAGTGATCACGGTACATGGAAGGTCATGACCACGTGAGCATTCAACCGTCACTACATATAATAAGTTTATGCAGGTTTGGTTTAACTTACCAACAGCGGCTCCGAGAATTTTACCGCTTGTTTCACCAATATTGTTACGACTGAGATTCAACTTCTTAATGGTTTTGTTGCCCTGCAAAATGTAACATGTTTTGTTTGTGTAATCCACTGTTATCGTGTCGACCTCTATTTTCCAGATACATAAACATATATAGTGATAGAGAGGGATTGAGACAATATTGAGAGAGGAAGATGCAGGTAGGGATGGAGATGGAGCGGTAGCTGGTGGGTGAGGAGGAGGAATAGAGATTGGGGACCCATGCATTTCATCACTCATTCCCTCACTAACCAGTCTAACCAGTCTGTGAAACAAATGCTAGAAGTTGATACAGTCAGTCAGTAATCAGTCAGTGCTTGATACGGTTAATGATGGACGTACATATATCTCGTCCTCTCCCTTACCGTAATCAGATTCACGATGAATTTCATATCTTCGTCACTCAAACCGTTACCTGCATATCACATGAACACGTGAATGTTTGTCAAATAAATTACACGTGTGTGCTAGAGAAAATTAAATAACTGCGTTGTGTAACCGAACTACTTGGTGAACACGAGGCACGGACTACGTTAACACATTCAACTGCCCACAAACCGGACCAACTTACGTTGACCTTAGCCTGAGTATCGCACACAAAGAAAACGAGGATATAAATCCAAAATGGCACCTACGAATTTGCTAACACTGATGGCTTCGCCTAGTATTCCGGGGAAGACGACAAACAACACTGGACTTACCTGCCAAGTTTAGCTTCTGCACGGTGTTTCCTTTCATCAGCACATCGCATAAGTGCTTACAACCAAGGTGACCAAAATGGTTGTCTGCCAAGTTCTACATTTCGCAGACAGGTATGTAATGTATACATAGTTTACTGCATATGGTATATAGTACACCATTAGGTGTCATTATGATAGTAATAGTATTAATAGGAGACACAATAATAACTGGCATACCTAATATATGTGTGTGTGCGTGTGTGTGTGGGTGTTCGTTTAGATGTGCGTGTGCGTGCGTACGAGCGTGCGTGGTGCGTGTAATCACGTGTTATGAAATTAATTTCAAGCAAATAATGTGTTCATAATTATCATATTTACATTATTTGTACGCGTTCGCATACTTCAGGGAGTTAAACCACAGAACATTCGCAAATGCATATATTACTTTCTCTGTTCACTGCATTCAACAGTCCTGTTGTCTACGTGGCTTATTAGTAGGCATTGTACACCAATCTGTGTAACACACGTATATAAACAAACAGTGTCGTTCAAAAAGATCAACTAGATGGGTGTCATACACGAATGCTGCGGACTGCCTTCAACATTCAGTGGCAGCAACATTTGACTACTGCAGGGCGCTATTGAGTCTACAGCGGAAAGAGCAAAAGCTACGTACAAGATACGAGAAAGGAGATTGAGATTTGCTGGGCGCCGTTACAGGCGCAACGATGAAATGGCATCATAAGGTGCAATCTAGTGGCAACCAGCTCGCGGAAGAAGAAGAAGAAGACCAGCTCAGCATTCATCGACCGACTGACGGAAGATATGGGAATGGAGCATGGGGTGATGATCGCGGCAATGCGGGACGGGGCGTCAGAAGTCAGAGGGTTGGCGCCAGCAGAGCTCGACCGCAGTGGCCGACATGAGTGAGTGAGTATGCGATTCTTGCTAGCCGCTTACGGAAACGACAAGCGAGAGAATACTTGCCAAATGTGTGATATAGCAATTTTCACTGAGCATGTCAGCAATGTGCACCACGCCATCGTCACGTATGGCGTTGTCCTCTAGATTCAGCACAGTAAGTGTTGTGTTCGTCTGCGACCACATCAACAATTGGTTATTCGGAACATAACAAAAGCACGAAGAACGCCTAATAGAATGTGGTTTAACAACCCTAGAGACAAGGGGTTAAGACGAGATCAAATTGACGTCGTTAACATATTGAATGGATATGAAAATATTGATAGATATTTTTTCACACATAAGAAAGGCAGTATAACCAGAGGACACGACGTAACATTAGTGAAGGATCAGTGTAGATTTTATATTCATTTTCATACAGGACAATAAATGAATGAAGCAAATTATCTACAGATTATGTAAATATAGCAGCGTGAATGTGTCTAAAAACAAAATGATCAAATATCTCGGAAGGGCGGGTTACAAAAAATAAAAATAAATTGGTGGACTCTCGATAAGCCAGTGGCTTCTTTATCCACTTGTCATCTGAGCCTTTGCCTTGGATGGCAATCTGGTTAAATCTTACTCATATTAATATATTGAAAAGGATTCCAATACTGGTGTAGGTATGTCGAGCATATGTGTGTGGTTAGAAATGAAATGACTATTCGGTGTATGTCTGTGGTGTAAATTTAAATTGGTAACAGCTACGTCAAACAATAATAGGGTATCTTGCCAGAGCAACAGGTCAGCCTACGTGGTTATTTAACGAAAACACGTACATAATCAGTGTCCCAGTACCAGGATACCGGTATTATTCCGCCTAGTCCGAACTAGCATAAGAACACAACGATTCGTCGAACGCATACTCACCACCAGGGGAAGAGCGAGGGCCTCGGCACCTTTCGGGCCAATCCCACGATGCTTCAGGTTTAGTTTCTCATCGTTGATATGCCGCAGGATGTAGGATGCTGGCACAATGCCAAGTTGGCGACATTTGTCGATATAAACAGCCGGACCGTCGGTCCCCATACGGACCGGCTTCTCTAAATGTGCACAGTTACATTATTTGCTCTCAAGAACTTGGCAAATGTGTGCGAAAATCAGAGATGACAAACGAACGTAATGTATATAATTATATCATAGCTGTTGTTGAGTAGCAGGTGTATTAAACAGTGGAGTACCGCAACGGAAGATTGATTATCAAACAAGCACAAAAGAACGCTGCATCACATTTGCACATAACACAGTGGTTGTATGATGGTTAGCGTTTTATACGTGAAAAATACTTGTCTTCTGTAATGCCTTTAGAACTTATCCATCTCTGTTTCAAGGGTTGGGAATGAAACGACGGAGGTTGAGAAACACATACAGATGGAAAGTGAAAGTGACTTTCTCTGTAGCTACCTTCATTCTCCAGATCAGTATCGAAAGCATCGCTGTCACTTAGCGAAATCTTCTTGTGGTCCGGATCATCCTCTTCTGCCGGCTTCTCTGGCGACGGGAACTCGCTATCGCTCTCAATCGATGATGGCAACTCGATTCTGCATCACGAACGTCTGGTTTGTGTGTGCACGTACACGTGTACTGTCAGCATGTTTCTGCTTTGTATGCACGTACACGTGTACTGTCAGCATGTTTCTGCTTTGTATGTACGTACACGTGTACTGTCAGCATGTTTCTGCTTTGTTTGCACGTACACGTGTACTGTCAGCATGTTTCTGCTTTGTATGCACGTACACGTGTACTGTCAGCATGTTTCTGCTTTGTATGTACGTACACGTGTACTGTCAGCATGTTTCTGCTTTGTATGCACGTACACGTGTACTGTCAGCATGTTTCTGCTTTGTATGCACGTACACGTGTACTGTCAGCATGTTTCTGCTTTGTATGTACGTACACGTGTACTGTCAGCATGTTTCTGCTTTGTATGCACGTACACGTGTACTGTCAGCATGTTTCTGCTTTGTATGTACGTACACGTGTACTATGTGTCTGTTGATGAAATGTGTTTGCTCGTGTGTTTTCGTGTGTAGGTGGTCGTCCGGACTCGCGTATGCGTGCATACCCACATATCTGCATACCATGTTCACTTATTCATTCATCCGTCCACCCGCCGGCTCACCTTGTCGCACTGAACCCGGACGAGTCCGTGTCCGTCGACCATATTGGTGGAATAGTATTGTATGACGAGTTATTATCTTCGGACGTCGACCCCGGCGTCTTCTTCCCGGCCATAACCGCTGCGTTGCAATCCAGTTCTTTAGCACGAAACGTATCTCAATGTATTCTTCATACACGTACCTTCATTACGCTCGCGTGTTTACCGTTTGATAGAAAGGTCTGGAAACCGCTAACATCTTCGATTGATGAATATTGTTTAATTCCTGTTCATGTGTTTGCCACCATCCACATTAACCGATCACTCCACAATAAGAACGATTTATTTCACGTGAGTAGAGATGAGTAAGGTTCGTAATGCTGTGAGGCAATACTTCCTGTAAATGCACAGCTTCCATTTCAAGTAATTTATGTTTGTACGAGTAATGCGATATGATACAATGCACAATTAAAGTGGCCACGTAACCCGACCATTATGAATTATGTTACACCTGAGTGTAACATAATAATCATTATTGAATTATAATATATTTTATTAACTAAAGTAGCAACATCAACTAACCTGATTCCCGATGGGCTGAATGCGTTGAGGTTTTACTATGCTCAAAGTTTCTGCGAAACCCACATTTCTGTTGAAACCTCAGTTAGCTGTAAGACTTACTTTGGTCGGTTTTCTTATACGAGTAAGTTCGGGCTAACATGTTAGGAAATACACTACTGACCTTCAACACACGTGAAGTGTCTACCAGGCATGTTAACAAATGCATGTCAACGCATTTGAATGCAAATTCAAATGTTTCACTTGATTCAAATGCAAATGCCATTTTCCAGGAACGCATTCAAATGCAAATGTTTTAGGGTCGTATTCAAATGCAAATGTTTTGTTTACACATATGAAAATGCATTTTAATTAACTTCAAATGTTTTGGCTTCATAGTAACGTTTTGTTTTATTTGGAGAGAAAAAACAACGTAATGTATACAAACACATTATTAATTTAATAAATACAGTAGTACATTATTGTATCGACTAAACACCACTACATGCCAGTTCCACTACATGAACATCTCTGTAGAGTCATACACTGAGTCACCCAGTTCCAGGCCTGCAGAGGTGTTGGAAATGGTAGGGAGGAATAGATGATTGACAGTTTACTGGTAATCTGGGCAGGGGATGAAAGGCTAATCATTCAGGTAGGCCAGAATGGGAGGGGAACCCAAGATAATTGCACTGTTTGGGTCACTCGGAAGATAACCTGGTTAGCTACTACTAATCACTCTATGGCTGACATTGCTAATGTTTACTCCCCAAATAAGCTGCCACCCCAACCCACCCCAACAGTGCAAACACAACACAATGGAGCTATTTGTCTGTATTGTTTGAGTTGTTTCAATGAACAGGTAATCTCTGAAGCCATCAACTTATTGACCAGTTGGTCTCTTCATGTTGTATGAATAACAACTCAGGCATTGACCAGTTGACCTACAGAGAACTTTTTTAAAGAGCACATTGTGAAAGTGGATTCACAGGTCGGACAATGATTTCATAATCTGCTGAGGATACTGCTCAGTACATAGCACTTTTTCCATTGGCATGTCGTGAACTTGTGAAAGTGAATCTAACAATAATAAGTATTCAAAGAATTGCGCATGCATTTGATTGCGCATTTGCTGCGCATTTGAGAAATCAAATGTTTGTGGGTCGCATTCAAATCCAAATGCAACTGTTTAAGGTACGCATTCAAATGCAAATGAATTTACAATTTTATGGAGGCATTTGAATTCGCATTCAAATGCTCAATATTCAAATGCATTTGCATTTGTTAACAAGCCTAGTGTCTACAACAACCCCCACCCCGGCTAATTACTGGATTCGCCCTGTGCTATATAAAATACAGTGTAGTGCTTTCATTTCTACCTGAATGGTCAACCGGAAGAAGACGTCAGATGAGGTGTGACGTCACTTACGTATGACGTTAGACGTGAGAACGAACTTGTTCTACGTGCTATTTGACCTCTTGACGTTGCGCTATGGGAACTACACACATATCATTCTACTTACAGTAGGGTTAGTGTTAGCCGACTGCTAATACTTCAGTCTTTACATTTACACTAGTTTCGATATAGGCGTATATACGTTGTCCTTTACCGTAATATTTGCCACGGACACAGGGGGTCTAAGACCACTCTCCATGGCCTAGGGGGCTTTGAAAAGTCTAAGACCCACTGGATCCGCTGCTGGGTGAGATATATTGCTTGCTCGGATGAATGCAATTTGAATGGTTTATCTTCTTTGTAATAAATAGTATGTAGCTCAATATATGGTAGAAAGGAAACAACTAGCGAAACAGCTAAATCGATACTCATCAAATCGTTCAAAATACGTGCATGTTATTGAAGTATAGTACAATATGTCTAAGAATGCATGAAACGTGAAAACCGATGGAGAATGTTTCACGTATAAAGGCAACTAAAAGCAACACATTTCCCACAGTATGCCAACCGATATTAAGAACAAACCTAGTTTTTATAGATTGCATAACTAACATTTGGCGTGCACATGACGTTCACATGACGTTCACATGACATGCACATGACGTTCACATGACATGCACATGACGTTCACATGACATGCACACGAGCAAGCATTTTATTCAACAAACACATGCGAGAAACAGTGATACAGAACATGGTTTTGAGTTTGCATGCACCATATGGTATCGTATCGACTGCTGTACATAATATTTGGCCTTCCCCCGTAATGTGTGCATGCAATATGTTTTTGTATGAGTTTCAACGTGTGCGTGTCTCTGCAAGTGCAATGCACACAAATGCCAGTACGATCGTTTAGTTTTCACAGTAGCGGTTTATATGACAGCAGTACACAACGTGAATAATCGGTTGATCGGCATCAAGCCGACGTCTTCATTGGTTGTTCACCGCGTGCACAATTCTATGAACCACCGTTGACACAGGTTGCGCTTAACCGGAAGATTAACTCGAAACCCGCTCGAATTAACAACTGTTCCTCATCGAAATGGCGGAGGTTTCCCTTTTCGGAATGTCAACCGCACAAGAAGCACGAATAAGGTTGTTGGACCATGTACTGGTTTCTCAGAACCAATTAATTTCCGTTATAAAAAAAATTCCTATTGAAAGCCGTGCTGGAATGTAGACGATTAGTCGTTTACTGCGGCCTCCGCGGAAATGACAATCCAACACGCCCAGGTTCGTTCTGAAACAGGACATTATAAGAATGTATGTATCATTTACCACAAGACATTCGTAGTTATGTTGCCTCAAATAACACAATGGTGTCTCGCATTGGTGTGTAGCCAAGTGTGCAATTCTCGAGAATGTGACAACAACAATAACCAATTATTTTAACAAGATTTAACAAGGATGCCATCCAAAGAAGAACAAACCCAAATGGCAAGTGGCTTATCGAGAGTCCAATGATTATTCATCTATGTGTCGCCCGCCCTAGTGACATATTTGTCGACTTTGATTTTAGACATTCACACTGCTAAAATTTACACAATCAGTAGATAATTTGGTTTATTCATTTATTGTCCTCTGTGAGTGTTTGATATCCGATTCTTCAAAACACGATAGAGTAATTAACATCCTTAACACTTCCGGAGTAATCGTTGATCAGAAATAACGTTCATACCTCGTGAGCGTTATATGTAATGGTGTCTTTTCATGTATTACAGAAAGCTATTTCACCACACACACACGCACGCACGCACGCACGCACGCACGCACGCACGCACACATACACACTTATCGTTACAATACCCACCAATCTGCGAACTAGGCGTTTATTGTTTCACCTGGCAGCATCGCACAACACAGGCTGAATGCTCGCGCACAACAGATTTGCTTTTGCATGCAGCTATTTCTTCGCGGTCCTGTCCGTCCCCTTCTGGACCCAACGTATCCATATTTGGCTGCTCGGTCTCAGGTCTGAAACATTTTTGGTTTAGTGAAACATTCTCTGGTCTGCTGCTGTATAGTCATTATCGTCATCACGGTCGTCTTTATAGTTATCATCATTGGCGTCATCTTCATCATCATAGAAAACATAATCATAATCAAGGTCGTCGTCACAATAGTCGGCAGCTTCCGCAAAACTATAAACACGTCAGCATATCAAACAAAGACGATTCTTAGTATTAATGTTTCAACTGTCACTGCAGTCACGACCAACTGCGTTCTAATGTTTTACTCCGTTTCGAAGCCTTGTTTCTTCTAAGAAGTGTTGTAATCGTTGTAGCCCGTTGTAAACCGTTGCAACCCGTTGTAAAACGTTGTAAATCGATGTAACCCGTTGCAACCCATTTTAGCCCGTTTTAACCGGTTATAACCCGTTGTAACCCGCTGCGTCCAGTCTTCCACTTGGAGGACAAAGTCAGACGTTTGCTGGAGTGACGGATGTCGTCGACCAGCTGCACTTACTTGTCGTCTTCTGTAACAGATCAACAGTGGGTCATTTGTACGACGTTGTATTCGTGAATACTGCCTACATTTACATACGTGGCACATGCACGCACGCATGCAACAAACAAACACACACGCACGCACGCACCTACGCGCGCGTACACGCACACAATGAATTGTACGTACTCGCCAGTGTCTTGCCCAGCTTGCTGATGATGTCTCCGAACCGGACGTCCCCGTGCACGCCGGCGTAGACTGCCGTGAACTGTCGCGTAGACGACGAGCGCTGACACACCTCCTTGAACTCCTTGTTCACCCACACATCCTGCAAGTGCAGCATGACTTAGTCAGTTATCCAGCTGCATTAGAAATAACTAATAACAAGTAAACATGATTGGCTTTTTCCACGGAAGCATACAACTGTTTAACCAAATGTTAATGGAAGTACGTAACCAGTTTATCTCTTCTTGAAATTGCATAAATATAAATAGTGTGTGTGTGTGTGTGTGTGTGTGTGTGTGTGTGTGTGTGTGTGTGTGTGTGTGTGTGCGTGCGTGCGTGCGTGCGTGCGTGCGTGCGTGCGTGCGTGCGTGCGTGCGTGCGTGCGTGCGTGCGCGGGCGCGTGCGTGCGTGCGTTTGTGTGTGTGTGTGTGTGTGTGTGTGTGTTTGTTTGTGTGTGTGTGTGGTGCATGGGTGCGTGCGTGCGTGCGTGCGTGCGTGCGTGCGTGCGGGTGGTGCGCATAGTACAAAGGAAATGTGTGGAAATACACGTACCGTGAGGCCAAGGAAAGTGATGGCGCTGTCTTTTTGGGAAACCGAACTGAGGAGGAGCAGGGCGCCAACCTGGGTAATTGGGTTGTTGCCCATCTGGGGAAACAACGACGTGAGAGCAGAAATACATTGCTAAAACCCGAATGGTGGACGAGTTAACGTCACTCTCTGCGGTGTGTTTTCAACGTGTTGCGCTGCCAAGTTTCATATTGTGACACGTGTGACTTGTCATGTTAACCCTTGCATTGACCAAAGCAAAGTTAATCAGCCGATTAACAGAATATAATTCCTTACCTGGGAGTTCGTGTGTGCCATATGTGAACGTATGCCCCTACTGGGGTGTTTGTGTTTGCCCAGTGTGCACTTCTACTGGGGTCTTCTTATTCGATGGTAAACACCATGGTAAACACCATGGTAGACACCATGGTAAACACCATGGTAAGCCATGGTAAACAAATAATAATTAACTTCTATGGCGCCTATATCCTCAGGAACCTGAGCTCAGAGGTGCAATAAAACAGAATCATTATGCATAAGGCAACCGAATATTTATGGTGGAAATGCAATTTTGAGTAAATATGTATTGAAATTTTTCCGGAAGATAGCCATAGTTTCAGATGTTTTCAAATTGATGGGGTGTTCATTCTAGACCCAAGGCGCAGCGACAGAGAAAGCACGTTTGCCCAAATTTGTTTTAGGCACAATAAGTTGTTGTAAAATTGATGATCTGACCTGCCTAGGGATATTTGATAGATGCAGGAGACTTGGTAAGTAGGGTGGTTGTGTAGATACAGCGCGATTTGTGAGATTGGGGAATTTAAATTCATTAGATAAGTAATAGGACGCCAGTGTAACTGTCTAAGTAGTGGCAGTGATGGTGAACACCGAGGCGCACTGAGTACCACACGTGCCAGACTGTGTTGTACTCGTCACAGTTTAGCCAACTCTCTTTCAGCAATGGTATTTTGTAGTGAATTACAACAGTCAAAGCGGCTACTAGTTCGATCCGTTGTAGGTCTTGTCCCGACTTGTAACCATAAATCATTAATGATACAATGGTGATCTAATAATCATCTGTAGGAAATATGGCCTTGACGTTAATGCAAATAAATCTAGTAATAAACAAGTCGAGCCATTGACCATGAACAACAGTAGGAAATGAAGGACATCCATGAATGATCTAGAATTTAGACTTGGTAAATCAAGGTGGATATTGAAACCTCCAAACATGTAAAGGTCTTCTTGGAATTGTAAGGTGGTTTCAAGAAAATCAGGAAATTCATCAAAAATGTATTTGTGCTAAATGAGGATGGTAGATGCATATAAATTAGTAGATATGGATGAATGTTTTATAAGAATACACATTATCTCAAAGCTTTGGTTTTGAGGTGTATGAAATTTTTTTATTTTATATGTTTCAGGAAAGAAAGTCACAAGAAATGCGACTCCACCACCCCTACCTGAATGACGGGGGTGGTGGTATTGGCAAAAACCATGTCAACAAGACATCATCTACAAGAAGAAGGATGATCGACAGCTTAAATGATGGGATACAACCGGATTTTCTATACAATTTTCTGTGTGTAAATAGCCCAAGACAAGAAATATGCAATGCAGGAGTTTTCGAAAAGCTTATTTCGAATACTATTGTTGATGAATATTTCAGAGTGTTTATATGTGTCAGAGATATCATCTTCAAGAGAATTGCATTTATCCTTAGATAATGTAGGCAAAGATAATATACAAATGACCAGCACGAAGAGAAAATACATATTACACACTCAATAATAATGAAGACTTAAAAAAGAAAAACAATTCGATAGGTTAAATATGATGTTGTTAAGGCTATGTGCAGTTGCAGGGAAAGAAGTCACAATTCTGGGATCAAGATTAATTTATTTGATTAGAAATTTTTATCAGGGCCGACTCCAATCGCTAAACTGTGACTCCAGTGACATAGCCATTGTATACAATTACAACATGCTTAATTAAAACAATACTAAAGCAAACGAAAATGTGCCGGCTACAAAAATGGGCGATAACAGAAGTAAACAGTTTACTCATAACTGTCAAAGTATAAACAATTACTGTAAAAATACTTATCTTAACGTTGACGTTTTGTTCGACATAAAACAGCCCATTAAATTTTATATGACATGTCAAAAAATAAAACTAAGAAGCTAAAAAACCTAAAAACGTATAAAATAGAGGGGAACCATTATGTAAACTCGGCAGCCTCGTTCTGAACCATGATAAACAACGGAAACCATAGTATGCCATGGTGTTTTGAAACAGGCAAACCATGGTGTACCAAACAATTACAATGTAATGTCATGGTATATCATGGTACGTTTTCATAAGGGGCGTATGCCTAGTGTATACGTACTTCGAGAGTTGTGAGCGTCGTGTTTGACCTGAGCCCCTTGGCGACATGCGCTGCCCCGACGTCTGTCACACGGTTGTGTGAGATGTCCAACTCCAGCAGTATGTGGTTGTGCTCAAGACACGCCTACGTCCAGCAACCACTGCATTATATATACCGTCACATTCCAGAAAGTATTCACGGGAGAGGGCGGAAGCACCGTGCTGCCATCTACCGTACTATCTCTAAGTATGCATGATGCGATGCACGATGCTGCATATCGCTATCGTGTGCATTAGTTATTGTGTTGTAGGAAGTAAAAGACATAGTACCACTAACTAATGGAATTTATGACCAGAGCAACTTAGAATATGTCATTCGTCAAATTGTGGATGATTTTCTAGGTTCTGTATGAGAGCTGGGGATGTAGTGACATACGGTGTTCGGCGCTTGCTGAGTGTAAGACATGCATATGCCAAAGTCTGTATTTTCTCGCAAAAGCTCGTTCTTAGAATCAACAAGAAGTAATGCAAGTTGGATATTTCCTATTAATCGTCGGTCATTTGTGCTGACAGTGTTTGCACAGTTACGATGCATGTAACGGACAATGTCCTTAATAATAATAATAATAATAATTTTTATTTATATAGCGCCATGTATCCTGATATAAAACCTGTTCAGAGGCGCTTAAGATACAACATGTACAATAAATGAAAGGGTAACCTGCTCTCGACTCCATCTCTCAACCACACGAGTCACGACAGAAACTTCCACGACGCGGCTGAGTTATTTCTGTCAAATGCTTTGCACGAGGACCCGATGCTTGCAAGTAATTCACAATTTACGGGGGTTTCTCCTTATTCAAACCCGTGTTCTTAGTATTTTCCTAGCGTTGCTCAGGGTCGAAAAAATAACTACACCACATTTTCATTTCACATATTGCATGGTGTAAACTAACTCACAATCACCGACTTGGCACCTATGTCTCCGAGGCCATTCCATGACAGGTCGACCTTTTTCAGCCTAACGTTACCCTGCAAATATATAGCAGAACAACCATAACATAAATGACACTTATAATATGTTGTGCTGGCATTGGACAATTCATAAAGTATTGTTGCGATGAAATACACTACATATAATAAAAGTAACTGTTTTTTTTATAATTACACAATTCAATATAAATTAATGCAAACATTGCATTTTTATATTTTCAACACACTGATTTAAACAAATTATAAACCCATCACCCGCATAACACATTTCTTAGTTAGTTTCGTTGTCAAGTAAATCATTATACAATGTTACGCCATCACCCTACCTGAATTCCGTGCAAAAGTTTCGATGCTGACTGATTTCGGAAGTGGTTCCAACTGAGATTAATCGCCTCGAGGAATTCGTTTTCACCTACGCACACACATTATATATTTTAGTTGCCCGTTCAGCGGGTGTCTGTCGTGTGCAATAACAACTGCTGCATTTACTTGTAAACGGCTTCTGCTGCTGCGGATGCTGCATTACCACTGTTAGGGTTAACTGGGATTATTGTTCCTGCTACTGGTGGTGGTGGTGGTGGTGTTGGTGTTGGTGGTGGTGTTGGCGGTGGTGGTGGTGTTGGTGGTGTTGTTGTTGTTGTTGTTGGTGGTGGTGGTGGTGTTGGTGGTGTTGGTGGTGGTGGTAGTGGTGCTGGTGGTGTTGGTGGTGTTGGTGGTGTTGGTGGTGGTGTTGGTGGTGTTGGTGGTGGTGGTGGTGCCGATGGTGGTGGTGGTGCTGCTGCTGCTGCTGCTGCTAGCGCTGTTGCTGCTCCGCTGCTCTACGCATTTTTTCCTAGTTACATTCCCAAACCTACTTGTTCTACAAGTATTAACATTCTCATCCCCTTCTTTGGAAATGTGAAACGTACTTAGTGCAGCACCCAAATTGTACCCTGCCGAATCACCCAGCTCGTTGTAACTGATGTTCAATTCCTTCAAACATGTGTTGGACTACAACCAAATTGCCAGCATCTTAGCATCAGGAAACACCTGTTCGATCCAACACAGCTTAAGGCCAGTCTTTCTTACACATATGAAATAATGATGTACACTCTAACACAGCATGTCATAAAAGCACGATCATTTCCTAAACATCATATGAAACAAACGGTAATATATATATATATATATATATATATATATATATATATATATATATATATACAAATATATAAATATATATATACATATATATATATATATATATATATATATATATATATATATATATATATATATATATATACAAATATATATATATATATATATATATATATATATATATATATATGTATATATATATATACATATATATATATATTTGTATATATATATATATATATATATATATATATATGTATATATATATATATATATATATATATATATATATATATATACATATATATATATATATATATATATATATATATATATATATATATATATATATATATATATATATATATATATATATATATATATATATAATATATATATATATATCTGTTGCCACGGACGTCCTCTTGGAAAAACATACCTTAATGATGCGAGCTATAGTCCGTGCGTCCGTATCGGTAAATCCGTTACCTGGAAATATTAAAACACTGTAAAACTTTCGCGTATGTCGCTGGTTTCCTCGTTTCATAGAAGTAAAAATGAAAACTACAGACGTTGTCGATCAGACATGTTGTATCTCTATATATACCATGGAACAAGCTACACCTCTGTGTGTTTCTTAAGGAATATTGATTAGTTACAGCGCAATAGATTTAACAAGATTTAACAAGATTTGCCATCCAAGCCAAAGGCCCAGATGGCAAGTGGACAAGGAAGCCATTGGCTTATCGAGAGTCCAACAATGTTCATCTACTTATAACCCGCCCTCATGAGATATGTGTCTACCTTATTTTTAAACATATTCACGCTGCTAGCAGTTACACAATCTGTAGACAATTTGTTCCATTCATTTATTGTCCTCTGTGAGAACGAGTGCTTCCTGATGTCCAATCTACATTGATCCTTTACTAATTTTACCTCATGTCCTCTAGTTCTGCTATCCTTCTTGAGTGAGAAAAACATATTTCTATCAATATTTTCATACCCATTCAATATCTTAAAAACTTCAATCTGATCTCCTCTTAACCTCCTTGTCTCTAGAGTTGTTAAACCACATTCTTTCAGGCGTTCTTCATAACTAAGGTCTCTCAGTTCTGGAATCATTTTAGTTGCTCTCCTTTGTATGCGTTCAAGCGTATCTATATCCTTCTTACGATATGGTCTCCATGCTTGTATACAGTATTCTAAATGAGGTCTAACTATTGCTTTATAAAGAGGTATAATTAACTTTTTTCCCTTGTATGTTATGTTTCTTCTAATCAATCCAAGAATTTGATTACCCTTTGAAGCTGCAATACCACACTGCTCTGAAACTTTCATATCAGCGCTTATTGTAACTCCTAAGTCCTTTTCTTTTACAGTAGTACCCAGAACAGTATCTCCCATTTTATAGTTTACATTCAATTTCCCATGTCCTGTATGTAGGCATTTACATTTCCCAAAATTGAACAACATCTGCCATTTCTCAGACCATTTCACTAATCTGTCTAGATCGTTTTGTAAATGTTGTTTATCACCATCAGTATTAACTTTTCTAAACCGTTTTGTGTCATCCGCAAATTTCAGTACGTTACTTGTTATACTGTCGTCCAAGTCATTGATATAAATTAAGAATAATATAGGTCCTAATACTGATCCTTGAGGTACCCCACTCAAAACCGATTTCCAATTTGAAACTTCTCTATCTACTACAACTCGTTGTCTTCTGTCAGTCAGCCATTGTTCTATCCAGTCAGTTATGCTATCCCCGATACCATGGGCTTTTAATTTAAGCAGTAATCTTTGATGTGGCACTTTGTCAAAAGCTTTCTGAAAATCTAAGTAGATAATATCTACTGGCGATCCCACGTCTATCCACTTAGTGATTTCTTCCAAAAAACATAACATATTTGTTAAGCATGACCTCGCTTTAAGGAATCCATGTTGAGATGAATTTAATAATTTATGCTTAACGAGGAAGTCCACCATATGGTCTTTAATTAACCGTTCTAATAATTTACAAATCACTGACGTTAAACTCACTGGTCTGTAATTCTCTGACTTATTTCTCGAACCCTTTTTAAATAATGGTATGATGTTTGCTTCTTTCCATTCAAACGGAACAACTCCCTCTTTTAATGACAAGTTGAATATTCTTGCAAGTGGTATACTGATTTGTTCTACTGTTTCCATTAGTAATTTTGGAGGAATCCCATCCACTCCCGGTGATTTGTTATCCTTCATTGCCTTTATTTTCTTAGCTACCAATTCCGGAGTTACAACTAACGGACCTAAATAGTCAGATTTAGCCCCCTGAAATTTAGCATCAGCAACTGGTAATGAACTAATATCTTCTTTGGTAAACACTGAACTGAAGTAACCATTTAGGTCTTCCGCCATTAAAATCCCCTGTGATATTATATTTCCAGCACTGTCTTCTAGAGGTCCAACCTTGTCTTGTACGTTTTGTTTACTCCTGACATATGCATAAAAACTATTGCTGTCATTTTTTATGTTACATGCTAGTTTTTGCTCATAGCTTCTTTTAGATTGTCTGATTTCACTTGTAGCTGCATTAAGTGCCTCTTTGTATTTTGCATAGTCTTCTTCACTTCTTCATAGTCTGCATAGTCGACTAAGTCTTCATTTGTTGTATCCTCAGAGAGCGCGACAAAAAACGTAGGCAAAACACATATCAAAACACATTGATCAGTGGTCAAATCTTATTTTATGCAATTTCGGCTGGAGTGGAATTAAAAAAAAACTAGTATTGTTTGGCAATTAGCACTTATATCCATAATAGGCGGATTCCACCAAAGTGTGCTATTACGAGATGCAATATATATATATATATATATATATATATATATATATATATATATATATATATATATATATATATATATATATATATATATATATATATATATATATATAGTCAATGATAAATAAATAATATGCGCGCACGCGCTTGTGCGTGTGTCTGTTTGTGCGTGTGTCTGTTTGTGCGTGTGCGTGTGCGTGTGCGTGTGCGTGTGCGTGTGCGTGTGCGTGTGCGTGTGCGTGTGCGTGTGCGTGTGCGTGTGCGTGTGCGTGTGCGTGTGCGTGTGCGTGTGCGTGTGCGCGTGTGTTCTGCCTACCAGATAAATTCAACTTGAGTAGAGAATTCCAAAACTTTGATTTGTCCATGATGTATTTTGCTCCGTCGCCGCCAAGTCCATTTGATGCAAGGTTCTGAAATAAAAAAGTTATGTTTACGATGGAATGCAATAAAGCTCTACAATAGGCATCAGTAGGCAAACGTAATAATCCTTGAAAAATAAAAATTTTATTTTGCAACATGCGGCTCATATCTTGAGTGCCTCGATTGAGGTAAGATGGCGCGAAGGAAGTCTAGTCGAGGGTGGCCGCGTTAGATCGGCTCAAATGTTACACATTTTGATGTCTGGAAGAAGTAAACGGCACCATGGCGTGGGCGCTGCGATTTTGAATGTCAAATCACGCAAGGGAGCGTGATTGGTTTAGATTAAAAATGACTGCTCTCGAGGTAAGACTAAATAGTTGCACATAAAGGCTAGTTAAACTTCTAAACTGGCAGGATATCAGAGTTACACTGGTTGAATGTGCTATTACTCAGCGCGTACTCCAATTATTAATGTGCATGTTTTAGTCTCCCTGACTTCGGAGCGGGACTGAATGGAAACGGTGCCAGCGTGCAGCCTAGTGGGAACCACAGACGTAAGGGAGTGACTCATTTTATGTCAGTTAACAGTATATTTGCATCTATGGTGAAATAAGTCACGGACACAGATGTGGTTTGACGGCATTGTTTCTCTGTATGTGTGTTTTGGTATTTCTCTTTGTCAACGAATCAGATTACACGTAGGGCCTACATTGGCAAACAGGCGTTCCACCTACCAGGTCGGTGATAGTGATGTTTTCTGTCAACATATGTGACACGTAAAGTGCGCCTAACGCCTTTATATTATTGTCTTCCAAGTCCAGACTCGTCACATTCATGTTGTTCTAAAATGCATACAACTGGCACAGTAGTGGTATAGAGATGCTAAGCCATACAAGCATGCACACACTTACGCACGCACGCACGCACGCACGCACGCACATGACACAAAAACACCCGTAACACGATAACTAAATTGTGTCGCGTATACATGGATAATGGGAAACTTAATAGTGTAACGTACTCATGAGAAACGTGATAACGGAGCTGCTATAGGTGACACTTATGTTGTTGGCAATAATACGTGACACAATAATAGAGTAGCATCACGTACATATAGGTTACCACTTACTTAAGCTAACTCAAGTTGACAAATGTTACGGCACGAGTGAGTTGTGTCACGTACGCAGAGGTGACGGAACAAATGACAAACATCGCATAGCTGCAAACAACATGACATTGTAACATCATTACGTAGATGACTGAAAATGTTAAGTGTGTTGGAACAATTTAGCAACATCACGTACAAAGACGATGCGACAAACGGAACCAATACTGGATTAGCTAGTGGGCTGGAATAAAGAGGTAAGTAATGAAGAGAAGAGGCAACTGTCAACATCCAGAAGCAAAATCTAAAGTTTTCTGGGCAGAAGTAGACGACTGACAAAGGCAAGTCACGGATGTGTATCACATGTCATGATCTAGTCGTAGCGTTTACAGAAGTAGCGATCCAAGAGAGCATAATATATTAGAGGAGATGGCGCCACATGACGATGTTTGATGATGTCACTCAATATGTCGGTCCGGCTACTGTGATCGCCCACAGAACAAACTTACAAAGATATGGTTATTACTACTAGTTATTACTATGGTTATTACTACTTGTACTCGGACTGTCATGTTATTACTACTAGTACTGATACTCGGACTGTCGGGTTATTACTACTGGTACTTGTACTCGGACTGTCAGGTTATTACTATTAGTACTGATACTCGGACTGTCGGGTTATTACTACTAGTACTTGTACTCGGACTGTCAGGTTATTACTACTAGTACTTGTACTCAGACTGTCAGGTTATTGCTACTAGTACTTGTACTCGGACTGTCAGGTTATTTCTACTAATACTGATACTCGGACTGTCGGGTTATTACTACTAGTACTTTTACTTGGACTGTCAGGTTATTACAACTAGTACTGGTACTCGGACTGTCAGATTATTACTACTATATAAGAACCGACACAAAGAGCTCATGATGCACTCAGACTAACACAACACAACTTGTATTGGACACACCCGCCGAACAGAACCCACCGCGAGAGAGGCCCTAGAAAGGAGTCCTCAATGGAGAAAACCGGAAGATCAACAGAGAGTTTGAAAAAGCCAGTAGCTGAAGAAATGATGAAATTTGGAAACACTTGGAAAGATATGAAGAAATCAGCGAAAAACCGAGTGCGTTGGAGAAGAGATGTTTCGGCCGCATACTCCAGTCTGAGCGAAAACGATTATATTAAGGAAGTACGTGCCGATATAACGACTACACAGACCGGCCTTATTTACCAGGAGAGCGACGGAGATGGCCCGTACGCCGACCGGGCCGATGAGGTGATGCTTCAGTGAGATCACGCTGTCGTCAATGTGCTGTACGAAGTACGAGATGGGGGCGATGCCCATGCGTGCGCAGAATGTCACGTACGCGTGACTGCTGGAGAAGTCGTAAACCGTAGACTCCGCTGTGGCCAATATGCACAATGTTTTAATGTGAGTTTCTCTTATAGTATTTCTTTCGTTGTGAGTCCTCATTACAGTGTTTTTTGCATTGGGAGTCGCCGTTACATTATTTGCTTTGATTAAATTCAATTCAATTCACGAACGCTATTGCCCGACATTAAAAATACAACTTTTCATTTATGTACACATTGCATTGCCAGTAATAACATTTGGTAAAACAAACATTACAAAATAGTATAAAATATTTCATAGAGTCTCCCTTAAACATTTGCCTTATCTTGAATAGTGTGCCTTAAATACTAGTCATAGTATGTATCGTGCAGTTAATTGCATTTAATTTAACATAGGTACAATAAAACTCACCAACGAAACAGAGGAACATTCGTCATAACATTGCGGGAGACAAACAACGATAATGCAATGGCATAGTTTTATTCTTTATTTTTGACCAATGTTATATGTTTACCTGATGATGCCACGTTACTACGTACGTGTTCCCATGGTCATAACATTTAACGCATTTTGCATAATTACATGCTTTGAAATAAAACGTGTATGTGAAAGTGCAGCAGAGGTCATCTAACGGTACTAATGTATGTCTTAACATTATTATCGCTGTCAAAATGCAAATACGTATACGCAGCTGTTCCCTGACATCCACGAGAAGGAACTATTGCCCAACAGTGGTAGCACTCATATTTTTCGAAATGGATGGGTGGGGGAGTGAAAAAAAACGATTGGTAGACTGGGCGACGCCACTGTTGTTTACGACTTGTTGCACGTCGCACTTGTGAAATAGTTCCATAAACAACGAACTTTACCAGTTATCGTGTTTTTACTCACATTCAACACGAAATACTATGCACAATTGTGTGCAACTGAGATTGAGAGAATTCTCGACAAACATTAGAAGTCTACCAAATGAAATAGAGATGTGTAAAATCTGCAAATAACTGTTATCGCAAGGGTGGCAACAATAACCTTGACGAATGCGCGGATGTTGGTGCACCCTCTTCCGCTTCCTTACCTTTGTCGATGAGAGGTGTTTCCATCATAGCTGATGGGTCGTTCTTCAGCCCGATGATCTCGCTGCTCATTTGCTGCACGGGCTCATCCCCGCACATACCCGATAACGTACTCCCGAATGTGACGTCATCGTCGTCTTCGTCTTCGTTGTAGACATCATCATATTCGCCCCTACGAGGGTAATAGCACTAGCATGTTGTTGTCTGTTCGTGGCACAATTAGATATTGATACAGTCCTTTGTAAATAATTTATCCTGAGATAATATCCAGCAAGGCCAATCACGCTTTAATATTGTTGGGCCTATCACCCATTTTATTGGACGATCGTAATATAATAATGTGTCTAAATCACCTATTCTAATGGATTACTGTAGATAACAAACGGAAACTGGATGGCTATGACATTTAAGTGTGTACACATATATAACACATATGACACACGCATGCTCACACGCACGACCACACCCCCACACGCACGCACTCACTCACATACACACACACACACACACACACACACACACACAAATAGTAACTACAAATTCATTAAGTCAACTAATTATTTAATAATCATAATTCTAGCTACACAAGGAGCTCATATTATACAAACAACATTGCGCCCTCATCTTGCTGGGCGGATACTGGATGTATCGGCACAGGAGTCGCATGGACGCTTCATACGAATAAGTCACGCCTATTATCCTAACATGGTGCCTTTATAGCATTTATATCCAGTCTACTTTTCACATACAATAAAGTCCAGAGATATATTTTAAGAAATATTTCAAAGGTGATTCAACATAAATGCGGTTTAAAAAAAACCGGAATTTGTTGAAGGCATGTATACGGGTTGCTTTTGAAAACGTTTCTTTTTTTTAAATTGGACCAGCTGGCTAGCTTAGTGGTGTAGTGGTGACTTACTCGACGAAAAAAGGAGCGAGTCGGTCTTCATTATCCTGTTGTAGCGACGTTTGCTCGATGCCAGTGCCACGGGTGGTCATTCTAGCTTCGATATTCGAGATGCTTCTTCTGCTAAGACACGATTGTTCAACACGTGTCAGAGTATGTTTCTAACGAGCGGGACAATCTTGTGGAGGTGTGTAATTTTAAAAGGTCGGCCTATGCTCGACAAGGCCTATTGTCTACACAGGCCTACTCCGCGTTGACGTTTTGACAGAAGAGCAGGAAAACATTGTAGCTAACGTTAGTTTTCTCTTGACCAACATTTACGTAATAATCCAACACTTCCAATAACTACTTATTTATCATCATGCATGCCGACGTATACTGTAACATTGTTTGGTTAAACAAATCAATAATAAAAAAATTAATAATAGTTCCATATATACGAATACATTTCCCTTGTAACAGGCCATTATTATTGTGATAATTCGCAGCACAGTAGTTATGGGATATGACTTATTCACAAACATGACATTTATATGAAATTGTGCATTAATATAATATTTAACACGGTGATCTATGAATATGTTGTTCATTGAAATGTTAGTCGTTATTATCAATGCAAAAAGCGCACAGTTTGCTCTAAGAAAGAACATTGCAAAATTAACCTACCAGGTAACGGTATGTTTGAGGATGAACTATTTATTCTTCAACAATGCGTTGGTTTATTCCGACGCGAAGCGGTTTAGGTCAAATGTGACACCGGTGGCACGTGATTATTGTGACGTCATCGAAGTGACGTCCCTTGCAGCACGGTAATATACGCATGCTACAATTCGGATTCGGATGTTTGCATTTATTCTATAATCAGTATTAGTACCACAACATTCAAGATTCTGGTTTCTTGGAAGCCATCTTGGATTTGGCCCCATTACAGGTATAAAAAGAATGGCAACTGCGATTGCTAAACAAATACCCAGCATAATATCCCTCACTGTGTTGGGTTAGCTACAATGTTTTCCTGCTCTTGCTTTGAAAGCTTGCCTTGACAGCACGGACTGGCAAATGTTTAAAGATTCCTGCCACGACCTCGACGCGTACACTGACACAGTTACTGCCTACATCAGCTGGTGTGAAGAAACCTGCTACGAAAGTAAGTTAGTTACAGTATATGGCAACGACAAACCATGGTTTACCAGGGACATTAAACAGAAGCTAGCCATGAAAAACTCAGCGTTCATTAGCGACAACAGGGAAGAATTTCGGAGAGCCAAGTACGCAGTGCGCAAGGCGATTAGTTCGGCCAAGTACAAATACAAACGCAAACTTGAAAACCAATTTGCTTCCAACAACACCAGATCTGTATGGCAAGGGTTACGTCAAATTACACAGTATAAACCAAGCGCTTCAGCCATTTACAACGCCGATCCGTCCTTCCCCGACCAACTAAACGACTTCTACAGCAGATTTGACAAGTTAAACACATCGCCGGAACAGCGCCCCCTACCCACAGACACTCCGCTGTCGCCGCCTTTCACCGTTAACGTTGCTGACGTGCGGACATTGTTCAAGCGACTGAGTACGCGCAAGGCTTCGGGTCCTGATAACATCTCATCATATACATTCAAGAATTGTGCCGATCAGCTTGCTCCAGTATTCGCTGACATCTACAATTCATCTTTACAACAGTGCATAGTTCCAACGTGTTTTAAAACTTCTGTGATTATACCTATTCCCAAGAAGGCTAAAGTCTCTACCATGAACGATTACCGTCCAGTGGCACTTACCTCAGTTGCGATGAAAGTTTTCGAACATATTATGCTCCGTTATCTGAAATCTTCCACGGCCGGTCTATTGGATCCTCACCAGTTTGCTTATCAAACTAACAGATCTGTGGACGATGCAGTTGCCTTAGGTTTACATTATGTTATGAATCACCTGGAACAACCGAGCACTTATGCGAGGATTCTTTTCGTGGACTTTAGCTCGGCCTTTAACACCATAATTCCTGTGAAGTTGTTTGATAAACTTGTATCTCTGAATGTGCATCCTGCCATATGTCACTGGACTCTCAACTTTCTTCTTCACAGGCCTCAATCTGTCAAGGTCAAAAACTCTCTCTCCAAACCTGTTATTCTTAACACTGGTGCCCCACAAGGCTGCGTGCTTTCTCCTTTCCTTTTCACTCTCTTTACAAACGACTGTGTATCTGGTAACCAATCTGTTCGCGTGGTTAAGTTCTCGGATGACACCACTGTAATTGGCTGTGTCAACAATGCTAACGAGTCTGTGTATAGAGAGGAAGTTCAAAGACTGGTCGGCTGGTGTAAGAACAACAACCTGGTACTAAACATATCCAAAACGAAGGAAATGATCATTGATTTTCGCAAAAAGAAAACACCCATCCACTCCCTTGTCATTGACGGTACTGAAGTTTTACAAGCCGACTCTGTAACATTTTTGGGTTCGACTATTTCTAAAGATCTTTCCTGGTGTAATAACACGATTGGCATCATTAAAAAAGCACAAAAACGCATGTACTTCCTTAGACACCTCAAACGATTCGGCTTATCTCAAGCAATATTAACACGTTTCTACCGCGCAGTTATTGAAAGTGTCTTGTCATTTTCTATCACTGTCTGGTTTGGTCGCGCCAGCCAAGATGAAATTAATCAAATTGAATCAGTCGTCAAGTACGCCTCTAAACTAATCGGGTTAAATATGCCGTCCATCAGATCTCTTTATCTATCTCGCAGTTTGCGCAAATCCAAGCGCATTGTACAAGACGAATATCATCCAGCCAACCATCTCTTTGAACTCCTTCCCTCCGGTAAGCGCTACCGTAGCATAAAAACTAAAACGACGCGATTTAACAATAGTTTCTATCCTCAAGCGCTGAGATTTTTAAACGGAGAGCCATCATAAATGTCTTGCCTCTGGTAGGTAGATGCAATGTCGCCTTTTTAATTTTTTATTTATTTATTTATTTTATTTTTTTTTTAATCTTTAATTTTTTTTATTTTTTAATCTTGCAACCTATTATATTACTCTCGCTTGTTTTCAACTGTTTTTAGTATTACGATTGTGATATGTAATGTTTAGTTCCGTGTGTGATTGGGTGCATGAGTGTATGTTTGTGCTAACGCCACAACACTACAAATTCCTTGTACTTGCTACTTGGTAATAAAACGTATCTTATCTTATCTTATCTTATCTTAGAACATGCGATGAGATACGTTTTGGCGCACTGCAAAATAAATCGCGGGATTTGTAGGTGCATAATTATTCATTTTTGCCCAATTATATCAGCCACTCATAGATATAGGCATAATGTACACAACCGTACGCAGCACACGGTGGATTAATAAAAATAATAATATATGGCATTAAAGTGTAAAACTTGAGAGGCGTAACTAGGAAAAACAATATGGCGCCGAAACGTTTCTGGTGTCTTCAAGTTGGCCAATCAACGTTACCCGCCATTCCAATATATTAAGATCAGATTGAGATCTCCTTGCCACTGTTCCCCGTGTCAGCCAAATATCCTTCGGTTCTTGTTCTCCATGTTGTATTTGCCCCTGTTCCTCTTCCCTTCTGGGTTCCAGTCAACGTTGTTTTCTCTGGTAGGTCATTGGTCATTCTGAGGGCATGTCCGGGTCATTCCCAGCTTCTCCTTAAGAGGATGGTGCAAAAATTATCGTGTTGTGTTGCATGGTGCAATCTGGCGTCGGGGATGGTATCAGGCCCATACAGGTGTTGTGGAAGATGGCAAGGACGTTACTATTTAGCTTTGCCATGCGCCAACACTCCAAGCCGTATATACGCACGGGGAGGACATTGCTCTGGTAGATTATGAGGTTAGATGACCTCCACAGAGATGATAGCTTTGCAAATGCGGACCAGTCGTGTTATGCTGTACTCTTGTACACCTCCTTGATGACGGACATTGCTGCCCAAGCATGAGAACGTGTTGACACACATGGCTCTTGATCACGATGGGATGTTGTCTTAATGTGCTGTTTGTTAGAACCTTTGTCTTTTTCGTATTAATGGTGAGGCTGTATCTGGTATTGTCACTTATCTCTAGTCACATCCTGCACGGGACACATATTCTGCAGGGTCAGGATGGTTCCTACTAAGGTGTATGACCTCTCAAGGAGAAACATCCGGCGATGTCGCACTGTTGCTGGGCATGACATTAGGAGGCATCGCTATGTTATCCTACTCATAAGTTACACAATATTATAACAATTTCATTTGCACTTTTCTTGGTAGTTATTTTATCTCCCTATTCATACTATTACTCCTTGTTGGTGTCAACGCCAGATACACAATGTGTGTATCGCAATAAATCGCGAGACAACGTCGTCTACGTTTGACAGGTCATGTGATACGTCATGACGAAGTAGCCAGCAACGTAATAATGTTGACGCCCGATGACCCTCGGAGAAGAGGTCGTCCAAACACAACTCTTCGTGACATCATTGAGAAAGACACCGAAGTCCAACAGAAACCGGGGACGAGTCGAACTAGTTATCCCAACCAGTGAAATACACATTTTCTTAAACATGGTTAACATTTCCAACCGTTTTCATAACTTATAATTCCATACGTCTTGGCATGGTTCCAAAACTATCTGCATTGATTTCCAGATGTCTTACATTGTCTTTATGAGTTATTTTATTAATTTTGTTTGTAATGAGCGCGCTCTCTCCAGTAACGAAGCATCTTGTCACTCAATCCATTTCATTAGGTATCGTCCCAGGGAATGGGTTTTTTAAGTCGGATTCTCGCACAGACGCTGTATAACCGCCGCAACGAAACATAATTTCTGTACAAATATATGTTTTGAATGACATGTGTGATGTGTGATGGTCATACGCCGTGGCCTGACTAGACGACACGTAGAAGACACGCTATCAGTCAGACAAACGTCATTTTGGTTGCTTTCTTTCTTCCACAACATAATTCTGTGTGTGTGTGTGTGTGTGTGTGTGTGTGTGTGTGTGTGTGTGTGTGTTTGTGTGTGTGTGTGTGTCTCTCTCTCTCTCTCTCTCTCTCTCTCTCTCTCTCTCTCTCTCTCTCTCTCCCTGTCTCTTTATGTCTCTCTCTCTCTTTCTCTCTCTCTCTCTCCCTCTCTCTCTCTCTCTCTCTCTCTCTCTCTCTCTCTCTCTCTCTCTCCTGTCTCTCTATGTCTGTCTGTCTTTCTCTCGGTTTCTTTCTCTCTTGAACATTTACTCTCTAACTATCACACATACGCACGCACACAAGCACACACGCACCCACGCACGCACACACATGTGTTATCAAACGACGAGCTAATTCAACTCATGCAACAAGCACAAATAACATCGCAAATCGTTTTGAATAATATGCTTTATTGTTTTATGTTCAGATGTACGTGTTTCCGAACAGCAGCCACTGATCTGGTCAACCGGGCTTGTCACGATCGGTGCGCGCACTACCGATCTGTTTTCCAAAAACAGAATAACAACCTTTAAAAAGGAAGCGAAACCAGCACAACACACACATAAACATAACGAACTGGTCTATGTCCGGGACCGACACCTGTGTTGAATCTATTCCAGAAAAAAACTACAATTGGACGGGTTAGCGGCTATCCATAAAGTACGTCACGCTATTTATTTACATTTTGAGACGACCCACCTCTTGTCACGCTAGTGTACCGCTGGCCTATAGACACCCCTAAGACTAGAACTGAGAAAGACCCCATCCCATCTATTGTGCATACATCCATTTTCACAAAGTTTGCATACGGTTTTTGTAACGAACGTAACGCTCGCCAAGACACCCCACATACCCACACCGTGTTCTTCTATTCAGGTTTTCCCACGGTAACGTTCGAACGCTTGCTAAACACACTCATGTTGCTTTTGTCGGCGGTTATCATCTCTGACATGCTTTCATCAAACCCGGGGAAGTCGTCGCGCATACCCTCCTCCCCCTCCTCATCCACCGGCATCTCGCCGATGTTGCTTACAAGTTTCCTCTTTTTCACCACTGCACGATCGAACTCTTTTCGGAATTTCCTGCAGAAAAAAACCTAGCTTAAATTAGTATACTTCTAAATATTTCACAAACGCCGTCCGGTTGTTCAGTAATGCGCATGCTTGTAGGTTGGAACAATATCAATACACTGTAAATATATGAATACATTGTAAGTTGCTTTATTAATCCGTTTTCATGTTTCTCTTTCCACACACCGTCTCTGAGAATCAACTGGCAGCATAGCACTGTAATATCCTTCATTTAACTGGTTTGTGTTAGAGTACTCAAAACGTTAAACGCCAAACACATTAAGTCAGAAAATGAACAGCCTCAGTGATTGCCTTTACATCCCAACTACATTGCTTATTCTTTGTCCCAGGTCTAGTTGGTTACGGGATATCAATGAAACAATACGACAATAGAAATGTCGTGACACGCTTGTTACCTATAGTTATAGTACGATAATAGGACGTTTTACCAATCCGCACGTTTCGTTAATCCAGCCAAAATTCAAGCCAAGGTGTGCGGATGAACGATACATGACTGTATTAAATCCCGTGGCATGAAGCTGGCATGTGTTACACTTTCCATGAATGTTAAGAAATAAGAAAACAAAGTAGCAAAGAGTATAAGTGTAACAGAAATATAACATGGCTCGTAGCAATATTATATAAAATCCAATATAAAAACAATATTAACAAACATAAGCACAACAGCTGGCACGATAATACTATTCATAAAATAGTAAAATATAGATTGCTGTCAGAGTGCATTGCTTTGTATGAGTACAGATTGAGAGACAGGCTCGATGTTATCGTCAGCGCTGACTGCAATACTGACTCAACTTTGTAGGTATCAGAGGTAAAAATAAAGTATATAAGATATTAATTAACTAATAATTATTCCGTAGAGGCTATCCGAAATGATATTGTCAGAAAACAATGCAACGCACCACCAGTCATCGTATTGCTATTTAACACGATACCCAATAGATACTAGCATCATCGGTCGATCCAATATTTGAATATTTTTCGATGCGATCGCAAGCATTCCTTAGCATATGGACACATCTAAGTGTCGAAGCATTGTATGTACTCGTTTCCTTCAGAATGTGGTACTGGGCGAGCTTGCGAACGGGTTTATAAAGCAACGAGTGCATAAAACCCAGTATCGTTCAATACGTGTATAAAATTGACCATAGTCATACGTCACGATGCATGGACGACATTGTGTGCAGCACAACAATAACAAATATCTTCGGAGCTTCTAATACACAAATGAAACAATAAACCACTGAGATCACATAAGTAAATGTGTAAGCTCACCAAGTCGACCGATATCCGAAGACATTAAGGCATTAAGACCTACATGCCAACTAGCGAATACAGATAATATAGTTTCGGGTAGCCTCTATTGAAGTCATAATTGTACTGCTTATCTTGACGAGCACGAACACAGCCATACTCTATGAAAACCTTGTCCTCCTTATACCGGAACTTCTTTATGATTTTCTGGAGTAATTCGTCCGGCATTTTAGATTCCTGTAGGAGAAAACGCTTATTTAAATACCTCGATTTCACGACGTTCTAAGGAAGTTTGTAAAATGAAATCAAAATAACATTCTAATCAGTTTAATGAAACTTGATTAAGCCAATTTTGTTATTGATACGGGTTGTCTCAATCAATACGATTCACAAACATAGCACGAAATAAAATCGCTGGAAGTATTGTCAATGTCTAAACCTACCGTTTTTAAATGTACTATGAAGCTGTGATTGAGTTGTTGTTAGTAGTAGACGTAAGTTTCTGACACATCAAATCTGGTGCCCATGTGTCTGAACGACTTCCGGTTGCGCGCGCAGCCAATCAGAGCGCCCCCTGACGGCTGTAGGAATACCACAAACCGTGCGCAGCGCCTCCTAGCGGCTGTAGGAGTACCGAAAAGTAACCAGTAGCCATCGATAGTGGACATAGGAACGACTGTCTGTTAACAGCGGTCATTAATAGGATCATTAATAACTGAGATGAAAGAGTAAGTTAACAGTGGTCATTAACAGGGTCATTAATAACTGAGATCAAAGGACCTAACGAGGAGACGAGAAACGAACAAAACACGATATCGTACGAGTGCACACGTATTTTTATTGAACAACACAAGCAACATGACGATACAACATGGGTAGCGTGTAATATCACTACGACTACAACTATGAAGATGAAGATGAGGCGACTTGCGGATGTTGACCATCACGCCAGAGGTCGCGAGCTTAGGGGTGTCTCCACCTCGCCAGAGAACAAAACACGATATCGTACTATATTTTCGTTATATGTAAATATTAAAAAATAATGCACTCTTACACTTTACCCATAACTCCTACAGTTTACCCATAATTCCTACAATTTACCCATAATTCTCCTATTGAATAAGAGTACAAGGACATTTGATTAAATATTTGAAAATAATGACACAATATCGTCCACAAACGTTAGACAGAGGATTCTAAAGTCTGCATACGGTTCTAAAAGATTCTAAAAATATTGCCATACGCATATTTTCGTTATATGTCAATATTTTTAAATAGGGCTCTCTTACACTTTACTCATAACTCCTACAGTTTACCCATAATTCCTACAATTTACCCAAAATTCCTACAATTTACCCAGCACACATATGTAGTGTAGTGTGTTTGTTCGTTCATCGACCTATAAAAAGAACGGGACTTTAGTTTCATACGGATCGCGTTATTCACAGACCCCTTATATTCTGATTGACCAGGCGAGGCAAACTATTACCAATATTAAACCTGTCTGGACTTCCGCACTGTGTGCAGTGACACTGCTCTTTAATAAAAGATGAATAATAAAGATGCATTCACTACTTACTGCGTGCAGTGATTCCATCATGCTGTTGCCTTAATTTATTTACACACACACACACACACACACACACACACACACACACACACACACACACACACACACACACACACACACACACACACACACACACACACACACACACACACACACACACACACACACACACACACACACACACACACACACACACACACACACACACACATATATATATGTTGCTCGTACTTCCAGCCACATACTGGCTCCCGATACATTGCGTCCATCATACAGTCCTCTGTCTCCCCTACCTCCAGCCACATCCTGGCTCTTTACACATTGTGTCCATCATACAGTCCTCTGTCTCCCCTACCTCCAGCCACATCCTGGCTCCTGATACATTGCGTCCACCATACTGTCCTCTGTATCCCTACCTCCAGCCACATCCTGGCTCTTTACACATTGTGTCCATCATACAGTCCTCTGTCTTTCCTACCTCCAGCCACATCCTGGCTCCTGACACATTGCGTCCATCATACAGTCCTCTGTCTCCCCTACCTCCAGCCACATCCTGACTCCTGATACATTGCGTCCATCATAGAGTCCTCTGTCTCCCCTACCTCCAGCCACACACTTGCTCCTTATACATTGCGTCCACCTACTGTCCTCAGTTGATCCTACCTCCAGCCACATGCTAACTCCTGAAACATTGCGCCCATCATACAGTCCTCTGTCTTACCTACCTCCAGCCACATCCTGACTCTTTACACATTGCGTCCATCATACAATCCTCTGTCTTAACTACCTCCAGCCACACCCTTACTCCTTTCACATTGCCTCCACCATACTATAGTCTGTCTCTCCTACCTCCAGCCACATCCTGGCTCCTGATACATTGCGTCCACCATACTGTCCTCTGTATCCCTACCCCCAGCCACATCCTGGCTCTTTACACATTGTGTCCATCATTGAGTCCTCTGTCTTTCCTACCTCCAGCCACACACTTGCTCCTTATACATCGCGTCCATCATACAGCCCCCTGTTTCTCCTACCTCCAACCACATCCTGGCTCCTGATACAATGCGTCCACCATACTGTCCTCTGTTTCGCCTACCTCCAGCCACATCCTGACTCCTGTTACATTGCGTCCATCATACAGTCCTCTGTCTCCCCTACCCCCAGCCACATACTGGCTCTTTACACATTGCGTCCATCATACTGTCCTCTGTCTTTCCTACCTCCAGCCACACACTTTCTCCTTATACATTCCGTCCACCATACTGTCCTCAGTTGCTTCTACCTCCAACCACATCCTGGCGCTTGATACATTGCGTCCATCATACAGTCCTCTGTCTTTCCTACCTCCAGCCACACCTTTGCTCCTTATACATTGCGTCCACCTACTGTCCTCAGTTGATCCTACCACCAGCCACATGCTAACTCCTGATACATTGCGTCCATCATACAGTCCTCTGTCTTCCCTACCTCCAGCCACATCTTGACTCTTTACACATTGCGTCCACCATACTGTCCCCTGTCTCTCCTACCACCAACCACATCCTGGCTCCTGATATATTGCGTCCACCATACAATCCTCTGTCTCCCCAACCTCCAGCCACATCCTGGCTCTTTACACATTGCGTCCATCATAAAGTCCTCTGTCTTTCCTACCTCCATCCACACCCTTTCTCCTTATACATTGCGTCCACCATACTGTCCTCTGTATCTCCTACCTCCAGCCACATCCTGTCTCCTGATACATTGCGTCCGTCATACATTCCTCTGTCTCCCCTACGTCTAGCCACATCCTGTCTCTTTACACATTGCGTCCATCATACAGTCCTCTGTCTTTCCTACCTCTAGCCACACCCTTTCTCCTTATACATTGCGTCCACCATACTGTCCTCTGTTTCGCCTACCTCCAGCCACATCCTGACTCCTGATACATTGCGTCCATCATACAGTCCTCTGTCTCCCCTACGTCCAGCCACACACTTGCTCCTTATACATTCCGTCCACCATACTGTCCTCAGTTGTTTCCACCTCCAACCACATCCTGGCGCCTGATACATTGCGTCCATCATACAGTCCTCTGTCTTTCCTACCTCCAGCCACAACCTTGCTCCTTATACATTGCGTCCACCTACTGTCCTCAGTTGATCCTACCTCCAGCCACATGCTAACTCCTGATACATTGCGTCCATCATACAGTCCTCTGTCTTCCCTACCTCCCGCCACATCTTGACTCTTTACACATTGCGTCCACCATACTGTCCCCTGTCTCTCCTACCACCAACCACATCCTGGCTCCTGATATATTGCGTCCACCATACAATCCTCTGTCTCCCCAACCTCCAGCTACATCCTGGCTCTTTACACATTGCGTCCATCATAAAGTCCTCTGTCTTTCCTACCTCCATCCACACCCTTTCTCCTTATACATTGCGTCCACCATACTGTCCTCTGTATCTCCTACCTCCAGCCACATCCTGTCTCCTGATACATTGCGTCCGTCATACATTCCTCTGTCTCCCCTACGTCTAGCCACATCCTGTCTCTTTACACATTGTGTCCATCATACAGTCCTCTGTCTTTCCTACCTCTAGCCACACCCTTTCTCCTTATACATTGCGTCCACCATACTGTCCTCTGTTTCGCCTACCTCCAGCCACATCCTGACTCCTGATACATTGCGTCCATCATACAGTCCTCTGTCTCCCCTACGTCCAGCCACACACTTGCTCCTTATACATTCCGTCCACCATACTGTCCTCAGTTGTTTCCACCTCCAACCACATCCTGGCGCCTGATACATTGCGTCCATCATACAGTCCTCTGTCTTTCCTACCTCCAGCCACAGCCTTGCTCCTTATACATTGCGTCCACCTACTGTCCTCAGTTGATCCTACCTCCAGCCACATGCTAACTCTTGATACATTGCGTCCATCATACAGTCCTCTGTCTTCACTACCTCCAGCCACATCCTGACTCTTTACACATTGCGTCCATCATTCAATCCTCTGTCTTACCTACCTCCAGCCACACCCTTACTCCTTACACATTGTCTCCACCATACTCTCCTCTGTATCTCCTTCCTCCAGCCACATCCTGACTCCTGATACATTGCGTTCATCATACAGTCCTCTGTCTCCACTACCTCCAGCCACATCCGGGCTCTTTACACATTGCGTCCATCATACAGTCCTCTGTCTTTCCTAACTCCAGCCACACCCTTGCTCCTTATACATTGCGTCCACAATACAGTCCCCTATCTCTCCTACCTCCAAGCACATCCCGACTCCTGATACATTGCGTCCAGCATACAGTCCTCTGTCTATGATGGACGCAATGTATCAGGAGTCAGCATGTGGCAGGAGGTAGGAGAGACAGGGGACTGTATGATGGATGCAATGTGTAAAGAGACAGGATGTGGCTAGATGTAGGGGAGACAGAGGAATGTATGACGGACGCAATGTATCAGGATTCAGGATGTGGCTGGAGGTAGGAGATACAGAGGACAGTATGGTGGACGCAATGTATAAGGAGAAAGGGTGTGGCTGGAGGTAGGAAAGACAGAGGACTGTATGATGGACGCAATGTGTAAAGAGCCAGGATGTGGCTGGAGGTTGGGGAGACAGAGGACTGTATGATGGACGCAATGTATCAGGAGTCACGATGTGACTGGAGGTAGGAGAAACAGAGGACAGTATGGTGGACGCAATATATCAGGAGCCAGGATGTGGTTGGAGGTAGGAGAGACATGGGACTGTATGATGGACGCAATGTGTAAACAGACAGGATGTGGCTAGATGTAGGGGAGACAGAGGAATGTATGATGGACGCAATGTGTCAGGAGCCAGGATGTGGCTGGAGGTAGGAAAGACAGAGGATTGTATGATGGACGCAATGTGTAAAGAGTCAAGATGTGGCTGGAGGTAGGGAAGACAGAGGACAGTATGATGGACGCAATGTATCAGGAGTTAGCATGTGGCTGGAGGTAGGATCAACTGAGGACAGTAGGTGGACGCAATGTATAAGGAGCAAGGGTGTGGCTGGAGGAAGGAAAGACAGAGGACTGTATGATGGACGCAATGTATCAGGCGCCAGGATGTGGTTGGAGGTAGAAGCAACTGAGGACAGTATGGTGGGGGGAATGTATAAGGAGCAAGTGTGTGGATGGAGGTAGGGGAGACAGAGGACTGTATGATGGACGCAATGTTTCAGGAGTCAGGATGTGGCTGGAGGTAGGCGAAACAGAGGACAGTATGGTGGACGCATTGTATCAGGAGCCAGTATGTGGTTGGAGGTAGGAGAGACAGGGGACTCTATGATGGACACAATGTGTAAAGAGCCAGGATGTGGCTGGAGGTAGGGATACAGAGGACAGTATGGTGGACGCAATGTATCAGGAGCCAGGATGTGGCTGGAGGTAGGGGAGACAGAGGACTGTATGATGGACACAATGTGTAAAGAGCCAGGATGTGGCTTGAGGTAGGGGAGACAGAGGACTGTATGATGGACGCAATGTATCAGGAGTCAGCATGTGGCAGGAGGTAGGAGAGACAGGGGACTGTATGATGGACGCAGTGTGTCAGGAGCCAGGATGTGGCTGGAGGTAGGAAAGACAGATGACTGTATGATGGACGCAATGTATCGGGAGCCAGTATGTGGCTGGAAGTACGAGCAACATATATATATATATGTATATATATATATATATATATATATATATATATATATATATACATATATATATATATATATATATATATATATATATATATATATACATATATATATATATATATATATATATATATATATATATATATATATATATATATATATATATATATATATATATATATATATATATATATATATACATATATATATATGTGTGTGTGTGTAAATAAATTAAGGCAACAGCATGATGGAATCACTGCACGCAGTAAGTAGTGAATGCATCTTTATTATTCATCTTTTATTAAAGCGCAGTGTCACTGCACACAGTGCGGAAGTCCAGACAGGTTTAATCTTGGTAATAGTTTGTCTCGACTGGTCAATCAGAATATAAGGGGTCTGTGAGTAACACGATCCGTATGAAACTAAAATCCCGTTCTTTTTATAGGTCGATGAACGAACAAACACACTACACTACATATGTGTGCTGGGTAAATTGTAGGAATTTTGGGTAAATTGTAGGAATTATGGGTAAACTGTAGGAGTTATGGGTAAAGTGTAAGAGCGCCCTATTTAAAAATATTGACATATAACGAAAATATGCGTATGGCAAGAGACTTTAGAGTCCTCTGTCTAACGTTTGTGGACGATATTGCGTCATTATTTTCAAATATTTAATCAAATGTCCTTGTACTCTTATTCAATAGGAGAATTATGGGTAAATTGTATGAATTATGGGTAAACTGTAGGAGTTATGGGTAAAGTGTAAGAGTGCATTATTCTTTAATATTTACATATAACGATAATATAGTACGATATCGTGTTTTGTTCTCTGGCGAGGTGGAGACACCCCTAAGCTCGCGACCTCTGGCGTGATGGTCAACATCCGCAAGTTGCCTCATCTTCATCTTCATAGTTGTAGTCGTAGTGATATTACACGCTCCCCATGTTGTATCGTCATGCTGCTTGTGTTGTTCAATAAAAATACGTGTGCACTCGTACGATATCGTGTTTTGTTCGTTTCTCGTCTCCTCGTTAGGTTCTTTGATCTCAGTCATTAATGACCCTGTTAATGACCACTGTTAACTTACTCTTTCATCTCAGTTATTAATGATCCTATTAATGACCGCTGTTAACAGACAGTCGTTCCTATGTCCACTATCGATGGCTACTGGTTACTTTTCGGTACTCCTACAGCCGGTAGGGGGCGCTGCGCACGGTTTGTGGTATTCCTACAGCCGTCAGGGGGCGCTCTGATTGGCTGCGCGCGCAACCGGAAGTCGTTCAGACACATGGGCACCGGATTTTATGTGTCAGAAACTTACGTCTACTACTGTTGTCTTTGTTTTTTTTAACAATCGAGTATTATTACCTTTAACTGTGTACAGCATGTTGTCTGTTAACAACTGTACACTGTGTATAGCACGTTGTCTGTTAATGTTGTCGTTTAACAACTATACACTGTGTACAGCATGTTGTTTGTTAACAACTGCACACTGTATACAGCATATTGTCTGTTAACAACTTAACACTGTGTATAGCATGTTGTAGGTTAACGCAATAAATTGAAACTAGCAAATGTTTTACAGACGCGTACTGATTTATGTAGTGTACGTGCTTCCGCACAAATGTTTTACAGACGCGTACTGATTTATGTAGTGTACGTGCTTCCGCACAAATGTTTTACAGACGCGTACTGATTTATGTAGTGTACGTGCTTCCGCACAAATGGGGGCCGAGTTGGCTTGCCTCGTTCTGTATTTCAGATTGTTAATGCAGTAAACATCATCAAAATAAGCAACCAACATTCCAAGCTTATTTATATTGCCAACAGTATGAGACCACCCATGTATGAGTATGCGTCTAACTTCGACGGACAGATCAGACAGCGGTGGTTCATGCATGTTGTGAGTAGAGAGGAAGGTAATGCGATTAAGAAGGCGTAAAGGCGGCTGCGAGTGGATGGCAAACACAGCAGGACAAGAAAGAGGGACATGGTGAGGAGAGATGTAAAGGCTGCGAGTGGATGGCAAACACAGCAGGACAAGAAAGAGGGACATGGTGAGGAGAGACGTAAAGGCTGCGAGTGGATGGCAAACACAGCAGGACAAGAAAGAGGGACATGGTGAGGAGAGATGTAAAGGCTGCGAGTGGATGGCAAACACAGCAGGACAAGAAAGAGGGACATGGTGAGGAGAGACGTAAAGGCTGCGAGTGGATGGCAAACACAGCAGGACAAGAAAGAGGGACATGGTGAGGAGAGACGTAAAGGTTGCGAGTAGATGGCAAACACAGCAGGACAAGAAAGAGGGACATGGTGAGGAGAGACGTAAAGGCTGCGAGTGGATGGCAAACACAGCAGGACAAGAAAGAGGGACATGGTGAGGAGAGACGTAAAGGTTGCGAGTAGATGGCAAACACAGCAGGACAAGAAAGAGGGACATGGTGAGGAGAGACGTAAAGGCTGCGAGTGGATGGCAAACACAGCAGGACAAGAAAGAGGGACATGGTGAGGAGAGACGTATAGGTTGCGGAAGCTGTGCAGGGGGACGCAATCGGCGGGGCATCGTGGCGTTTATTCCCAATAGGGAATAAGCAGTCGAACGAAGGTGGTGCATGATGACCTTACCTCGAGCAGCTGTTTGAATGGACCGAGATGAACGGTCTTTAACCGTCGGTCAACGGGCAAGTGAGCAGCAAACTGGTCAGTCGGTATTTTGTTTTCATCCATGTTGTAGACGAGAGATATGAAAGGGTCGTTTTGCAGCGCCGCTTTCAACTTTTCTTCGATGTCTTTCGCCGCTTCTGCAATGACACGATGTATCAATTACTATAATTGGTCGATTACTGTTTTTACAAACTGTCATGCGATTTCATGTTCGCCATGTGGATGTAAGTCGTAAGCTGACGTTGTTGATTATTGGCTTTGGAAATGTGTTGTCGCTGGTCGTTTAACTGCAACGCCGAAAACAACAGAAACAGTTCAAGCAGGAACGCACAAAGCGACAACCCGAGCACTCTTGAATATTACCGTGTTCAACTAACCATTTGGCGTCTCCTTGCAAGTCCATCATCTGTCCAGTTCTTGATGTTGTCAATCCAGCCCATCTTCTTCTGCCTCTTCGGTTTTTCCTGCTAGGTCTCCTTCTATACTGGTAATTCCCAAGCTTTCTTGTCTTCTTTTCCAAAGGCCGCACTTAGCCAGCTTTCTTCTCTTAATGAAACACAGCAGACCTTCTTCGTCTTTAATCCCTTCTTTATCTTTGATTCAGATGTTTTTCTTTCTCTGTGTCCAGCTTATCCCGAGCATACCGCGCCATGCCCAATTATACTTCTCGAAAAAGTGTGTACGTTTCTCGTCTTCTTTCCTGAGTGCCGAGGACTCGCTGCCTCACTGAGCGACGCTCCAAACTAGGAAGTGCACACATTTCTTCTTTTAGCTCGTACTTACGTCATCGTGTTTCCAGATACTAGCAAGATCATGTGTAATGCTTCTCGCTGTAACCAGTCTAATTTCTTCTGATTTTGTTTCTTTCATACTAATCATTGATGATTTGGTAGTTTAACATTGGCACAAAAATTCAAATACGTAGGCTTAATTATTAGTATGAAAGACACAACTACCAAGTAAAGACACAACTACCAAGTAAAGACACAACTACCAAGTAAAGACACAACTACCAAGTAAAGACACAACTACCAAGTAAAGACACAACTACCAAGTAAAGACACAACTACCAAGTAAAGACACAACTACCAAGTAAAGCATAATAAAAATAAAATCACTCACTTTCTTTGATCAACATCCTCTCCGTCAAGTCCTGTGGACGATGTTGAAAGTCGTCGATTATTCCGCCAACAACAACTTCAATGTTTAGCTTTCGACGTAGCTCGTTGAAGATATCGTGAAACTCGATGGTCACCCAGACGTCCTATCGACACGGAAGTGTTAGCTGACAAGATGATTCATTCGCAAACGATTGTGCTACCACAGTAAGGATGCACATCTTTGTCATTGACACTTTGTCATGGAAAAGTCTTATACTCGTTTTCCGAAAGCCAGTTTGACAATTACAGTAAAACGTACATTGGGCTGCCTTTGTATTGGGCGACAACCCTCTTGGTTTCCCTTGGCTGTCTTTACAACGTTAAATTACCTGGTACATGAGACCACCTGTCACGAAACACTGGGCAGAATCGGTTCTCTTAAAACATATCCCATTGCATCGACATTAGACATATTAAAAAACTTACTGTTGCAACGCTGAAAAACTGAAGGAGGAGGTTGGTGAATTATACATATATATATATATATATATATATATATATATATATATATATATATATATATATTAAATAATATATATATATATATTAAATAATATATATATATATATATTAAATAATATATATATATATATATATATATATATATATACATATATATATATATATACATATGTATATATATATATATATATATATATATATATATATATATATATATATATATATATATGAATATATTAAATAATATATATATATATATAAGGACAGTACGCTAAACAGTAAGCTAAACAGTACGGTAACCAGTACGCTAACCAGTATACTATGCAGTACGCTAACCAGTACGCTAAACAGTACGCTAAACAGTACGCTAAACAGTATAATATGCAGTACGCTAAGCAGTACGCTAAACAGTACGCTAAACAGTACGCTAACCAGTATACTATGCAGTACGCTAAACAGTACACTAAACAGTATGCTGACCAGTACGCTAAACAGTATGCTAAACAGTACGCTAAGCAGTACGCTAAACAGTACGCTAAACAGTACGCTAAACAGTACGCTACTGCGCACCACACAGTCACGGACAGTGGCATTGCCCTACAACGGCGCCGTAATCACTGATTAGGTTTTACGTCTTGCAGTGCAAATCACCAACCAAATAATCACATTTCCACATTGTGCAGGTAGCCTGGTAAGCTCTCTTCTCCACTGATAATTATCTCGTATGCCTGTTACGTAATGCCTGTTACGTAATGCCTGTTACGTAATGCCTGTTACGTAATGCCTGTTACGTAATGCCAACGGAGATGCGTACCTTCAGGTCTAACATTTGTAGGACACTCCTCTCATTTTTCGATATCATCGTCACGATGGACAGCGCACCCGCTGTTCCGATGGGATTTTGGCCCATCTACAGAAAGACAATTATACACCATATCCACCGCTATTTTGATAACATTAACAAAATATGCCGCCAATTTACGCGCTGTGTGTTTTCAACAGTGAACCCGAGTACACAGTAATCACAAGTTACATGTTTATTAAAATTGGTAACTAATATTGCCACGATTGCTACGTCCACCGCTATTTCCACAACTTGTGTTACTATTGCAGCAGTAGCAGCAGCAGCAGCAGCAGCAGCAACAGCAGCAACAGCAACAGCAGCAACAGCAGCGGGGCGGCAGCTGCGGCGGCAGGAGCAGCAAACACATCACATGCTACAAACATGTCTTGTGTTATGACAATTGATGTAATTGCAATAGCTAGGGCAGACCGGGGTTAGTTGCTTGTAATAAAACAGCATATTTCAGGATTGCGGTTCGAATTGTTATCCGTTCGAAACCTTTTTAGGGCCAACGAAACCGCAAATAACTTGCGCAGATAGCAAGTGCAAAATATATGGTCAATGCAATACACATTTGCGTAATAACGCGTGTTATGATATATCCTAAAGTGTTACAGTTTACCCCAATGCAGGACAAGTTAATGTAATGATGCATGTTATGATGTATTCTAAAACTGCAATGAATCGTGTTATTTAAAAAAAGCATATTAATCGTCATCCAACACACGATGAATGATATTTCCCAAACAATTTGCCTCCGGTCAGTGACGTATTTCGCAAGATATTGCTATGATACAATTTGACCGGGGAAATGCACAACTTGTCCCAGAACCATCGCATTCAGAACACCTGCGATTACATTAAAACATACTCTATTTAACAGCCTATGTAACAGCTAGAGCCTATATTCATGACTCGAACTACCAAAGAAGAACGGCATAGGATACGTCATGTGCACGCAAGACCTTCACAAGTAGACTGAAAATAACGTTTTTTTTAATGAAGTCTACCGTCGTTGTTTACCTTTTCACCGGATCCACGTGACATTACACGTGATATTACACGTGATATTACACGTGACATGCTTAAAACTATTGGCGAACATACAGTTAACATGCGAAGTAATTTGCATTAGTATTTTTCGTCTGTGGTACGTCTGTTACAACTACTGTTGCAACTAGCCCCCGTCTCCCCCACAGATTGTCTTACCCGCAGCGTGACGAGACTAACGTTAACTTTCATCCCCTTGGCGATGAATTCTGCACCAATAGGCGTGATGTTGTTGTTAGAAATGTCCAGAATTGTCACCTCCGCGTTTTGTGCCAGATACACACCAATTCCTTTGGCTCCTGGATTGCCCAGGCCGTTCCAGGAGAGGTCAATTTCTTTGAGATTGCTGCGCTCCTATCGTAAAAACATGTGGTGAAACAATACACAACATAAACGATGGCTCATAGGTGGTAGTGTACGTGACACGCACGCACGCACGCACGTACACACTCACACACGACACAAGTTGTTTTACACGTTGTTTTTACTTAAAGTTTTTTCTGCCATTAATATGTGAAAAAAAAGGACATCGACTATTTTCTTTTTTTCGTTCTGTTTCGTTGGAAAACGTTTCAGTAAATAGTTGTGACAATTTACATTCTGAAAACACCACAATGTCATATAACGGCCCCGGGCGCACCCCACAAACACACCGAAACACAATGAAACAACTGAAACCGTATAAAAAGCAGATGTGTCTCTGTACACCCGACCGGGGATATACAATAGCGGCTACCCGAAGCAACCGGTGGCGCCTCTAGTGCATAATATAACATTAACATAAAGGCGACATCTTGCGAGATGAATAAGAACAACTTGCTAAGAAAGGTGAGTTACTTAAACTCTTACACGATCCTCAGAAACCAGTTGCACCGACAGTATTCCCTTGTAGATTGCCTAAAAGATATACTCATAATTTAGGTTTCAGACGGAAGGGGCGGCCCCATAGTTAGCAAAAAAGCAATTATGAGTTGACATTTCCTGAATTCATTTGGTTTTATTCAATCCTAGGCGACTATTACATACAACCGTGGGTACGCCGGACTGACCTTAAAAGCGGCCATAAACTTGTCTGCGTGCAGTTTCCCCAGCTGATTGTGGCTGAGATTCAGCACCCTCAATGTGTCGTTGGATACTGAATGTGACAAGTCGTGGTACAATGAAAAGAAACATAGAAAACATTACACAGGAAATATGATCACAGCAGAGGCGCCACGTTCAAGAATCGGGAGATTCGCCTACTAGAGTCAAAATAAAGGAAGGAGTGTGTTGGAAGGGATAACCCCTTTCTCCAATACAGACACTTGTTTTAAAAAATGAAGCGTCTCAAGGGTGCCATTTAATTTAACTTCCTGTCGATGGTTACTCCAAGGTACTTGGCGCCAGTGACCTCCTTCAGAGCTTTCCAATGGATCGAGTAGCAGCTGACTACTTTCTTCTTCATTCTGTTGGTGATTCTGATAATCTCGCACTTGTCTGGGTTGAACTCTATCAACCAGTCTGCCTCCCATTTCTGCATCCTGTCGATGTCATCTTGTAATGTATCTGCGTCAGCTGTTGCGTTGATGTTCCGGTACAGGAGGCAGTCATCAGCAAATAGACGTGCAGTAGAGGATATTTGGTCCGGGAGGTCATAGCACAGGAAGAGGATGGGGCTGAGGACTGTGCCCTGTGGAACGCCTGAGGTGACAGCAGCTGTAAATGACCTTTTACCTTCGAGGACTACTTCTTGGGTACGGTTACTCAGGAAGCTTTGGATCCAGTCCAGTGTATTTCCTCGCACGCCGTAATGATGTAACATGGCTGCCAGATGGGGATGAGACACTTTATTAAATGCTTTAGAGAAATCCAGCAGCACAGCGTCGATCTGTCCAGCAACATGGAGGCCCTTGGCTAGGTCATCAACTGTTTGGATAAGCTGGGTTTCGCAAGATCTACGTTTGCTGAAGCCATGCTGATAGTCAGTTAGTATGTTGAGGTTTTCCAGGTGGTCCATGAAGTTGCTGTGTATGATGTGCTCCAGAGTTTTGCAGGAAATGCTCGTTAGAGAGATAGGTCTGTAGTTTGATGGTGAACCTCTATCTCCCTTTTTGTAGACTGGAATAACCCAGGCATGTTTCCAATCTACCGGCACGGTGCCTTGATCAAGGGATGCCTGGTACATGAGCGCCAGTACTGGTGCAATCTCAGCATATATGTAGCTGTTTAGTATAACGGGATCGATCAAGTGGAGAACAAGGTCGTCGCCAAATTCTCTCAAGATATCGACGACGACGGTTTGCTACAATTATTTCTAAAGACATCCATGGTGATGGAAGGCGAACTTGTACACTTTTGGTTTGTTTAGAGGCATGTTTATCCAGGAGTTTACTTAATGTTTCATTGCACTGATTAACAAGCCCGCATAATGTAGATTTAGGTTGGATCCAAAAGATCGGAATTTGCAAGATTATCATGAAGGGTATTTATGTTAATTTTATTTATTGGTCGAAATGTGATAATTTTTTTCTAGGTCTTGACCTGACTTGCAACCAAAAATCAAAAATGACACAATGATGATCTGATAAACAACCAGTAGGAAATATTGCCTTGATGTTAATGCAAGTAGATCTAGTAGTAAACAAGTCGAGCCAATGACCAGGAAATGAAACGTGTTGATCTAATGCATATGTTTGAATGACATCCAAGAATGATCTAGTATTTAGACTTGGCAAACCAAGGTGAATATTGAAATCTCCAAACACGTAAACATCTTCTTGGAATTGTAAGGTGGTTTCCAGGAAACGTGGAAATTCATCAAAACATTTATGTGTTCTTGCAGGAGGACGGTAGATGCATATACAATTAGGAGATGTGTATGAATAAAGGTTCTTCAATTCAATTAAATTCTTTGAAAAAGAAAGAAAATCAAAAGATATGACAGAATTAGCAAAATAGGAGATCTCTTTCCCAAAGCAGGAAACCTCTACAATAGACCGAGGCATTGACGAAGAATATGTTACGTCACCAGTTCAATGAGAAGAATCCGGGATAGTGACAAAGAACATCAGTCAACAGCACAGCAACGGGGAACATGACAAGTCACGTCACAGTGGCGTAGACAATACGATCGAAGAGAATGAATGCAGTCACGACCATTGTATTTAGTTATTTTATACATGTAGGTTATGTAATACGACAATTGACATATTTGGTATTCGTGTCTCTAGTTTTATAGACCTCCTCACGTCGACACGTCGCCGTCATGCTACACTGGTACACACATGCTTAAGCACGCACATACATACACGCCTTTCTACTAATGTTTTCAATATTTCCTAGTATAGTTTCATTCCTTTTCTCGTGTACTCACATAGCGCTTGGCCAAGTATTGGCCCAGCACACTGCCCAAAACAGTTGTAGCTGATATCGAGCGAGTGTATGCGAAAGTTCTCCTGCAACATACGAGGAACTATCCCATGTACTAACAAGGAATTTCGATAACACATATTCACATGTTTCACAATTTCTGTTTTAAAACAGAAAAAGTTAGAGTCAAGGTGGCTACAATGAGAAGCATTAAAAGTTAGAGTCAAGGTGGCTACAATGAGAAGCATTAAAAGTTAGAGTCAAGGTGGCTACAATGAGAAGCATTAAAAGTTAGAGTCAAGGTGGCTACAATGAGAAGCATTAAAAGTTAGAGTCAAGGTGGCTACAATGAGAAGCATTAAAAGTGACCCAGCTTACACATGGAAACTCGATAATATATGTATGAGCTTAACATTATAGTAGAGTTAAAGAATAGGCTAGTTTGGAAAGTTTTTTGGTATGGCAGTGAGTCCAGAACACTCACGAAAGAGGATGAGAAACGTACACACGCGCTCAATTGGGTATGGCGCAGAATATTCAGGAGAAACTGGACGCAGAGCAATGTTAACATCTTAGTGAGATATAAAGTAGGGATTAAGGTAGAGGATCTGTCACGAGAAGGAAAACTACCAGGACAAAACCGAAGAGGTAGGCCAAAAAATGGGATGGATTGATAACGTCACGCGCTGGACAGAAGGTGCAGCTGAAGTGACTAGATGGATTGCAAGGATACGCCAGCGGCCTGAGGTTATGACTAAACATCATCATAACTTTATGAGGTTATGACTAAACATCATCATAATTTTATATTTACTTGCACGGGTCCAATGTACTTATAAATTAATCAGTTGTCTCCATACATTTAGTGACAACTATTACAATACCTACCGTTAGCAATTGTAAAACGTAGTTTGCATGGTCGTCTTTAAATCCATTTCCTACAATGTATGGCCAATATTAAGACATAGTTTTACAAACGACTTTACGTACGATTTTACAGCATAATCAATATATATATATATCCATCCACCCACACACACACATACCCAACCACCAAACCACAAGTGTGTGCGTTCGTGCGTGCGTGCGTGCGTGCGTGTTTGTTTGTGTGTGTGTGTGTGTGTGTGTGTGTGTGTGTGTGTGTGTGTGTGTGTGTGTGTGTGTTTGTGTTGTGCGTGCGTGCGTTCGGGCTTCAGCCTACGTCTCCTACGTTCTTGTGTGTACCCTCACCGGCTATGTTTAATACATGCACTGTTTCATTACTTGCTAAGACGTCGGCGAGTGCCAACAGGCCAAAGCCGCCTATATTGTTTTCAGCCAAATTCTGCAGAAAACAAAACATTGGTTAACATCGGCTGTGAGATGTCATTGTGTTAATCGTATGCTCGTAGATAAATAATAGTACTGTATGTGTATGTATATGTGTATATATATATATATATATATATATATATATATATATATATATATATATATATATATATATATATATATATATGCATATATATATATACATATGCATATATATATATATATATATATATATATATATATATATATATATATATATATATATATATATATATATATATATAAATATATATATATATATACATACATTGTACACACTACACACTACACTCATAATCAACGTTTGACTTACAAAGCTAGTCAATTATTATTATTATTATTATTATTAGTAGTAGTAGTAGTAGTAGTAGTAGTAATAGTAGTAGTAATAGGATGCCAAACGTTCACGGGTGCCAAACTACCCTTAATCGTAGAATTACCCCGAGTCCGACTATTGTTCGCAACATTAACGCTTCGAAAATATAAAGAGATGATAGCCGACGATAGCAACACGTGTTCCATGGATATTTTTTTAACCAACCGAGATGTTATAAATACTAATGCATTAAAATAGTCGTTCGATTAACGAACGAAAAATATTTTCTTCAAAGGTTACTTTTCAACGCTCGTCGACGAAATAATTTGGTTTTGGAGTAGCTTTACCACGTCGGTGATGTACACGTTGACCTTCAGAATAGCTGCTATTTGCTTGGCTCCTTCCGAACCAAGGGTGTTGTCCTTTAGGTCGAGTGTCTTCACCGTCATGTTTTCCTACACGAGGAGACGCGAACGCTGTTAGGATAACAATTGTTTTCACCTTCATATTATCACACAACAGGAAACACGAACACTGTTGGGACAACAACTGTTTTCATATTTATGTTATGCTGCAAGAGGAGACACGAACATTGTTAGGATAACAACTGTTTTCACCGTCATGTTATCCTACAAGAGGAGAAACGAACAACAGTTTTCACCTTCATGTCATTCCATTGTCTGACCTACTATAGACTAACTTTCCCAATATTATATGCTATTATAGGCTAATAAACAATAACTTGTATTTGTATTAGTTATTACCCTGTTGAATAATCCGCAGTTTGCACATTCTACATGTGAGTTACATTGTGAACGTGACCTATCAGCATTGACCCCGGAAGGTGTTTGAGTTCCAATATCCCGTCTTAAAGTTTTTTTATTGTGTTTCCGTGTATTTTATTATATTATATATATAACTATATTGGTCACAAAATTAAGTCGTTAAAGACATACAATAAGTGCTCGCGATATGGCCTCTGCATCGCTCGGTCCCAGCTGATTGTGTCGTACGTGGAGTACTTCCGTGTCGATGGTGTGGAGTACTGCCGGGATGGGCCGGATACCGAGGCGACGACATTCCTCCAGGTAAACGGAGCGACTAGTGTATGGCACGAACGTTTTTTCAACTAAAACACACGTAAATATTACTTAAACATTTTTATCATTGTCCAAGTGCGCTGGTAAAATGTGGTCTTTCTCTTAATTCTTCAAATCAGTAGACACAGTTTTGTTTGGCACTATTTAACAAGATTTAACAAGATTGCCATCTCGAACAAGTTCCAGATGGCAGTTGGACAAGGAAGCCATTGGGTTACAATTTTCTCATCTATGTGTAGCCCACCCTTATCAGATATCTGTCAATTCTATTTTTAAACATATTCACAATACTAGCATTAACACAATCATTTGGCAGTTTGTTCCATTCATTTATCACCCTCTGTGAGAAAGAGTACTTTCTCATATCCAACCTACACTGCTCCTTAACTAATGCTGCTTTGTGTCCTCTGGTTCTACTGCCTTCTTTAAGTTTGAAGAACATATTCCTACCACTATTTTAAACACTTCTATTTGGTCTCCTCTTAGTCTCCTGGTCTCTAGTGTTGTCAAACAACATTGTAATAACCGACTTTCGTAACTAAGGTCTCTCAATTCTGGAATCATTTTAGTTGCTCTTCGTTGTATTCTTTCTAGCTTGTCTATGTCTTTTTTTACGAATTGGCCTCCATGCTTGAATACAATATTACAAATGTGGTCTAACTATTGCTTTGTACAGGGGTACAATTAGATGTTTCTCCTTATACGCGATAGTTCTCCTAATTAGCCCTAGAATTTGATTTCCTTTCGAAGCAGCAATCCCACATTGCTCTGAAACTTTCACGTCAGCACTAAATGTTACTCCTAAGTCCTTTCCATGTCCTATATGTATATATTTACACTTCCCAAAATTGAATAACATTTGCAGTTGTTCTGACCATTTAACAATTTTTTGTAGATCATCCTGTAAACTTTGTTTATCTGTATCATTAGTAACCTTTCTGAATACTTTTGTGTCATCTGCAAATTTGAGTACTTTGCTAGATATGTCATCCTCCAAATCATTTATATATATATTAAAAACAGTATAGGGCCTAATACTGATCCCTGTGGTACCCCACTCAAAACAGATTTCCAGTTTGAAATATCACCATCTACTATTACTCTCTGTCTTCTGTGTGCAAGCCACTTTTCTATCCAGTTGATTACATCATTACCTATGCCATGGGCTTTTAGTTTAAGTAAAAATCTTTGATGTGGCACTTTATCAAAAGCTTTCTGAAAATCTAAGTAGACAACATCCACTGGTGACCCGTCATCTACCCACTTTGTAATTTCTTCCAAAAAACATAAGAGATTGATTAGACATGACCTTGCTTTTAGGAATCCATGTTGTGATGTATTTATTAATTTATGTTTTAAAAGGAATTCCACCATGTGGTCTCTAATTAATGTTTCCAGTAATGTACATACAACTGATGTTAAACTCACTGGTCTGTAATGTTATAGCTTCTTCCTCGATCCCTTCTTAAATAGCGGCGTAATGTTTGCTTCTTTCCATTCTGAAGGAACTATTCCTTCTTCTAGTGACAAGTTAAACAATTTTGCAAGTGGTGTACTAATTTGCTCAACAATTTCCTTAAGCAGTTTTGGTGGTATCCCATCAACTCCAGGTGATTTATTATCGTTCATCTTCTTAATTTTCTTTGCTATCATTTCAGGAGTTACAAATAACTGCCCTAAATGTTCTGATTTATTGCCCTCAAATTTAGTCAATGGAACTGGAAGTGAGCTTATATCTTCTGTGGTAAAAGCTGAGCTGAAATACTCAATCAAGACCTCTGCCATTTGGAACCCGTCTGAAATTATGTTTTCACTGTTGTTTTTCAGTGGTCCGACCTTATATCGAACTTTCTGTTTACTCCTTACATAAGCATAGAAACTCTTGCTGTCATTTTTTATATTACCTGCCAATTTTTGTTCAAAGGTTCTTTTAGATTTTCTAATTTCAGTTGTAGCTAGGTTAAGTGCCTCTTTGTAGTTTGTGTAGTCTTCTACATTTCCAGTGTGCTTATAGACCCTCCAGAGCATCTGTTTGTGAGCAATTTTTCTAATAGCCTCTTTTGACAGGTGTTTTTTCCTGGACCTTTTCCCTTGTTTTCTTAATGGAACAAATTTCTCAATAATGCCCTCAATCTCATATTTTAAACAAGTCTAGCATTCTGTTGGTGTCTTGTTCTTCAGCAAGTTATTCCAATCTATATTTGCTAGATATTTCTCATCACTTTATATTTGCCTTTGTTGAAGTTCCTACTCCATTGTTTTTCATATGTATTCCCTGTTTTTACTTTTATATTAAAATGGATTTGGTTATGATCACTTGAACCCAAAGGTTCGTGTACTTTAACATTGTCAACTAATTCATTTGGAGAAGACATAATTAAATTTAACACATTCCCAACTCTGGTTGGTTCCAAGACATGTTGAGTAAGGAAACAATCCTGTGTTAGAAGTAGAAACTGATGGTCGTCACCTCCAGCACTCTCTAATGATTCCCACTCTATGTGGCCATGGTTAAAATCACCCATTATAACACATTCCCCCTTGTTCAATTCCTTTATCGCCTTTCGTAATTTTACATCTTCCTCTTGTCCTATGTTAGGACTACGATAAACTACTTCTATTGTTAATGTTGAGTTCCTGGTAACTATGGTACACCAAATTGCTTCCACGCTATCTGCTTCAGTGTTATTATTTCATATGCTTGGATAGATTCTTTAATATATAAAATTATTCCACCTCCCCTTCTTTCTCGTCTATCCTTCCTAAACATTACATAGCCTGTCAGTGCTAACTCAGCATCTACTATATCTTCATTTGCCCATGATTCTGTGACGCCTATTACATGAGGATCAATATCTGCTACCATAATGTCTAACTCACTTTTTTATTTACTATGCTCCTGGCATTTAAGCATACACATTTAAGTTCATTGTCCGAAATTATTGGCGAACATTTCTTTGGATGTGTATTTGTAGTAGTACTCCTTTGAGTTTTCTCTGTCAGTTCCCCCTGCGCATCTAGTTTAAATAATTTATGGTATCTGTGCCCTCGTCGACAACTCTGACAAACTCAAACCCAAGAACTGCAGCACCCTTCCCTGTCAGATGAAGTCCATCTCTCATGAAAAAGTCATGTCTTCCCACAAAGTTTAACCACATGTCTACGAAGCCTACTCCCTACTCCATACATACCTTCTGTACTTGTGTGTTGATCGCCATCCTCCTACAGTTCCTATATTCCTCACCCCTGCCTCCCATTATTAGTAATATCCCCGACAATATAATCTGTCCAACTATTGCCTCTTTAAGTGTCTTGATCAACCTCCTGTACTTACCAACGATGGCTGACGTTCCCTCCTTCTCGGCACTGTTCGTTCCCACATGCACGAGAACAGCACCTCCCGTGCCACCACCCATGACTTGTCCTGCCTTCTCTGCTATATCCTCTAGTTTTGCCCCTGGTAGGCATACTGTTATGTCATCTCCTATATTTCCAATTTTATCTATTGAACACACCTGCTGTTGTTCTCCACGCCTATCCTAGTCTCGAGTTTTGTTGCATTGCAGATCAGAGTACATTGCACGACTGATCCAGATAAAGTCAAATGAACACACGATTCGCAACAAAAGCTTAGCTATGTACGCCTCGCATTAGCTGGGCGTGGGACCGGGAGTGGCCCGGGAGATGCCTGAAGCTTGTGTTATGTAAGCCCAGTAGGACGAGTACAAGAGAGGGATTACAAACCCACTGTACAAACCCTCTTTACACAATATAATCAACTCCAGAAAAATACATCAGCATTGTGGGTGTCCGTGTGTGCGATTATACAAGCACGCACGCACGCACGCACGCACGCACGCACGCACGCACGCACGCACGCACGCACGCACGCACGCACGCACGCACGCACGCACGCACGCACATCTAGTCACATTAAACCGGCGTTATGCTAATATATATATATATATATATATATATATATATATATATATATATATATATATATATAAAATTATATATATATGTACGCATTTTACCTAATAATAAAATAATAATAAAAGTACTTATATAGCGCCCGATCAATCGAGATTGCTCTCACTCGCTTTACATACATAACAGTATTTTACAGGTCATAAGTTGCTAAGAGAATAATTATACTAAGAGTAGTTTACCTAAATGCTAAACATAAAAAAGAAATGCTGACAAAATAAACATGTTAAAATATTCTATAACAATACTTTAAATATAATCAGTACTACAAGTAAAAGTAAGAAAATTATAATGAAACTGCTAACAAAATAAAATATAATAAAATATTCAAAAACTACTTTAAATATATTCATTTATACAAGTAAGACTAAGACTAACCTAGTAAGTATATGTTCATGGGAACAAAGTATATGTTCATGAGAAAAAGTATTAGGGGATGAAACACAATGGCTGCTTGTAAACATTACCCATGGTCCAACAGGGCAGGGGAAGAATACCGGGAGCCAACCACAAAGAAGAGAGATGGCCGACGGGTGATCAGCGTTGAAGCGTCGGGTACCTTCAATGTCGAGGTCGGTGTCATACTGAGAGCTGCTATCGGAGGCCTGGTCGATGCTGTCTTCATGACGAGTGAAAGTTTTCGCTAGCCTTACGTAGCTACTATGTTTGTCGCTAGTCCTTACGGAACCACTGTCAAGTTCTTCGTCCAGGCGAAACTCTGAACTCCCTTTTTTGGAGATTTCCTTGCTCCTGCAGTCCGAGCATTGAGTTCAGTGAGAACAACGTCGGGCATACTGGTAGGGGTTCAGGGTTAGGCTTTTGTAGATGAAATACAAATACGTTGCATTAAAAAATACAACTACAAATACGCTATATTTACAAAATTCTAATTTTCTTGATCAAATACAAATACGCCATATTAGAATTTCACAATTCACAGAGTTAAATTCAAATATGCTACATCAGAAAAGTTGGTGTTGGAATGAACAGGTCTGCCGGGGATGAAATGTAATGAACAAGTCTGCGAAGAAAGCATAATAACATGGATTTTGATCGGACACGTACTAAGAAAACAGCCACTGCACTAACATGGACACCGGAAGTCAAGCGGAAAAAGACACCCCAACGAAACACAGTAGAAAACGAAAAACAGGAACTGTGTGGAAGTCGCGGAAAGAAGCCAAGTAGGTGGCCAAAGACAGAGTAAGCTGGAGAAAATAAAGGTAGAGGTACGTTTTTATACAGCGCGATATCCAATCCTCAGGATTGTTCAAAACGCTGGCAGACCTGTTCATTCCAACGCCATCTCGACTTTTCCAGGAAGCATTAAGCTACTCAATTATGCTACTCATGTATACAGCTGAGTGAACTGTGGGAACGAAATTACCAAAGCTTCGAAAGAGCAGCAAGGGGATTCGAACCCGGGTTCCCGGATTGTGAGGCCGACGTTCTAATAGCTACGTCACCTCGCACCACAAATACAATGTAGCCTAACGGGCAAGGAGGTCTGATGACGATAGGTGTGTAGAGGTCCCCGTACGACCCCACACCCCGCTCAACTAATGAAGTGAAGTTGCCAGACATAATTACCCCGATCGACTCACCCAAATGATTTCGTCATGTTGGTGGTATTTCTCTTTTTTAATCTGCGGAACGCTGATCTCTTCCGTTGACTGGACGCCCGTGTGTTCTTCGATGGTGTTCTGGATGACATGACGGGCTGCAATGATGCGATACAACTGGGCGATAATATAACACATTCCACAAGATCGCTATTCAAACCAACCCGCTTCGATTGTCCCACGAGAATCCCACAAAATTTCCCTTCGTTTGGGGACAGTAGCCTGGATTGGGACCCCTAACGATAAACTTGAATATAGACGCGAAAACAAATGTAATTGATGTAAACAATATACTAACATGGAGTTTATATTTTACATTCAACAACAAGCTATTAATCACAAGAAAATCATTGATGAATTGATGAAAAAAAAATGTATTTAAAGAAAATTACAAAACGGTCCAATCGTGGCCATAGTTTCCTCGATTGGACCACCCAGTGTCTTCGATTGGACCAAAAGTAAGATAATTAAATATAGGTCTAAGCATAATTATGAATTGATACATAAGTAACACATAGTGTTCATTATAACAACAGTAGTTATCATTAGTTAAATACAGTATACTAATAAATACGAGTGTTCATATTCTTTGTAGTTCCATCTATTCTACGCAATGTCCCATGTCTTCTTCGACTGGATAAACAAGCACATTATGTAGACCAAACTTTGAATTAATACGTGAATAAAATATAGTGTTTATTAGAAACATAAAATTAATCAGTAGTCAAATGAAATGTTAGCATGGCTTAATGTTCAGTCTCCTGTCCATGGCTCCGGAATAGGCTAGCGGAAATGATCAACATCCTTTAGAGCTAACGACAACATGTTCTGTCTCGCAATTGCATGCACTGGCACGATAGGGTCTTTCATCACATCCATTACTCATCGCACTATGCCTGCATATTGTCAACTGCAATTCGTATACTTCTGTGTCATCCTTCAGAGGCCATCGGAACCTCTTCTGTCCCACAATTTACATGCACTGCACCGCCACAGTTTCTTTCGTCACATCCATTACTCGTCGCATTATTTACCATCGTAACAATGATGCACTATTGACAAGTTTTGCAGCCTTCGATGTCCTTGATGAGCTGTAATCGAGTAGGTTTAGGTGGATCAGAACTGTTGTGTGCTCTCGATCGAGTTGCAATGGTCATAGAAGGAGAAACGAACCCTTGGGTGTGTGTAGGCCTAACTTTCTCCGGTCCGACTTTGCTTTGTTTAGCTATAGTTTCTTTTTTCGGTGGGCATAACTCTGGTACAGCTTCCATGGCAACAGCAGTCAGTGTTGGAGCTGCAACAGCTGGGATCAGAGGTGACCTAGGGTTGTGCTCTTGTGCAACTTCCGTGATTACATTAATTATTGTAGCAGCAGCGAAGTCGGAGTCTTGGAATACGTATATGATCAATGATCACACACCTACGTACCTTCCTGAAGTCACTAACAGCATTCTGGCGATTTGCCACGTTGTCACTGGTCTGCCGACATGTTCTCTCATCCACATCCTCTATGCATCATCGTAGTATTTCCCAAACGTTCCGAAAACGGGCTCATGCAAAGGCTTGAGTATGTGAGTCGTGTGCGGCGGAAGTGAAACATGACCACTCCAGCTTCCCGAGCCATCTCATTTGCAGGCAAATTCTGTGTGTGTTTCACGTGGCTATCGAGTATGAGCACCATCTCCTCCTTCGACCGTCGGTTTAACAAAATCTACGAACTGTCACAGCCAAGTAACATACCCCTCATTGGACATCCAGCCTTTGTCCCCGGAGGTCCACCATTTGTCAGTTCTAGTTTCATCCTCTTGCGTTTATATATGACCATTGGCACTAAATTTATGTAAACCCTAATAAAGTCTTTGGTAGTCCGAAATAATGTAAACTTACCTGTGACCAAATGTGTTCTGTTACAAGTTCCCTCGATTGGACCACTTAGCAACTTCCTTTATTTGTATTATTGTAATTGCTCCCTTGTCTAATATTACTTTCTGGTAATAAATAAACTATATTGGAATAATTGCACACATCTTATGATGGTATACCCTTATGCGGGTCACTGGTCCAACTGTGGCAACTGCAGTGGTCCAATCGTGGAATTTCATGTGTGAAAAATATTTCATTGTCGTCACAAGCAGACGACATCCACTTTAAAAATTTTATTGTCGCCACATACGGTGGGCTCTTATACTCTTGATGGACACACATTTTCGCCTGCAAGTATGACCAAGGGTGCCGTACTGATAACCGATCACAGCCTGATTATAATGTCGGGGACACCGAAAACCTACTTTCGGTGATAAATATTTAAAAAGTACTGCTATTTCGTCGAAACTTAGTGTTATCCGAAATGTCACTGATGAATGACATAACCGATAGAGGACGCCACCGTGTACAGTAATGTGGAATACTCAGCACTGATCCGGTCGAGGAACTGGTCCAATCCCGGCAACTCTCCGCTACTTGTCCGATAAACATATTATTATTACTATTTATGCATACTAGTACCGCTACGGGTGTGTACCTAAGTTGTTGGTTTGTTCCAATCGCTTAGCACAGAGAAAAGTAAGATCACAAAACAGAAGGCGCAAGTGAAGGTGGGAATGGAACATAACCAGAAAGGTACTTAATACAATACAATAAGTGAGTGTGACTGAGTGAGTGAGTGAGTGAGTGAGTGAGTGAGTGAGTGAGTGAGTGAGTGAGTGAGTGAGTGAGTGAGTGAGTGAGCGAGTGCACTATTAAATGGGCATCAGCAGAACAAGTACCCTAGTCTAGTGGACCCAGATGGTACAGGGTCAGAAACCAACGCTCGACGAGCTTTTCGCCGACTCCGCCGCAACTCCACAATGCTTAATGACGTCACTGAATCCGTAGAAAACGTCACGAAATTTTACCCATCGAAACCAGTTAAAGGTTACATTGCCAGTGACACTGATCGAAACGCCACGGCTCACTGTCTCAAACTGACAGACCCGATGCCCGACACACGTGTACTGTGAATATATTTAGTCTCCAACGAATGACGGCCGCCTTTAGTTTTAAAAGGGACTCCGACGTTTAATAACGTAACTGTGAAGTACTTGCTTGACGTCTGCAATGTGTGCAATGTGTGCAATGTGTGCAATGCAACAAAGGTGACATTCATTTATTGTGTTACCTGCTTCTTCTTCTCATATTCTGCCTAATCTCAACGTGCTGAGCGGTCTCCATCAAAATGTTTGCAGCACATCTGTGACTAGAAACATTGTGATGACGATGCAAAAATAACCAGGCTGCACGACGTTGAACCATTTCTAATTGATGTATCGGAATGATACGCTGGCTTGGATTGAAAGTTTGAAGTGATCATCAAGTTGAAGTTATGTGGGATGGCGCAATATAGCGATGCAGACCAGTACAAAGATGCAGAAATGGTTGTATTTGAGTCAGATCCCGTATATAAGAACAACACGAAACATGCGGCAGTAGAGGGAGACCACATCGCGTACAGCTCTAGGTTGAAGTACAAGGGAAAGTGGGTCTCAGTGACGGAGTGGATGTACATCAATTAAAAGCCCGTGGTATCGAGATGGCATAATCAACTGGATAAAAAAAAAATGGCTGACTGGCAGAATACAACGTGTTGTAGCAGATGGGGAGGTTTGAAACTGGATATAAGTTTTGAGTAGGGTACCACAATGATTAGTATTAGGACCTTTGTTATTCAAAATATAATATATATCAATAACAAGGACGATACTATAACAAGCAAGGTACTTACATTTGCGGACAATGAGTGAAATGGTCTGAAAAATGGTATATGGTGTTAATTTTGGGAAACGTAAATGCCTACGCACAACACACTGTTCTAGGTACTACCATATAAAACTTCTAAGGTGTAACCGTAATGGCTGATATGAAGGTTTCACGGCAGTGTGGTATTGCCGCTTGCAGTAGTTAGGCCTCATTTAGGATACTGTATACAAAGTTGGAGACCATTCGTATGAAGAATATATATGTATGTGTATATATATATATATATATATATATATATATATATATATATATATATATATATATATATATATATATATATGTATGTATATATATATGTATATATATGTATATATATATATATATATATATATATGGAGGGAGGGAGGGAGGGAGGGAGGGAGGGAGGGAGGGAGGGAGGGAGAGAGGGAGGGAGGGAGGGAGATGAGGCTACTACTGGATTGACCCTACTCCGATACAATCACACCTACCTATACAGATTGTGCCTTATCATTAATTAATTTCTGTATTTAACTGAACTATTTTATATAAGTGTTCTACTTTTACTTCTACTTCAAGTACTTTTTCTACAAAATACTTTACTCAAGTAGTTTTTAGGTGAATTACTTTTACTCAAGTACAAAATTGAAGTAATGCAGTCAACCCTGTATGTATATATATATATATATATATATATATATATATATATATATATATATATATATATATATATATATATATATATATACTACACACTAGAACGAATACAGACCAGAGCAAATACACTGATTCCTGAACTAAGACCTTAGTTTATGAAAAACACCTAATAGAATATAGTTTAACAACTATACAGACAACAAGGTTAAGAGGAGATCAAATTGAAGTTTTTAAGATATTGAATTGGTTTGAAAATATACGGACACGAACTAACGTTAGTGAAGGAACAGTGTAGCTTATGTATAAGAAAGTACTCGTTCTCACAGTGGATCATAAATTAATGGAACAAAATGGTACACCTGCTCCATCAAACCACCATAAAGGAGGGCCTGTTAGTGCTAGTAAGTTAGTAGCAAACAATAACATTTCGTCGTCATCAGAAGGTTTATCCTTTTAACCCCGCTTGCCCTCCTTGGCTCCCTGGCGTATCCACCTATCTGGTGACAACTTTATCCTTGTATACTGATTTCGAGATAGCCTCACTCTTTCGTATTACCACACTGAAGTCTTCGTATTATCTCACTGAAGTCTTCGTATTATCACACTGAAGTCTTCGTATTATCACACTGAAGTCTTCGTATTATCACACTGAAGTCTTCGTATTATCACACTGAAATCTTCGTATTACCACACTGAAGTCTTCGTATTACCACACTGAAGTCTTCGTATTATCACACTGAAGTCTTCGTATTATCTCACTGAAGTCTTTGTATTATCACACTGAAGTCTTCGTATTATCTCACTGAAGTCTTCGTATTATCACACTGAAGTCTTCGTATTATCTCACTGAAGTCTTCGTATTATCACACTGAAGTCTTCGTATTATCTCACTGAAGCCTTCGTATTATCACACTAAAGTCTTCGTATTATCACACTGAAGTCTTCGTATTATCACACTGAAGTCTTTGTATTATCACACTGAAGTCTTCGTATTATCTCACTGAAGTCTTCGTATTATCACACTGACGTCTTCGTATAATCTCACTGAAGTCTTCGTATTATCACACTGAAGTCTTTGTATTATCTCACTGAAGTCTTCGTATTATCACACTGAAGTCTTCGTATTATCACACTGAAGTCTTCGTATTATCACACTGAAGTCTTCGTATTATCTCACTGAAATCTTCGTATTACCACACTGAAGTCTTCGTATTACCACACTGAAGTCTTCGTATTATCACACTGAAGTCTTCGTATTATCTCACTGAAGTCTTCGTATTATCACACTGAAGTCTTCGTATTATCTCACTGAAGTCTTCGTATTATCACACTGAAGTCTTCGTATTATCTCACTGAAGCCTTCGTATTATCACACTAAAGTCTTCGTATTATATCACTGAAGTCTTCGTATTATCACACTGAAGCCTTCGTATTATCACACTGAAGTCTTTGTATTACCACACTGAAGTCTTCGTATTACCACACTGAAGTCTTCGTATTATATCACTGAAGTCTTCGTATTATCACACTGAAGTATTCGTATTATCACACTGAAGTCTTCGTATTATCACACTGAAGTCTTCGTATTATCACACTGAAGTCTTCGTATTACCACACTGAAGTCTTCGTATTACCACACTGAAGTCTTCGTATTACCACACTGAAGTCTTCGTATTATCACACTGAAGTCTTCGTATTATCACACTGAAGTCTTCGTATTACCACACTGAAGTATTCGTATTATCACACTGAAGCCTTCGTATTATCACACTGAAGTCTTCGTATTACCACACTGAAGTCTTCGTATTACCACACTGAAGTCTTCGTATTATATCACTGAAGTCTTCGTATTATCACACTGAAGTATTCGTATTACCACACTGAAGTCTTCGTATTATCACACTGAAGTCTTCGTATTATCACACTGAAGTCTTCGTATTATCACACTGAAGTATTCGTATTACCACACTGAAGTCTTCGTATTATCACACTAAAGTCTTCGTATTATATCACTGAAGTATTCGTATTACCACACTGAAGTCTTCGTATTACCACACTGAAGTCTTCGTATTATATCACTGAATTCTTCGTATTATCACACTGAAGTCTTCGTATTACCACACTGAAGTCTTCGTATTACCACACTGAAGTCTTCGTATTATATCACTGAAGTCTTCGTATTATCACACTGAAGTATTCGTATTGCCACACTGAAGTCTTCGTATTATCACACTGAAGCCTTCGTATTATCACACTGAAGTCTTCGTATTACCACACTGAAGTCTTCGTATTATCGCACTGTTAGAGAGCTACTCAACTCCCAAGCCAGTCGGATACACTCGATGCGTACGAAGTTGAAGCATTACTGGAATACATCTACATTACACGGCTCCGTCCCAGAACAGTCATCAAACTTTTTACGGGGTTCAACTAGTACCGACTTGCGGAGTGACCGAACAACAAAAGGACACGACCACCGCGGTGACCGTCCTGTGTAGCCGATCGCTAGGCGTGACAGTGGACAGTCGCAGCATTGACCGCAGCCACCGTCTTGGAAAGCCGAATGGAGATAAGCCACGACCAATAATCGTCAAGTTCACAAACTATGAACAACGACAGAAGATCTGCTCCGTCAAGCGAAAGCTCAAGGGAACAAAAACCGCCATCAGGGAGAATCTGACGAGGCGACGTAGTGCGTTGCTGCAAAACGCACGGTCTACTACTGGAGTGGCAGCGGTATGGTCAATGGATGGGCGCACTGTCTATCTTACGTCATCTGGGCGAAAGGTGAATATTACCATTGAGCGCGAGCTCCAGCAACTTGGACGTTGAAGGTAGTATAGTATCTCCAGATACAATAAAAATCTGACTTTAATGCAAAAAAAAATGGCAATATATCTGCAAGTTGTAGGCATTCTGGCGTCACTAATACGTGTATTCACCCGTATTTGTTTTTTGCCCATTTTGTTCTGTTGTTTTGTAACTCTGACTATTTAATTAACACTGTCCGAGCTATATTTGTCTATGTTAATGTCACAGCATTGTATGTTTTCTTTTTCAAAATTATATCATTGCATTTTTTTAATAGCACTGATGTTCTCGTTAACGCGTTTCATTTTAGCACCTATGCTCCATTTGTGGATATTAATTGTTGTACAAATTACTGTTAATATGATGTCAAGTTCACGTGTAACGGACTTTGAACATGGCTAGAAATGGTTTTCCTTTTAACGATGATGATTCCGTTTTAAGAAATGTTGGAGGGTTAACAGTCAACTCTTTAAATCACATCTTACAAATAAACGAATTCAATGAAAGTTTACCAGATGGAGAAGTTGAAATTATTAAACATTCTCCATATTTTACTGATGAAGAATTAATAAACAAAATAAAAAACAAGCAGAATACTTTTGTAGTGTTGAGTCTAAATTGTCATAGCCTTAATGCAAAAATGGATCAAATTAATATGAAATTAGAAAACTTAAGAAACAATAGCTGTGAAATTGGAGCCATTTGCCTACAAGAAACATGGTTATCCAATGACTCCAACATTTCTTTGCTGCAAATAGATGGTTTTACATTAATCTCTCAAGGTAAAATATGTAGTGCTCATGGTGGCCTATCGATATATCTTAATAATAAATATGACTATAAAATATTATCTATTAACAATGTATCAAATGTACGGGAAGGACAGTTTATTGAGATAACTGAAAATTCTATAAAAAAAAATTATACTGGGAAATATATATAGACCACCAAGAGATGTTATTGAGAATTACAAGACCTTTATTGACGAATTAACCCCGATACTCACTCATTTACAAAAACCAAAGAGTGAAGTTATCATAGCAGGTGATTTTAATATTGACTTACTGAAAATCAAAGAAAAACCTGTATTTAGCGACTACTTTGACATGATCAGTGCACAAGGCTTCTTTCCTAGAATCACATTGCCTACCAGATTTTCAGAACATAGTGGTACACTTATTGACAATTTTTTATGTAAACTGACAGAGGAGTTATTGAACTCCACTTGTGGCGTTTTAATCAACCAAATTTCTGATCATCTTCCCTGTTTTATTTGCATGGACTGCATATTAACTCGAGACATGGTACCTAATTCATAACAATAACACAGAAAAGTCCGGATTCGCTAAATAAGTTTAGATTAGAATTAATAAACTCAAACATTTATGATAAACTAAATAAGAATATTGATGGTAATCCCAACGAAAATTATAACATTCTTGAAGAAATTATTTTAAATACTATGATTAAATGCTTACCCACTAAGACAATTAAATATAACAAACATAAATATAAAAAATCGTCTTAGATTACTCAAGGTATTATTAGATCAATAACGTTTAGAGATAAGCTATATCTAAAAATGAAGGAAACTACTATAGACACAGCAAGATATCAGGTCCTTAAAACTAATCTGCACGCTTATAATAAAATTCTTTAAAAAAATATTCGTCTGGCCAAAAAAATATATTTTGAATCGAGATTTGAGAAACATAAGAACACTATTAAAAAAACATGGTCAATTATTAAAGAAATAATTAATGAAACAACAATGACTGAACAATTTCCTTACTCTTTTAAAATTGATGGAACAACTGTTACCAATAAAACGGATATTGCCAATCAATTTAATTTATTTTTTACAAATATTGGTCCCAAATTTGCATCACAAATAAGCAGTAACGGCAAATGTCAAACAGATTATTTGAAAAACCAGACCATACATAAATTCACGTTAAAACCTATAAGTGAACATACTACAATTAATATAATTCACCGTATGCACACTAAATCAAGTAGTGGCAAAGACGGCATATCAACTATATTATTAAAAACAATAAAACATTAAATGTGTAAACCTGTTACCACAATACTCAATCAATCGTTGTCAACAGGTATATTTCCTGACAAACTGAAAGTTGCTAAAGTAATACCACTATTCAAAAAAGGTGATACTACCATGTTTTATAATTACCGTCCAATTTCGATCTTACCAGCAATTTCTAAAGTATTTGAGAGAGTCATATTTGATCAACTACACAAATACTTCCACACTAGAGAGCTATACAACAGTAGTCAATATGGCTTCAGAGAGAAACATTCAACTGAGCTTGCCACCCTTGAAATAATAGACATAATTATTCAGGAAATGGACAAATCTCTAACTCCAATAAATATATATATATTGATTTATCAAAAGCCTTTGATACAATAGACCATAATATACTCATGGATAAATTAAAGCACTATGGCATAAAAGGCACAGCATTTAACCTCTTTAAGAACTATTTATCAAATCGTAAACAGTACGTACAATTTGGACACGTAAAATCTAAAGAAGCATACATTACTAGTGGTGTCCCGCAAGGGTCGATATTAGGACCTTTGTTGTTCATTATATACATTAATGACTTACTAATTGCTAGTGACCTTTTCAACTTCATAACTTATGCTGATGATACAACCCTAACCAGTACATTAGTTGTCTTTAATCGACCCGGTGACTTAAATAACAATATAAACGAAGAACTAAACAAGATATGTGACTGGCTTAACGTAAATAAACTTGGTCTAAATGTTGACAAAACTAAAGCTATGATTTTTCATATGCCACAAATGAAAGTAGAAAAGCCTGTGCTATTAGTAAATGGAAATGTAATTAATATGTAAATAACTTCAACTTTTTGGGTATCACATTAAATAATCACTTGAACTGGGACAGCCACATAAACAAAGTAGCATACAAAATATCTAGAACCACTGGAATTCTAAATAAACTGAAACATTTTTTACCACAGCATATTCTAAGGACAATGTACAATTCTATCATATTACCTGATATAAATTGTGATATATTGGCTTGGGGGTATCAAACGCAAAGCACATTTATACTTCAGAAAAAAACAGTTAGAATAATCACGTTAAGTAAATATAATGCACACACTGCTCCTATTTATAAAGAACTCAAATTATTAAAGGTCAGTGACATCTACAAGAATTTAAGTTTTATCATAAATTAATAAAATAAACAACTACCTGAATATTTTTATAATATACCTTATACTAACACTTTTGAATCGCTTTATGTCAAGAAATAATCATGTTTTCGCAAACAAATGTATTAGATACAGCATGATTAGAACTGTTAACGATAGTCCAAATGATATTACTGACAAAGTCCATACTCATAGTCTATATGGTTTCTCCAGTTACATAAAACAATATCTTCTTGGTAATTATGAATACAACTGTACCAAACAAAATTGTTACATTTGCCGAAATCAGGGAGGCATACGTGTATAGTTATTTATTTGTGTAATTAATATGTAGGTATATCTTGTAGGCATATGCATATATGTACATGGATGTGCTTGTACACATATAGGTTATGTATATATGATTATTATATAATTATAATCTTATTACTTTTATTATTGCTATCACTTGTATTCTTAATTTTTCATATAATATTTTCAATTGCTTGACTAAACCAGTGGTGGCTCCCATGATAGCGACATACTCAATGAGAGTCTCTGTGACCATTTATTTTATTTACTTTGTTTATATGTTGATTGTGTTACATTTACTTGGTCAAAATAAATGAGTCTGAGTGTGAACCACACCGCATGGATGCAGGCAGCATTGGGGCTAATGAGATGTGACTGTCGCCTCGACTGAACCAAGCGTCGTCAGCCGAGTCTCATCGACTTGGCTTATGATGAGAGTCATAAGTGTCCGTCGCAAAAATATGGACTGGCCATTTAATAACACATTACTATGAATTTCAAACATTGTAAAGCATTTCTTTTTAAAAAAATCTTGTTTATTGCTCATAATCACACATACACATCACTTAATGTACATTAAAATTGCTGACAAATGCACCGATAGTTTTAATTATCTAAACACGTGTAAATTCTGGCAAGCAAGCTCTTCTTTAGTTGTTTGATTAAATTGTGTAAATGCAATTAATCTGTAAAACATGCTTGACATATGAAGGAGACAGCACACAGAACTTGGCATGCTGGTAATACGTTTCACTTGTAGAAAGACAACGTATAACACCTCGTATTGATAATACATGAGAAAATGTAATGGAATTTTAACTATATTGATATATCACGTGGTACTGACCAACAGCATGGACTATTTTGAATTTTTATTTAGTACATATTTACAGGTGACACAAATGTAAACAAAGACAATCTTTTGATGCCTCTCGTGGTATATTTTGATTTCAGATTTAGTACATATTTACAGGTGACACAAATATAAACTAGGATAACATTTGACACCCAATGAATAATCGTGCATTGTATGTACACGTATATACGTAGATGTCTGTACCACACAATGGTTAGCTTGTTCAAGAGTCCAAGAGGGTATTATACGGTTTATTTAATCAGAAAATTATATATAAATAAAATATAAATAAATATGAAACATATAACATATTCTTGGACATTTGCGTGGTAGACATATCTACACAGTAGCTTATCCAGATAGTCACTTTATTAGTCAGAGTAGACGTCTCGACAACATGATGCATGCGTTGACACAGTCACACACAAGGTTATGATTGGCAATGACGCATCATCCCCAGGAAGGAATACAATAACACTCTCAAACGTGATTCTGTATCACCAGAATTAATCAAAAACTGTCCAAAAACCGTGCCACGTTTTGCCTGACATACATGCCAGTGGCGACGGTTGATGGAGACAGCAGTGAAATGGGACTAGTGACGAAGAAAAAAATCGACGACCGGTATCGGTGCTAGCCTCACATCGGACAACAGAGATAAAGAGGAGAGCAACAACAACACGATTAAACAGGACATTCTTGGTGGTATCAGCGATTGCAAGAACTTTGAAAGATCATCTACCAAATGTGGATGTCTTCACTTAAAGATTGTGTCCATCGAGAGGATGGAATATCACAAAGTCCAAAATGATAATGCACACTGTCATGTCGATGTGCCTATGTCAGTGTAAAAAGAAAGCACTCTCAGAAGAGTTCGTCCATTGACACCAAAGCTCTGGGTGTCTGCTCTGAACGCTGCATCATATGAAACCAAAGCCTTGGTTGCCCTCATTGATAGCCAACAGCATGGCTTTATGCATCGACTCCATCGATTTATAGTCAGGAAGGCACAGCTGGTTGAAGCTGAAACAAACCAGAAATCTTCTGCCAAACAAAAACACAAAAACAACAAATTACATAATTATAACTACACTGTGAATTTTTTTTCTACACAATACTACTGTGGCAAATTACACATCTGGTAAAACTAGCATGTTTGTCATTTAACAAATAAGCAAGACATATAATCATACTATCCTTACTGAAACGTATCTTGCAAACAGCTGGTTGTGTCTGAACTGATTACAGGATACAACATGACACGATTTGTAATGAAGTTACACTCAAGCGTTCAATATGTCCACATGGATCAAGAATATGTCCACGTGGATCAACAACATGTCCACATGGACCAACATCAGCCTTGAATGGATTGACGTTCTGGTTTCTTAGAATGTGAAATTTGACATAGTTTTTACCTCTCAAGAAACTCTGGTTCTGTCTTTGAAACCGATCAACAGAAGATACAGTGAAACACTGTGAAAAGACACAGTGAGAGAGTGAAAACACTAGACACAAGAATAAAAGAACACCTATTTTGTCGCCAACCCCAGCCATCAGTGAACAGAAACAGGACACGTGTGCATGTTCTATGAAGTATGTAAGGATATTAGAACATGAGAACTGGCTTAGGAGGAAAATTAAAGAAGCTGTAAACATCCATAGATTGAAATCTGTCCTGAACCAAGATGTCTGTCAGGAGTTTCCCAGTTCTTCACAGCTTGTAGCACATGAATGTATTTATGTGACATGCCCGTAGCTTGTAGCACATGAACATATTCATGTGACATGCCTGCAGCACTGTCAGTCCACCAACGAAGACTGAGAAATTAAGTCAAAATATTCAAATGCAGAACCCCATCCCAGTTTTTGAGATATAAAAACTATGTCCGAAATAAATTGGCCATCTTCAGGTGAAATCAAAGACTGAATAACAAATACTACAGATACAGCCACCCACCATGTGTGGGCGGAGGGTAGACGCTCAAACTCCGACAAAGCAGTGATCTGAAACTTCGGGCAAAGTTCGCAGAATCCACCTGGTGGCAGCTGTGAGCAACCAGTCGTGAACTGGAGCAGTCGAGCCATCTCCTCATGCGTGAAACCAGAGATGATCATCCAAAACCATTCAAGCACCTAAACATGACCGAGCATTGGTTACCAATCAGGCACAACTGTGTTTATCAGCCACGTCAAGTGCCAGACATAATGTGACCGCAGTGCTATATGAAGCCTCAGGTATTAATACTTGATGCACATTTTATAGGATTCACAGGAGAACATGTTTTCCCAGACCACATTAATATTCAAACTGAACGCTACATAAGTTCATGTTCCTCACAGAGTTAAATTATGGCTTTTCACAAGTTTAGAGTTTAAACTCTGTGACCGCATAACCTAACACACAAGCATAAAAAGATAATTTAACGAAGCCCAAGATGGTTGGCTGGCTGGCATAGAGGAGTATATTTTACCAACTGCCCTGCAGCTTTTTAAAGTGAAAAATAATGATCATGCATTGATTACTTAGTATTCTTAATATCATACTTTGAGACAGTATTCAATTGTTTCACCAATATGTGGTACCAACTTCACTTTATCCATTGAGTTCCTTACAGATTCCATGACATTTTGACAACTTTCCATCATCTGATAGCACTTTTTAGGCCAAGCAAATAATTTCTGAAATGCAATGGCTGCATGAAATTTCTTGATAACGAGAACTATTCTTACTGCAAGGATGTAGTAATCGGTGCATTACCTTGTGAAACCTTGGAGTCACCCCAGACACTGTGTGGTGCTTCATGAGATCAGAGATGCTGTAGTCTCCCGTTCCACACATCAACAACTGTGGAAACAATGTCACACACATGCAACTGATCTTCAGGAAAACATGACAGAAACATAATATTTTCTGGTATCTATTAGAATACGCTGCTTATTATAATAAGATGTTTAAAACCATTTGCATATAATTAAAATGAACAAGCAGTTTTAAAATCACGAAGAATGCCTAAGTTACATTCTTAAATAGCGCGGTATCCAGTCCTCGGGACTGCTCGAAGAGCTTTACACCTCACCCCCTGGCACACCTGTTCATTCCAACGCCAACTCGACTTCTCTAGGAAGCATTCAGCCATGCTGTAATTACTGCACAACAACTAATTGTTCACATATCCACATCTGTCTGTAAAAAGGTACTCGTTTATACCGCTGAGTGAACTGTGACAATGTGGGGTGAACGAAATTGCCCAAGTTTTGGAAAGGCAGCAAGAGGATTCAAACCAGGGTTCTTTTGATCGAGAGTCCACCATTCTAACCACTACGCCTTCAGCACTGCAACAGATCTTGCTTAATTTTTTCCAGATTTCTACCCAATAATTAGTCAACATATTATATTGATTATATTTTTCATTAAATTAAGTATATATCCAATAGTAGCTGATGGACGAAACCAATGGATTGCTTTAGAAAACATTTAATAAAAAAATATATTACCATATCTGGCACCTATGTCGTAACAGACGCTGTCACACTTCAGGCACATGATGCATGTAGAAGGCGACAGGTTGGAAAAGCCGATAATTATTGGAATTATTGAAGGCAAGTGGAAGATAGGAAGACCACACACGAGGTGGATGGATGAGATCAAAGAGACATCGAAGCTGATGATGGACGAGTTGAGAGAAGTAACTAGAGAGAAGATTGGTTGGCGACAGCTCATCATGTCACCATCACAATAAAACAATCTTATATAGCGCTGTTTCAGCCCTTTGGTCTGTTCAAAGCGCTTTACATTAAAACACAGTTCTCTGTCGATAGTCCTCAGTTAATTCATATATGCAGTTTTGAAAAGCTGTGTGTTCAGTATTGTCTTTATACCGCTGTGATATTACATTGTCTAACAGACTGAGGGTGACTGATTCATAGGTGTCTCTTTCGAGAAGTTACGATCTCTAAATGTTTTGAGGTGCGTAGTGGACACGGTGAAAAACCCAGAGTATGACCGTAAGGAGTGTATGGGTTAGTAATCACCGAGAACTTCGAATACATAGGGCGGTGCAAGTCCTTGGAGTGCCTTAAAGGTTATTAGAAGAATCTTGAAGGTGATCCTCTCTCTGATAAGCAGCCACTGCAGTCCAGTTAATTCCAACAGAAGTCGTATAACTTAACGGGACATTATATATAGGAGAAATTTACCTCGAGTTCGTTCTCGTCAAAGATGCTGAGGAGTGTGTCTGGGATGAGGAGGTTTAGTCCTCGCAGGAAACTGTCGATCTCCTCGCGAACATGGCTCATCAGTCGGAACTGAGCCAGTGCGTCCAAGTATTCAAACTTGTTCTGGTTGGTCACGGGAACCCTCGCCCCATTCGGAATCAACTCATGCACCTGCGCAAGGCAATATGGTGATAATTTCACAATACAATAGTGGATGAGATTTGTTGTTGAAGTGTCACATAGGTGCTGAGTCTGCTGCTTTGAGATGGAAATCTCCTTTTTTGCTAATTTTGTCTTGCCATGATTATATTTTCTATACAAAATGGCTACAGATTGCATAACATGGCGACCTTCATTTTTCTAAAAATTCCATATTTAGACAGACAAAATCCCCTCACATCCTTCCCCCACAGCATGCCCACAATCCTTCTTTCCTTTATTTCCCATTCAGCAGGAGAACATCCTTCTTCCTAGTTCTTTAACTTGGTACCTTTGCTAATGATAGTAACTTATATGCCGTTTTAAAGACAACCTTTAGAGATAGCTTCTATCCACATAGCAATATACTGAAGTTAATATTCTGGCAAATGTGTTCTTGTTAATACTGCACCTTCTCTAGTTTCCCGTCTTTGAATTCCTCCTCCACAAATGACAACTCCATGTCATCAACATCGTTTTCTTCGATGTACTTGATTTTGCTTGTGTACAATTCTGGATCATCCTGCTCAAAGTACTGCAAATAATATTGTGTACAGTTTTGGATCATCCTGCTCAAAGTACTGCAAATAATATTCTATACAATTCTGGATCATCCTGCTCAAAGTACTGCAAATAATATTGTGTACAGTTTTGGATCATCCTGCTCAAAGTACTGCAAATAACATTGTGTACAGTTCTTGATCATCCTGCTCAAAGTACTGCAAATAATATTGTGTACAGTTCTCGATCATCCTGCTCAAAGTACTGCAAATAATATTGTGTACAGTTCTGGATCATCCTGCTCAAAGTACTGCAAATAATATTGTGTACAGTTCTGGATCATCCTGCTCAAAGTACTGCAAATAATATTGTGTACAGTTCTGGATCATCCTGCTCAAAGTACTGCAAATAATATTGTGTACAGTTCTGGATCATCCTGCTCAAATAATATTGCAAGTTGACAACAATGGTTGATAGAGAATTAGTCGTCTTGCTGTGGCATAAAATTAAAATCCTTAATGATAACTACAAATAGCCTCATCACTGAATAGCAGAAAGGCAATCATACTATAATCCAGCAAGTGTTTGTATGTATTTGTGTATGTTATGTTACTCCCCCTAGATGCTTCGCATCTTGGGTGCCAAACTTTCAGGGGTTCACCTACAACTCCAAGTTCGGGTAGTCTCAATTAATTTTTTTTTAATTCACCCGAACAGTACACTTTCTATGAACAACCGAAATACGCATTGTAGTTATTACGTACAACTGTCCACGATGCTATGCGAACAATTAGGTAAAATTTTTTACAATGAACATCATGTGTCTTTTCTTTGATTCTGCCAATAATATATAATAATACAAGGGCTAGGTGTCGATAGATGTTATTATAACAGTATTACGTCGCAGTTCCGAGAGGTAATGACTGGAAGCACCAAGTACCAAGGCGTAGATGGATATTTCTGTGGTAATGTTTTTAATATTTTTATTTTGACAGACACTTATAAACTACCAAGTTAACCCGTCTGGAGGATGGACATTTTTGTTAGTTAAATTAATCTTTCAATCAACATTTGTTGTCACTAAGCTGTAGTAATTTAAGAATGATCTACAATCCAGAAGGTGACACTGTTAATGTTAGAATAAACTGTAATTTTATGGGAGTTAAAGATAAGATATGCCCATCATGTGATCCCGTGAATGCCTGATTCCAATAAACTTTTTCCACAGGTATTGGAAATTTTCAACAGTTGTCCGCAAATGTAATGAACACCAACGTCAATATTCACACACAGCTAACGGTTGAATTATATTTTTTAAAATCGCATTGGTGCATTAAGGCACATTTTTGGTGATTAAGATGTTTGAACATATATAGTTTAAACATGATTTTACTATAAAAGCAAACAGATGTTGTACCTATAAAAATCTGCATATGACATTGTGGGAATGGAGTATGGAGAGCCGAAAATGGCAGAGACAGATGGTTGGAACTAGCAGAGTTCGAACCCAGTGGGCGGTGTGAGTGGAGAGAGATACAATCAAATTAATTCCTGGCTTCAAAGACCTTGAATATAAATAACGTCTACGCAGACAAAAATTACCAACTCTGACGTACCGTCGCCTCAGCGGAAACACAATAAAACTACACAAGTTCCTAAGTCTCATCCAGTTTAGTTACGTTGATGGACAACGCATGTGACACGAGAGGACTCAACATTAAAATATACAGTAAAAAGATGTCAACTAAACATCAGAAGGAATTTGTTCGTACTCTAACGAACAGACGTATGGAACAGCCTCCCACAGTCTGTGGTGGAGGGGCAAAGGTGGCACAAATGCCTAAAAGGCCAGATGAGGACTTGTAAGAATAATAAATATGTCCTAAAGAAAGTCAGTGAATTAGCATTTAATTGACAACACGTCTTTATAGTGCTGACCTTGTAGTTGACTCGGAGACCAATCAGCTGTGCAAGGAAGGATCGGGTGAACCTCGCTTTCACCATCTGCTGGTAGCCCCGCCCCTGAGACGATTCGTACAGACACTTGCCAATGATCTTGCCGGCGAACTCATAGCGCTTCAGCTTCAGCTCACCAGGTCTGTGTGGGTTTGGGTGAACCTGCAGAATCATACGGATGTGTACATAGAAATACAAGCGCTAATCTGCGTAAATCTAAACATATTCAGAAAGGCATAGAATGACCGACATATATATATATATTTATATATATATATATATAGTAGCTGTAAAATAAAAGGCTTAATTGGTTTATATAAACCAATTAAGCTTTTTATGTTACAGCTGTGTGTCTACAAATGTGTCTGCTTGCGTGTCTGTGCGTGCGTGCGTGCGTGCGTGCGTGCGTGCGTGCGTGCGTGCGTGCGTGCGTGCGTGCGTGCGTGCGTGCGTGTGTGCATGCTCATGCATTGACATCACAAACAGAGAAATTTTATTCTGCTGTGTTTGATTAATTTAATAACTGATTAATTTAATAACACAATTTAATACAGTAAGAATGGGGAATGATTCCATGCCACCTAATATATTTGATTCTACTAAACGGCTGATTCTGCCATCCATTATTCTGTTAAGCCGAGTCCACTGAACATACAATGATAACTTTGATAAACACGAAGCTGGTGAAAAATCTCTGCCCACTCACCAGGGCCTGGGGGTCGTCCTTGAACCGAGTGAACAAGCGAGACTTGTTGCCGTCAAACAGCTGGAGACACACAACCTCAAACCACTCTCGTCTCACACCTCCCCAGTCTAAGCCTGCAACACAACAGTATATTTAAACAACCACACACCAATGGATGTGGATGCACAGTAAGTACTGGTATACAAAATGGCAAAGATCAGTTCCCTTGACTTTGTTGAATACAATTTCTCCTGTGGTACTGGTAGTTGCCTTTATTTGTTCAAAGACAATCCTCTCTGAGAAGGCATACTTCCTGATATCCAATATATTTGTCTCTTTAAGGTAACCAACTGAAATGTTCTTCATTCTAGAAAAGAAATGCCATCTCACCTTCCTCGCCTTGGAAGATGATTTCAAAGTTCTTGCACCACTCAGAAGTTGAGAAATGCTTAGTGGCTTTCATTGACTGAAAGAGCAACAAAGTTGCTTGTTATGTATATGTACATGTGTACACATAATAATAATAAATTATGTATACATTTTATGTGTGCACGCGAACGCATGCACACACATATAAACTATATACATAATTTATGATTATGTGCACTCACGTACATATATACATGCATGCGTGTGTGTGTTTGTCTGCATGTGCGTGCATGCGTGCGTGCATGCATATCATGTGCATATGCACGTATATGTGTGTGTAATTGTATGTTCAGTGGAACCTCACTAATACATACACCTTGGTTCCCAGTGTATGTGTCTGGACTAACAAGTTTTTGAGACAAACAAATCATACAATCAAGGTAAATTAGTGTTGTCTTCAGAAATTCTGTTCCCGAGAAATGATGTCCGGATCCCGAGGTTTCCGGATTATCGGCGTCTAGATTGACAAGGTTTCACTGTATGTAACTGATATATATCCAACACCCAAATACAATTTGGAAATATAAACATGTATAATGACTCCCTTAACTGTGATAACTGATCTCCAGTTTCATATACATTGAATATATTGATGTTCACATTTATTGGAATGTGAAATTTGACAGTTTTTACCTCTAAAGAAACTGTGGTTCTCTCTTCGATTATTTTTACCAAATTTATTGGTCTTCATCGAGAATCATGATTTAAATTCTAGAGAAATAAAATTTATGTCAGGTTTTAATAATAACAATAAATAAATTTGTAAAGAAATGTATGAGTTAATTAGATAAAAAAACTGCGTGATGCATAATGTTTGAGTTGAGTTGAAAGAGGTGAGTTTTTAAAAGTCGCCTGAATGTGGCTGTCTTTAACTCGAATGGAAGATTGTTCCACATCCGTGGGGCCGAAACTGAGAATGTTTGGTCGCCGTATCTGCTGGTAGATGGCAGCATACTTCAGTAAGAGTATGACAGATGTGCTCACCGTTTCTAGGAGATTCCATCTGGACACTTTGATGACCAGTCGGTCGTGGCATCTCTTTGAATGTAACTGTCGGATCTTATGGTAGAAAAATTCCTGTTTATCCTTGAAAGTCTCAGAACCACCTGAAGGGGAGAAAATATGAATTACATAAACTCCCGAATTTTAGCTTAAATGCTAGGAAGGCAAAATATTTACTTAACTGTGGTTTCTAGTGCATTGCATAAGATATATACATTATCATTTGATAACTAAGCATAATAATGATTGATTTAATCAAATCACTAATGGGGTATTCCGTCTCAGATTAACCAAGGCATGTTGCACTCATATTAAAAAAATTACCAATTAATCCACGGGACAATATAACCACATGTTCAACCATAGGGCTGCAGTTCAAATAGTTTCTGAGATATGACCATTTAAAATTTGGCGGATTCTGTCGTTTTTGTCAATTTTCAGAAATCATGAAGATTTCTTGTTCTACTTAAAATACCATTAAACTATTTGTGCTAGAACTCTGAGATTTTGCACGCTTATTCTACATGATACGTAGATAGCAACATACATACTATAGTTCTACATCTGTATATGAGTTCTACCACAATCTGCCATTGAAGTTGTGTGTTTTTATGTGCAAAATTGAGCCGAGTGATTTAGACCCATATTTCAACAATAAAACATGTTAGAACAAAAAAGAATCTTATTTGTAGCAACAACATACATATGTAGGTAATTGAGAAGTTTCTATCTTGATTAGTTTATGAGATACTGATCTCCAAAGTTGGTATATAGTGAAAAGTGGCCTATATTTAGCAGCTGGCTGCGTTTACTAGCTGATTTGACTACCTATCCCATCTCTAGTAAGAAAATAATGTCAATATTGTTGTTAAATACAAAAAAATCTTCTAAGTACATAATTCTAGATTATACATACAGTGTACCTGGGTCACTCCATGTGAAACCAACCAATGGTCAAAAAGTTGATGTCTCATAATTTACTTAAATCTTAACCAATGACTAAGTGGCTATACTTGAGCACTTGTGCAAAAGAATCATATACGTGCAAATTGTGTCTGTAATGCCCTAGCGTAATGTGAACAAGGGGTAAGCGTCCAAAATCTTACCCATTATTTTGTACATTTTCATGTGTCTCTAACTTGAGAATCTTTTCAAGGTATGTATCTTAAATTTGTTGAATATGTAGATATATTGGTATTGGATTGTAAATGGAAATTCTAGAATGAGAGTGAGAAGGACAAAGGGTATACTGGGTGGACAAAAATGGCTGAAAAATTTTTGTGTCGCAATATTGACCTGTGGATTAATTGGTAACATGTGTAGTGGAGTCAGGCCATAGCATTGTTCGTCATAAAGTTATGTTATAGGTAACATTTCTTATCACTTTCATCATAAATTATATATTATAAACTATATCTATTCAAGCATCTTGAATGCCCCATCTGTTCATTCACAATTTAACTATTTCTTGCTTAATAAAAATGTTTGGATTAGAATATCATGTTTACATTGCACACTGAATGGCAAGGTCAATAATCATAAATGGCTAATTGTAAGATTATATTTATTAATTAGGGTTTCATAAAACACATGATTTGGGGGTCAAGATATTAGAATATATATATATATATATATATATATATATATATATATATATATATATAGTTTATACTATATAACATTTTATGAAGAAAAAAACAATCAGATACACTGACTTCTGATAGTCAAAAATCATTACTGCACCAATATCCAACACACCACCTGTAACATGAACAACACAGCTGCCTTTACAGTCTTTACACATTCAACCTACCTATATTGTTGAGTAGGAAGTTGGTAAAACAGGCAGCAATGATATTCCTGTCCTTGGTTGCCAGAACAACTGGCGCCTGGCAACCATCGTCAATGACAACCACTGGAGCATGGTACTGGTTGCTATGTCCAAGAAACTGGAACTACAAAAAGTAGAGGTCCGATGTCCTAATTTAATGCTTGCTCCAGATTTTGGTCTTAAGAGTGATGCCTACACATTTATAACTACCATACATAACTGAAGACATCACTAGTTCAACAGCACATATGATTATTAAAGATGTAACACATCAGTTATTTTGTAGATGTGAAATCTATTAATAGTTGCAACAATTACTTACCTGCCAGTTCTGGCTTGTTAAAGCAGACATTATTATAATAAAATCCCCGTGAAACCTAAACTCAGCAGCACACCAAAACAATATGGTTAGACAGTTTCTAGTTGGTTTAACAATTTTAGTCATAAACAATTGGATCGGCATGCTGATTAAAAAATTTTTTTTACAACTCTCAAATTTTTATGCACTCACTATTGCAGCTAATACATTTATAATACATCTGATGCGTTTTATAATGTCCATGTGTCAACTTTGAAGTATTAGTGGTATCTGACAACAGTTATCTTTAACATAACAATTCTTAGTTAGCAATAATCTGGGCTTACAATAGACACATATTACTTTTGAATTAAGTCATACATATATACCTTTGTCGATGGACAGACTCAGAACGTAAAGAGCCGCTTCGGAAAGATCCGCAAGTAGAACTCCTTGATAGTTAGTTGCTGAAATGGCAAGCCTTACATTCATTGAGTTGTGATAGACAGTGATTACACTTCACTTTCTGTACTAATTTTCAATGGTTTTTTAACACAAATATAAAAAGTAATTAATCCGTAATAACAGTTTTCACTTGTCTTGTTTTTGAAACATTTCACGTAAAATCATCCCTACAACATGCTAGCTCATTTGAGCAAATATGTTATTTAGTTATCATGATATAAAAAAGAAAAAGCGTTTGTATATACAGCAATGTAAGGTTATTAATGCTTTAACAAGTATTTAACAAGATTTGCCATCCAAGCCAAAGGCCCAGATGGCAAGTGGACAAGGAAGCCATTGGCTTATCGAGAGTCCAACAATGTTCATCTACTTATAGCCCGCCCTCCTGAGATATGTGTCAACCTTGTTTTTAAACATATTCACGCTGCTAGCAGTTACACAATCTGTAGACAATTTGTTCCATTCATTTATTGTCCTCTGTGAGAACGAGTGCTTCCTGATGTCCAATCTACATTGATCCTTTACTAATTTTACCTCATGTCCTCTAGTTCTGCTATCCTTCTTGAGTGAGAAAAACATATTTCTATCAATATTTTCATACCCATTCAATATCTTAAAAACTTCAATCTGATCTCCTCTTAACCTCCTTGTCTCTAGAGTTGTTAAACCACATTCTTTCAGGCGTTCTTCATAACTAAGGTCTCTCAGTTCTGGAATCATTTTAGTTGCTCTCCTTTGTATGCGTTCAAGCATATCTATATCCTTCTTACGATATGGTCTCCATGCTTGTATACAGTATTCTAAATGAGGTCTAACTATTGCTTTATAAAGAGGTATAATTAACTTTTTTCCCTTGTATGTTATGTTTCTTCTAATCAATCCAAGAATTTGATTACCCTTTGAAGCTGCAATACCACACTGCTCTGAAACTTTCATATCAGCGCTTATTGTAACTCCTAAGTCCTTTTCTTTTACAGTAGTACCCAGAACAGTATCTCCCATTTTATAGTTTACATTCAAGTTCCTATGTCCTGTATGTAGGCATTTACATTTCCCAAAATTGAACAACATCTGCCATTTCTCAGACCATTTCACTAATCTGTCTAGATCGTTTTGTAAATGTTGTTTATCACCATTAGCATTAACCTTTCTAAACAGTTTTGTGTCATCCGCAAATTTCAGTATGTTACTTGTTATACTGTCGTCCAAGTCATTGATATAAATTAAGAATAATATAGGTCCTAATACTGATCCTTGAGGTACCCCACTCAAAACCGATTTCCAATTTGAAACTTCTCCATCTACTACAACTCGTTGTCTTCTGTCAGTCAGCCATTGTTCTATCCAGTCAGTTATGCTATCCCCGATACCATGGGCTTTTAATTTAAGTAGTAATCTTTGATGTGGCACTTTGTGAAAAGCTTTCTGAAAATCTAAGTAGATAATATCTACTGGCGATCCCACGTCTATCCACTTAGTGATTTCTTCCAAAAAACATAACATATTTGTTAAGCATGACCTCGCTTTAAGGAATCCATGTTGAGATGAATTTAATAATTTATGCTTAACGAGGAAGTCCACCATATGGTCTTTAATTAACCTTTCTAATAATTTACAAATCACTGACGTTAAACTCACTGGTCTGTAATTCTCTGACTTATTTCTCGAACCCTTTTTAAATAATGGTATGATGTTTGCTTCTTTCCATTCAAACGGAACAACTCCCTCTTTTAATGACAAGTTGAATACTCTTGCAAGTGGTATACTGATTTGTTCTACTGTTTCCATCAGTAATTTTGGAGGAATCCCATCCACTCCCTGTGATTTGTTATCCTTCATTGCCTTTATTTTCTTAGCTACCAATTCTGGAGTTACAACTAACGGACCTAAATAGTCAGATTTAGCCCCCTGAAATTTAGCATCAGCAACTGGTAATGAACTAATATCTTCTTTGGTAAACACTGAACTGAAGTAACCATTTAGGTCTTCCGCCATTAAAAACCCCTGTGATACTATATTTCCATAACTGTCTTCTAGAGGTCCAACCTTGTCTTGTACGTTTTGTTTACTCCTGACATATGCATAAAAACTCTTGCTGTCATGTTTTATGTTACATGCTAGTTTTTGCTCATAGCTTCTTTTAGATTGTCTGATTTCAGTTGTAGCTGCATTAAGTGCCTCTTTGTATTTTGCATAGTCTTCGTCCTTTCTGGTACGCCTATAAACCCTCCACATAGTTTGTTTTAGCATTATTTTTCTAATAGCCTCTTTTGACAAGTGTTTCTTTCTACACCGTTTTCCTTGTTTTTGGAAGGGAACAAATTTATCGATGATACTCTCAATTTCATATTTTAGAATATTCCAACATTCAATTGCAGTCTTATTCATCAGCATGTTATTCCAATCTAGCTTTGCTAAGTATTTTCTCATATCTTTGTAGTTACCTTTGTGGAAGTTTCTCTTGTACGTTTTCTTATTTTTACTTTCTGATTTTACATTGATGTCAAAATGTATTTGATTATGGTCACTATTACCCAATGGTTCAAATATTTTTACATTGTCCACTAATTCTTTTTGTGATGACAAAACTATATCTAATACATTTTCTCCCCTGGTTGGTTCTAGTACGTGCTGAGTAAGAAAGCTATCCTGGATTAAAAATAGAAATTGTTGGTCCTCAATCCCTGTGCTCTCTAGAGAATTCCATTGTATGTGTCCATGGTTAAAGTCTCCCATTATGATACATTCCCCTTTACTAACTTCCTTTATAGCGTTTTTATTTTTGTGTTGTCCTCTTCGTTTATGTTTGGACTTCGGTAAACTAATCCAATAGATAATTTTGAATTTCCTGAAACAATTTTGCACCAAACAGCTTCATCGCAATCTGCTTCCCTTTCTAGTTTTATTTCATAAGCCTGAATAGATTCTTTAACATATAAAATAACTCCCCCGCCCCTTCTTCCTATTCGATCTTTCCTAAACATTACATATCCCGTCAGTCCTAATTCAGCATCTGTTATATCTATGTTGGCCCATGATTCAGCTATACCAATTATGTGAGGGTCAATATCTTCTACCATAATGTTTAATTCGTTTTTCTTATTTACTATGCTCCTTGCATTTAAACATACGCATCTATAACCTTTTTCAGAGATGTTTTTCGGATGATTTGACATTGGTTTATCTGTGCTAGTGGCCTCTTGTTCTGCTTGAGACACCTCTAGGTAACCCCCCTGCGCTTCTAGTTTAAAGAATGTTTACTTCCAAAAATATTTGTCATTGTACCCAAGTCACTATCTACTGCTGCTGAAAGTTTGTCCGCGAATACTGCCGCCCCCTTTCCACTTAAATGAAGCCCATCCTTCATGTACATATCAGCCCTCCCAACAAAACTTCCCCATAAATCCACCTTCCTCTTCCCTACATAACTTCTGGACTAACATGTTAATTGCCATCCCCCGACAATTTCGATATTTGTGACCCCTCCTGCCCATTACAGGTAAAATCCCTGACAGTATTACCTGCTCAACCCACGTCTGTTTTAGTGTTCTGACCAACTGCCTATATTTCCTAACTATGGCAGTTGTACCCTCCCTCTCTACGTTATTTGTCCCTACGTGTACTAAAACAGATCCACCCTTACCCGAGCCTACGATGTTTTTTACCCTCTCAGTTATCGCCTCTATTTTGGCTCCAGGCAAGCAGACCACCACATCATCTCCCTTGTTTAAGACTCTGTCGGTCTTCCTAACTATCGAATCCCCCACAAACACCCTCGCTCTCTTCCTCACCCCCTCTATCACTGCTGCAGAATAACTCTTCCGTTCGATCCCCTCCATCACATTCTGTCCTGACCCCTTCCCTCCTGTCTCCTTCGCTCCTGTCTCCCCCACTTCCCACTCCTTTGCTCTTGTCTCTCCCACTTCCCTCTCCTTCACTCCGGTTGTTTTCCCACCCGTCTCCCCCACTCCCTTCTCCTTCCCTCCTGTCTCCCCCACTCCCTTCTCCTTCCCTCCAGTCTCCCCTACTCCCCTCTCCTTCGCTCCGGTTGTCTTCCCTCCCGTTCCTTTCCTTCCCGTCTCCTTACGTCCTGTCTCCCTACGACCTGTCACCTTCCCTTCCTCCCAGGCTGCGGTGAGCTCTCCCTAGCATCTCTTGTGTCTTTCCCCACTTTATCATCTACTGTTCCCCCACCGGAACTACTGGCACAACCCCCCTGTTCCCTTCCCACCATTGCCACAACGAGCAGCCTCAGCTCTTCCAACTCCACCTCTAGTTCCTTCATCTTTGTACATCCCCTACACTCAAAACTAAAACTATCTGCCTGGACCTCAGCCCAGGACTTCTCGCACCCAGACTTGACGAAGTCCACCCAGTTACTGCAACTGCCACAAATTAAGTGCCTTGTGGCCTTTAACTGCCATTTGCACAGCACCATCATACAATTTAGTTTTAATTCGTTTGCTACGTTAGCCTTGAATAAGGCTGTTTTTGTGATCAAAAGAACACTTTAGTCTAATATACTTGCTAACTGTGTCTTCTATTAACCTCGCATGAGAAAAAAAAACCCTGCCACCTAGCGAATACGGAGAACACTGTGTAACAAAACAACGAAGTCAGTGTGTACTAATTTATGCTAAAATCCTGCTGTTAATTCCTTTTTACCGAAAACGTTTACTACCACTATGTCAGATATTACCTTATGTATGTAATTTAAGTAAATAGATCACTTTATCTTATATATATATTAGCCAATGTAAACTATTCACTATGCTATCTCAATTTTCGAATAGTAAACAACCCTATTATCGCTCGCTGAATTCCCTGACAGAATCCGAAACTAACTTACTCTAAAATACTCCCTCTGACTAATAATTAACAAAACCTGTTTCCTAATATATGTCTACAATACATTTGTGTATAATATATATTCAATAGTAATACTTATTCTATTTGATATACCGCGTTTTTCTGTAAATGATCTACACCAAATTCAAGTCGCTGCACCAAGTCCAAGTAGCCGGAAGTAAAAAAAAAGTTACTCGATCTAACAATCAACAAATTCAATAAAAGTCAGCATTCTTTTATTAAATCGACTGCATATATTACTTAAACCATTCATATACTACAGATTTTAACATAAATGGCCTGATTCACGATGGGCCATATAAATGCGGAAGCACCTTTAAATGATCTGGCTGTAAAACTGACAATCAGTCACCTTTGGGGAGATGTAACAGAAGACTTTCTTGGCCTTCTGCTGAGCATCGGAGGAGAGGAGCCGTGCCTCGTAGTACAGATTATGACTTTTCTTTGCCACTGCATTGTTGACTGTCGCCATTTCTTGTTCTGGTAGAAACATATCAAGTGACATGTGCATATCATGAAACATCAACAAATATGTAAATTATTTATGGTGATAAATACTGGGTTTGTTTATACACAATTTGTTTACAGTTTGTTTGTATAGACACAGTTTGTTTACACATCATGGGCTAGGCCCGTCCACAGGTTTTAAAAAGGGAGGTTCGGGCGTACAGAATCAGCAGGGGATTTCTGGCATACTTCTGAAAATGTTACCGTTAAACTAAATTCTCTCAAAAAGGGAGTTTCGAATCCCCCGAACCACCCTGAGGATGGGCTTGGGGGGAATATGTGCATAGAAGAATTCACACATTATTATATAGAGACATATGCAGTTAAGTTAACATAATACTTTTATACAACATAATTTTGGCATATCTGACACCATAACGAATCTACAAAAAACAAACATACACCACAATTTTCTTTTAAATTGATAGCCGTATATTTAAATCAACAACATTGTTCAGAAAGAATCATTTACAAGTTTATTACACTGATGTTTATTAGCTTCTATTTTGGCTAATTTAGAACTAGTTACATGGTAGCCGTCACAGTGTTATAACACAACATGCCAAGTATTATGAAGCCTGTTTACTTACTGGTAAGCACGAGGATTGTGAATTCTCCGTTCTTCAGTTTCTCATCACTGTATGTTGTCAACGCATCATAGCAACCTCCCTGGTCAATGCGCACGTTCAAACCAATACCCCTAGTGGGCTTGTCATACACTACATGCAGCTGGGGCGACAGCTGTTTTTTGCTGCATGTCTGGAAACGAAATAACATTGCCAAAATACTTCACTAAACCCCTGATCAATGGTCTCTACCATCAGTGACCAGCGTTCTCTCTTAGGCCATATAAAATATTCCCAGTTTCTTATCAGCAGATTCTTGTGAAAGTAGGTGCTGCAAACTTTTTATTCCTCTCAATACGTTTCTCCTGCATAATAAGCGGCAATTATGATTCGAGTCATGCATAATAAATTTTTTTACGGCTTTTCTGGTTGTAAGAAATACACTTGGTACACTTTACACTTTTGAAGCTGTTGATGGTTGAGAATAGTCTCTCTGGTAGCCAATAACACATTCATTGGTATACAAAAAAATTCTTATCCCTAATTTACTTCTTTAAAAAATTCCAGGGGAACCAGGAATTTTTTTGTATGACCTTATGACCTATAAACACTGAATAAATTACCCATCATCAACAACCACCCCAAAACATGATTAATGGTCAAGTTGTTTTGCGCTTACCCATGTTAAATGCCCACTGTTTCAATTAAATATTATAGTGTCTTTGATCACATCTGATAAAAGGCAGAATGTTTTTTCCTTCACAGTCAAACTTCAGTTTCTAATACATTTTAATGAAGTTGGAAAAAATAATTCAACATTCCATAAAAGAGCAATCATTAAGTTACAATGCCTAACTTAATGAATCAGAAGTAAAATAGAAACTTGAGAAAGATCATTCTAAGATAAATGAGCTTTCGTTAAAGATGGAAAGAATCGACAATGTGCTCATAAGTTATGGAGATCATTAACAACAAGGTTTTACAATCACTGTTAAAGTTGTTTTCACTTATTCCCTTGTAAAAATAAATAATACAACCATTCCACACCATATAGGGCAACGATTACTGGAATCCTGGTAGGATATGACTGCCCCACCTTTGCTACTTTGTTATTTAATAATATTTTCCTCAATGGGCATTTGATGTTAGCTGTCTCTCATCAATGTACATGTACATTTTGTTGGTACAATTAATAATTACCATTACCAACAATTACTCCTTGGTGCTTAGAAAATTAGGACGTCAAGAATCAGAAACCAACTGACCTCGGTGAGGATGATTCTGAAGCTGGTGTTGTTGATGGTCTGGGGAGAACATACACACAGATTGCTGTATCGGTCTCTCGGTTCAACCAGAAACTGATGATTCACGCCTTCCATACACATCACAGTTGATGTGTGATTCACAAATACCGTCTGCCCCACATCAATCGGACCTGAGCACATGATGCCACATTGTGCACATCTACAATCATCTTGTCCTACATGCATCAGACTATTTGCGCAATTATTATACTAAAAACTGCGACTTTATCTTTGTGACCTTTTCTAGTGATTGTTTCTTTGTTAACATGGCCCAAGTGTTTCATAAACTGTGCTTTTATGATCTTCTCGGTTGCATATGTTTTGTTTTATTTTCCTGACATTTTTGGAGGAGATGACATACTATTATAACAAATGAGAAAACGTTATTAGTATAATGAAATTCAACCTGCTGTCACTATTAACATTTCATAAAGATATATTGCCCTGATCCCTACAGCAGGAGGAATGACAAAGACTGGATGATAATGCAGAAGTGTTCCTGAGTGTATTAAGAAATGTAGCAAACATGAAACATTTATCAGCACAGTGCTTGAGGCTATATGACAAAAACCACCTGACGCACATCAAAAAAAGTCACTAGCATATGATTATGGCACTGCCTTGCATCAGAATACACTTGGCATGTGGAACTAGATTATACATCAAATAAACGTGCACATGCATTTTCTTCAGGTTTCAGGCCAATATGTCTTTATAATGTACATCCATACGTTGGTTTAACCACGTTACATTACGACAAATAATGGGTTATCATAAAGGATATAATAGAGTGAATCTTTAATAAATATTGTTATTCACTGTAAACCTTATTTTAAAACTAGATTTCATCAGTCAAACTATAATTTTTTACTCAACAAGCAATCTTCGCTTGGCCCATTTCTTACAAAGATGCACAAATAGTATTATAAACCCTTCTAATTCTAAGTGAATTACCTGGACAGAATTTCTTGATGAAAGGACTTCCTTGGATGTGGTTCCCACCAATCATGATGGCGATCCGGTAGTCACCGCAATGATGAACAGTAAACACAACAGCGACCACGTTACTCTCCGACTGCTGACTACCTCCCAGCTCGATTACAGGCGGTATCTGTGTTGCCTCGTGTGTTATTTCGATGAGGACATTGTCACGTTTTGAGATTGCATATGCCCGGCCATTTCTCTGGAAGAACTGGAAGCGAGACAGATAAAAATACACAGAATGAAAGATCATTGATATTTTATAACAGTATGCACTTTAAATAAAGGTGAGGCATCATACTTTAAAGAATTCAATACTTGGATGGAAGTTACATAAGGTAGTCACATATGACAAACATATCCTTAAGTTACATACTTTGTATTTGTTATCTTCTTTAGTTAGTCATCACTTCATGTGCGTTTGTAACAACAAAGATAATCTTGAAGTAAACTATTTACGTTACATACTTTGTATTTGTTATCTTCTTTACATTGATTAGTCATCACTTTGTGTGCGTTTGTAACAACAAAGATAATCTTGAACTAAACTATTTATTCTGAAGAGATGCCGTATGATGTTAAATCTCTCAGAATCTACCAAATTTCCCAGTCTCCTGCACAGGGGAAGAAATCTCCTGGATTTCTAATGAAACAAAAAACATTTTTATGTGGCCTCAGTTAACAAATAAATCCCTCCTTTTACCCATGCTCACAACAAGAGCTTGTTGACTCACTCAATAAGGAAGCTGAAACATGTTCCTCATGATTATTTTAATGACAATTACAAACTCATTTTAATGGATGTTTATCAGGTAATCATTCTCCAGGCACCAACTGTTTTGATTATACACCTCATATCTTAACTGCGGGATAGAAAGTCAAAATAATTTCCTGAACTTTAATCCCCTCTTGCAGTTCTCGCAACTAATTTTTGGGACGACAATATTTCACATGGGTCACAAGATTAATCAGAATCATGAAGGCAACATTGCACAATTTTGGATTGATACCTGGACGGGAAAAAGGAAATGAATTCATCTCAGCTGATATATATGATTTTACTAAATGGCTGATTCTATTATCCACGATTCAGTTAAGCGGAGTCCACTACATGCATAAATGTCTGGTTGAAATCTGAAGACAAACAACTACGCATTTACCATGAACTACATGTTGCATAACTACATCCATTTTAGTAATTTGGTACCTTTATTCTGAAAGTCATTATGTTACCAACGACTTGCGGTTCGTCCCAATCCCAGACCACCTTGCTGTACTGGAGAGCGAGGTACTTGCCAGTGAAGAGCTCAAGAATGGAGTGTTTTGATGTGACGGGGCACTGTCTCACAAAACTGGCATAGTTCATTTTCAGCAGGAAGACAAACATCGCTGCACAGGCCACCAGCAGCAGAGACAGCCAATCTGGAGGGAGAAAAACAAATGTATGGTTTACAAAATCAAACATAATAATAATAATACATGGTTCTTTTATTCCAGAGTGGGGGCACTGAAATCCCAAAGCATGCATCTCAATCATACGCTTTGCCACCTGTTCACTCAGCATCAAGTGCTGTCTCCCCACTCAGCTATCTGGGCAGTACAGATATATGATATCTAGCTACTAGGTAATTGTGTGTCAGGCCATGTAAACATAACGAAGACAATGACTAGCACTGTCTAGCTCCACCAGCCCAACTCATCGGACTGTAAAAATGCCTTCTGAGTTTAGCCACATGCATTATTTTTAGTGTTTTGGCTTTAACATTGTGTTTCACGTTGATGCACCCACTGCATGCAAACACCTATGTTACTATGGTTAGCCACCAAAGGACCTATATAGAGTAAATGCACTCAAGACTCAAGCAAAGTAAAATGACCGTCAACGTAAAAACTTTCTTCGTATTTCAGTTATGATGACATCCACATGCATTGCCGCAGCAGATAGTGCTGTCGTGAAGATGTCACATCATCCCACTGGTTTTAAATTAGGCAAAACATTATTGTACATATTCAATATGACTCAAACATTTGAGTAAAAGTGACTGCATTTTATCAGCTGCACCATCAATGGATTATTCATTTTGTGAATCATGGCTGGCACAATACATCTGACTGTAGAGAATACATTTCCACACAGCAGAGCAGAGGAAATAACATGTTGCACTCTCATGTGCAGCAGATATTTACAGTGCGACTGTTGAATCCTTTGTGGCCTCAGACACATGATTTATCTATTAGCTCTGTCAGCTATGAGCATGATCGATGCAATGCAAAGACAACTATATAATCAGAAACATCTTAAATTCCCACTGGCCAAGATTATGTTTTCTCACTTTCTGTGATTCATACAGTCACAAAGAGTTTTATATTTCTTGATATCTGCTAAGTTTACACTTTAGACTAGTTTCATCAGGGTATGCACCTTTCATGTTTGTTACTTTGTATATATGTGAGGCAAACATGCATTATGTAGACACTGTGTTTTGAAATACATTCTGCAGTAAGAATTGTTTCATTTTTTCATGGATATGCTACAAAACCTGGCTGCTCAGTGGTAGATGAAACATATTCAAGTAAGCACTGTTTATAAACATTATATATAATGTAGATCAAGTGTTAAATCTGTTGGTAAAAATGTGATTGAATAGAAATATATAATACAACTACGTTAACGCATGAATGGATCAATGTTCTTGCTTATTAGAATGTTAATTTTTCAAAGTTTCTACATTGCCAGGAGCTCACCCGTCCTCCAGTTTGTATCACATGACTTTGGTCATGTGACATGTCCATAGACATCACTCCAGTAAGGAAGACCAAAAGAGTAGGTCTAAATTTTCGCAGGAACAACCAGTTTCTTAATAAAAACTATGTTAATATCTAAATCTAAATAGTCATATTGGCATCATAATCCATAACGTAAATAATGTTTCCAAATAATATACCACAGAAATACTATAAATAAATTGACAATTTTACTGCATACATACAATATTAATTTACCAAAAATTATTTAAAAACTGTACAATAACATTTGCTTATGATTTATAAAATTACTAAAAATAATAAATTCTACACACTGCTACATTTTTGTGCTAATCCGAAATGGAGATTCAGCTAATGAATAAATCTTTGCTAAGGACATTGATGGTTACCATGGCAACATATTCTCACTATGGTGCAACGAATAATGCATGCGCATGCCTGTACAACTGACTAGGAAAGGTGAAATATACACAACACAAAAAGAGAGACAGATAGTTAAACAGACAGCATGGTTAGTCTTGATTACTGCGTTATGATATACAGCAGCAAGAGATTTCACAATCAAAACTATATTTATGATTAAAAAATCACATGATTGTCCACACCAGATAAACGCATTGCCATGCAAAAACAACAGTTTGCTTAATTCTGTTCACTGCACATTGCCTCAGTTCACTCAGATGTATAAGCGATTGGTAGATATATGTGAACGAATAGTCTTTGTGCAGTAATTGCAGCATGGCTGAATTCTTCCTAGAGAAGTCAAGTTGTTGTTGGAATGAACTGGTCTGCCAGGGGTGAAGTGTAAAGGACTGTGATTGGCCCTAAGAACTGAACAACCTTCCTCACTAGAAGACAGAAACTTTGCTACTGAATATAGGCTTGTTCATTGAGACAACAAAATGTGACAGTTACTGGCACAAGGGTCTGTTTTTAGAAATAATTACTTTGGCGCTATAAATAGTTGCCCTGATGTGTGGTACTAAGTTTGATGCTTGGGTGTTATCTGCAATAAGACTGCTACATATAACTCATAAGGGGGCATCCATAAAGTATGTCAAGCTCAGGGAGGGAGGGAGGGTTCAGCACCTTGAGCACCATGAAGCATTCCAAGGGTTTTGGGTCTTGGTCATCATTACATAACAACAACAAAAAATGTGGCAGTGTTATTTTCATATATCACTTTCACAAGTGCACAGTCACCTAATAATCCTGTTTTAAGCTGTTACATCATTAGGGTCAGACAAGGACTTGTTGTTGTGTTTTACAAATATCTTGTATTATTTCACTTTCTTCCAGTGCTTTCACATGAGTTTTCGAGTTGACCAATATTGACCGGTATTGACCAGCAAAGGACTTTATTCAGTATCGACCGCTGGCCTGGTCAATATTCATATTGACCGGCTTTTTGCCAACCCTGCCTAATATTGTTGTATGTTTTCACCACCAGATTTTAACTGGTTATGTACACATGAATTTAAAGTTAATTTCAATGATTTTGTTGCATTGATTATTATAAAATGGTTTTGTTGTTCCAGAAATATCCCAAAAATAGTTTGACATACTTTATTGATGTACACTAAAAATAAAGGCGCAAAACCTATGTTGTGCCACAGAATACATCGCTGCCACAATTTCAGTGGGCAAAGGAGTTGCCTGTTGGAAAGGTGGTAGAAGGGTATTCTCCTAATGATAAAATTACAACACACCTCATCCCTTCACAAAAAAAAAATTTTCTTCTCCAAAATAAACCATCCAAGATCCTGACTGATTGAACATGATGACAAGTCAATCATAACATCATCAGACAAAAGTGATATGTATGGATTTTAGCCAGTAGGTGTAGTCTTCTGAAGATAAAGTCGACTTGATTGCCACCATCATGATAATCCAACACTGCTTACACAATTAAGGTAATGTGTTACACAACTATGGTAATGTGTTAGACAACTATGGTAATGTGTTACCCATGTTCTTTAATCCACAAGAAACACACAATTGAATGTCAGAGGAGATTTGTACATACTACAAGCACGTACCAAATCCTTCAAAGATCATAATAACAGCTACTGCAAAGATATGGAGCACTATTAACCCAGAACTAACACATTTTAAGACATCCTATTTGACCAATGTCTTTGATCAAGCAAAAATTATGCACAAGACCATGAACGCTATAACTGGAATACCAATATTTTAGTTAATTCTAATGCCATGATTCATCCATGTATTTTACCCATATCCTTTCATAATTTGCTAAGCTACACATGTATCTGAACTTATTTGAATCCATTGTTTTGACTCCATTTGTCATGAATCTTTTTTGTAATTATTTAATTTTAGCGCAGTATTACCTGTATTTAACTCACAACTCTTAGGAAGATAAAATGTATATTTAATACGTTTATCACGAGAATTTACATATATTATTATGCCTTCAATCCTTCACCTCCTGTCAACCAGCTTACCCACCAACACAACAACAAAGAGTGATCCATCAACGATCCAGCGGCATGGTAGTTATCACAACCAATACCCAGCGGCAAGCTACGATCCACTAACACAAGATGACATATGTTACAACAAGCGTCAGCGATTCCATTTCTGCTGCTGTCTTCTCACTGATGATTATGCGAGTTTCTAACTTGGCCATTTGTGCAATGCAATCATCGGCACAAGTATTGGTGGCGCCACAGCCCACAGGACAAACTGTCAGGCATGTCGGCTACAAACGGTGCATATGAATTAACTGCTTAGCTGCATAACTGAGTGAGATTTAGCAGTGAAGGATGCATAAAGTGTGGTGGGAACAAATATTGACCATTTGACCTACAAACTCGGCTTTGCGATGAGCAGGCCGAGGAGGTCTCCAAGGTAGGAGACTGTATTAATATCTGTCGTGTCGGATATGATCATTGTCCTTGGTGTTAGGATACTGACGTTTTCAAAATTACATACTGATCATATTTAACATGATGGGCTTGCTGAAAAAAATGGCAGTCTGCCTCAGGCAATGCTTGGGGGGACATCGAATGCCTGGTGTGACATGAAATGCCTAGTATCCCATCAAATACCTGGTGTCACAACTGTGACAAGAAACAGCTGACATGACAACAAATGTTTGGCATGACACGAAAGGCCTTTTGTGATGTCAAATGCCTGATGCAACATGAAATACTTGATGCGATATCAAATGGCTGATGTGACGTCAAAATTGCTAATGTAGCATCAGACAGCTGATGTGACACTGCATGTACATAAAAAATAGTTGTATTTTGAATTAAGAAATAGTACTTTATCAACCTGGTTATGAATATTGGTTTTGCTGCTTTGGGGGTGCAACATCACAAGGCAATGTCACTACGCAATACAACACAATACAATGCAATACAATACAATACAATACCTGTACAAGATAGACAACAATCATGGTCTGGAGAGGTAGGTTTGTAGCTGAATATAATGCACACAGCCTTATGGGACGATGACATTTCATGACTACAAAAATATTTTTGTAATGTAATCTGAGGTATTTATGTGTGTTGGCCGTACTAAATAGAAACTCCCACGGCTCACCCACTATTGTACTTTTCTGCTATAGACCCCCGGTGAGTCAGCTACTACATCACTGCCATCCACACTCCCTACTTGGTGCCTCTTACGCACCCGACCGGGAAGCACCTCTGGAGGGAGCCAGAACCCGTGGGTTAGAGATGGAGACCACCACTCTTGAGTCCACAACAGGTTACACATGTACCCCCTGTGAGGGATCTTTTACTTCCCCTGGCACAGACACCAAGTAGAAGGGAGCTAGAACCAGAGAGTTAGAGATGGAGACCACCACTCTTGAGTCCACAACAGGTTACACATGTACCCCCTGTGAGGGATCTTTTACTTCCCCTGGCACAGACACCAAGTAGAAGGGAGCTAGAACCAGAGAGTTAGAGATGGAGACCACCACTCTTGAGTCCACAACAGGTTACACATGTACCCCCTGTGAGGGATCTTTTACTTCCCCTGGCACAGACACCAAGTAGAAGGGAGCTAGAACCAGAGAGTTAGAGATGGAGACCACCACTCTTGAGTCCACAACAGGTTACACATGTACCCCCTGTGAGGGATCTTTTACTTCCCCTGCCATAGACACCAAGCAGAAGGGACCAACAGCTTTTAGTGTCTCTTCCAAAAGACATGGGCAAAGTGGGGTGAACGAAGTTGCCCAGGTTTCGGAATGGCAGCAGGTGGTTTTGAACCCCAGTCCCCACAACCAAAAAGTCCGATGCTCTACCACTCGACCACCGTGCCCCATTCACCCACTATCACGACAAACCAGTGCTACCTAGCTTATCTTTTGCACACACTTTTGTAGCTACGTACTGTTTTACATAACCAGTTACAATAAACTGATGTCTTAAAACACAAAGCGTTGTTGTCACTTTTAATACAGTATAACAAAAAATATTGTGCTAATAATATCTTTAGGAAACCAAAGCTCAGCAGTGCAGACAATTTTTAAACTGTTTAACAATTCCAGTCGTAAACAGTTGGATCGGTACGCTAAGGAGCTATGGAGGTTAAGCAAGTTTAAATAGATGGGTTTTTAATTGATGGCGAAATGTTACATTATTTCTTTGAACTGACTTAACGGTAAGAGGGATTGAGTTCCAGAGTTGGTGCAGCAACTGAGAAAGCTCTAGTTCCAATGTTTGTATCAACACTGGGAACGAAAAGTGGATTAGAACTAGATGATCGAATCTGTTTGGGCTGTCTTGCAGGAGTAAGCAGTGAATGTAAACATGCCAGTGGTTGCTTGGATGAAAGTGCTTGATAGGTGCCTCTTTAAAATAGTGCAATATCGGACAAGAAGCCAATGCAATGATCAGGGTTGTTTGATTTAAATCATTTGATTTAAATCATTGATTTAAATCATGATTTAAATCACTGCAAAAAAAATCATTGATTTATGGTCTTTTTTATTTCCGATTGTTTTAATTGCTCATTTATATGAATTTAACACAAATAATTGTTTACATGCATCGAGATCAACAAAGTTTTGTATGTTTTTTAATACAAAAGCACAATGTGCACACACCTGTGTAGTTGTATTGTCACCAGATAGCCGGCAGTCAAATATTTTATGACATTTTGTATGTTTGAGCTATTCCCTTTCTGAATGTAGTGAAGCCACACAAACTTGTCTTCAAGAGGAAGTATCTTTTCAAGTCAGAAGCCCTGAGTTTTCAAGTCAGAAGCCCTGAGTCCACTTAGAGCTTGTGCTGTTGTTACCAATTCAGTATGTTGACTCAAGTGAGACAGTCTCTGTGACAACTGTTTAATACTGTACCAGTTTGCAGACTGGTTGGAGACCCATATACAGGGTTGTTTGATTTAAATCATTTGATTTAGATCATCTGGTTTAAATCTTTGATTTAAATCACTCCAAAAAATAAAAAAATCATTCATTTATGATTTTTTTTACTTCTGGTTTTTTAATCGCTGATTTATATGAATTGAACACAAATAGTTGTTTACAAGCATCGAGATCAACAAAGTTTTGTATGTTTTTTAATACAAAACACAAAGTGCGCACACTTGTGTAGCTGTATTGACACCAGATAGCCTGGTAGTCAAACATTTTATGACATTGTGTATGTTTGAGTTATTCCCTTTCTGAATGCAGTGAAGCCACACAAACTTGTGGAAAAGGAAGTATCTTTTCAAGTCAGAAGCCCTGAGTTAAAGTCCACTTAGAGCTTGTGCTAGTTGTTACCAATTCAGTATGTTGACTCAGTTGTTTAATACTGTACCAGTTTGTATTCTGGTTAGAGACCCTTTGAGTACACAGAGCCCTGGACAGGTGCTAATCCACCCTATAGGCAAACAATAATTACCACTGCTACAGCCAGACACACAGCATGCTTTCCTTTCCAAGACAGATTATGCAACTACAGGGGGTGAGGCCTTGTAGACATTGTCTAATGTCTTTACATAAACAAAAATCATGTACCCTCTGTTAAGACAAGAACCCAAATCGATTTGAATAGAACACGTTTGAAAGAGTTTACACATTTAAACATCTATATAAATATCTATATACCAGATTAAAAAATCCGATTTAAATAAAAAAATTAGATTAAAAAAAATTTTAATCAGATTTTTTTTAAATCTAGTATATAGATATTTATATAGATGTTTAAATGTTATTCGAAATATAGCAGTACACATCATTATAATATGATGCTAAGTGAAAGCACAAGTAAAACTATTGTCATAACACAAACTGAAGGTGGCTGTCATTTTGTGACAACTGGTAATTACACATGCTATTGAGTTTACGGTCTCCCTACATAAACTTATGGGCACATCCAAAATAGGCATTTTTTCATTAAATAAGATTTTTCACTAGTTTCACATGAACATAATGTGTGAGGAACTTGAGGGCTCAAATAAGATCTCACCATGAATAATTACATTTTTCATTTTGATGTGATTAAAGGTCCCTCCTTAATAAAACATTTTTTCATGGTACATTTCAAATTTTATTTTGCAAAAATTCACACCTACTTAGTATCTACCACGACATGCTAGCCTGTATGTGCTACTTTAGTATGTAGTTTTTTGTGTGAAATCATCAGACAGACTATTAGATTATTTAATGATTGATCCAGAATTTATTAAAGTGAAAATGGAAACACTGAAAACCCACAAATTTCATCCTTGGTAAATATTCATAACTATATCATGTGATTGGTGAGAGGATGAAGTCATGTGTTTACCCTTTTGGATATTTTAACCTTTACCAGATCGAACGACTAAAATAAATTATTTTGATGATTTGAACAAAAATACGCACTTTTTATTAAATCGACTGCGGATATTATTTATTTAAACTATTCACACGCAACATATTAGGACATCAACAAACAGGAATCACAATAGGCTAAATCAGTTGAGGATGGAGTTTTAAAATGAATAATTTTGTGGACACATCGTGCATGGAACCAAATGTTTCATGTGCTTTTAACAACTACTATGATACTCAAATGTGTCATTTTCGTAACTATTCATTTCTTTGCGAGTCACATTTTATATTCATACGTGCCATTTCCGGCCTTACTCACTAGTCTGAGTATACACCTCTGACCAGTGAGTTTGCATGGCCATACATAAGAGTTAGGGCACAATGAAATTGTGGCGTTAACAACTGTTAATGTGGTACACATCGAAGTGGGTTAACAAAAATAAACACACATACTTCTTTGCACGAGCGTTTTCTGACCCCTGGTTGTTTCGATAAACTTCTCCCACAGCGGATCCTTTAAGTTGGCAACCACTTGTTCATTGCCGTGCAGGTTCCACAAGAACATGTCTATGTGCAAGTAGTTGTGCAGTTGCGAGTCCCACTTTGTGTTTTTCTGGAATTCTTCAGTTGAGACTTTCACCAAGTCTTCGAGAGATGACACGTGATGACGCTGACAAAACCTGCAAGATTCAACGATGGTAGTTTGACTAGGTGTTAATAGTTTGCAGGGCTTGGCTTAGGTTATTAATAATACTATAGTTTATAAAAAGGCATAATGTTACAACTTACCTGCATGTTACGTTTTACAGGCAAGAAAAATTAATCAGTAGTTTTACAAAGGTTTTGGAAATAATGTTAAAATATTAATTGTTGAGCCGTTAGTCAAACTGGTTAACAGTGTTTGAAACAAGTGCTAACGCAGACAGCAAGTGGATAGAGCGAATATACACAGGACAGGTTAATCAATGTCTGAAATAAAGGTGGTGTATGATGGCCAAAAATGCTGCGTACAAACACATGGTTTCTTAGGTGGCTCTTCGTCACTTTTCAATGTCAAAGTTGAATGTTCTGCTTTCCGCTTCGTGCTATCCATTTCTATTCCAGAAAAACATGAGATTACCGGACTATCTGTATATGTGTGCTTGCGGCATACAATCCTTGTGTGTGTAGTGTCCAGCAGTTGTTAGCATAGTGCCTGCGCACAACAGTGCACACAACTCATGTTTAAATATTAGTTTAAATTTCCGAATAGGTAGCAGCATGGTTTTCTCAAATGAAATTTCTCTAGTAACAAACCAATCACTTGTATATTTCAGTATTTGTCATTAGAATCCGTAGCAAATACGGAAAAATATGGACAGTGTGCACAAGCCTGCATCTGTAATCACGAGAAACTGGGTTTTAATTTTGTGAGATTAATTAATTCTTTTGGAAATTTGTATATGGTATGAAACATGGAATTACTAAAAACACTCACCACTTAAAGTATTTCTGTAGTCCATGTTCAACAAACCATTGGTACAGTATCGCACTATCTCTGTACTCCTGTGCTGCCACCTTCAGTGCACTCTTCACATCACCTGGCAGCGATTCCAGTTTGGGTGGCAGACCAACTGCAAGACTGGCTATTCCTGGAGCACTGTCAATTCCTGCAAGTAATATAAATAGATATGATCATTGATCTTAAATTCCAAAAACTACGTTCCTGTTTATGATATCTTGCGTAATGATTCTTGTTTGTTTGTTGTGCCTTGATTGTTGAACTCAGGTCTTAATGACTTGGAAACTATAAAAGTTTTATAATTATTATGACATGCATCTTCCTTCAGTTCTCAAACAAATGTTGAATTTGTCTTAATCATGTTAAATATGCCAAGAGATGTTTTACCAACATATTAAATGTGTTGAAAGATTTATTAATTGTGCAATCTTGCATAAACCATGTCTTCAATAAACAGGGTGTGTTCAATAAAAAAAACCTATGGTTAAAAAAAAATCTTGCAAAAACAAAATACTGTGCTTCACTGCTAATAAACTGATATATCATTGCATGCATGGTGTGTCTCTCCCTTTCAACTTTCAGTGGATTGACTCACTGTTTCGTTCCGCTTGGTCTGTGAATGACAACACGTCAGCTAAGAATGATATACACAAGTCATTCAAACAACTGAATACCTAAAGATAAACATGTTTAACACCAGGAGTAATCATTCATTTTGTACACTGCTAGGTTCTCTGTCACCAATGACTCACTGCCCACACAAACTGATTCAGCTACCTTCCTCACAACCAAAGCACAACTGGTATAAATTTTTGTGGCTGAACTACTGACCTTGATAGTAGATAAGAAAGGCTGAATGCACTGCTGAAGCATTTTAAATTAACAAAACTATTTTAAACACGATAAAGAAAATGTTTATTTTCACTTTTCTTAACTTCTCTATTGTGGAATTTATTTTTTACTTTTTCATATTTTTCTCGCGAACATCTATACATGGATCCTTTTGTGTAAATGTGTTATTTAGTTTTAATAAAACCATTGGACAATCTATTAAATTATTTGTACACTCTTGTAATATGGGTACCCTTAAAATCTAGAATGACCAAAGTCAATTCTTTTGATGGTTTGAACAAAAAGTACACGTGTACTCTTTTATTAAAGTTAAAATGACTACCAGGTACCACACATACTATTAAAGTTAAATTAGCAGTTTTGTTAAGCTTTCGCTTAATGGTCAATTAGCACCAACCAAATGTACCGACATCAGACCGATTTGGCTAACCTTCTGTTAACATGGGGGTCAGGGGTCGCAGTTTATTGCTCATATATTATTATTATGCAAGTTACATGTTAGATTATATATATATATATATATATATATATATACACACTCAGTATATATATTATATATAGATATATTATATATATATATATATATAATAAACTATATATATGGGCAATAAACTATATATATGGGCAATAAACTATATATATATATATATATACATAATCTAACATGTAACTTGCATAATAATATGAGCAATAAACTGCGACCCCTGACCCCCATGTTAACAGAAGGTTAGCCAAATCGGTCTGATGTCGGTACATTTGGTTGGTGCCAATTGACCATTAAGGGAAACTTTAACAAAATCCATCCTGGATCTCACAGAGTGCCTCCCTTTCTCCCCCGATTATGATAATGAATGCGTCCATCTTAAATAATGATAAAGGGAGAGGTATAAAAGGCGAATTTGAATCTGTCAATATCATCATAATCCGTTTATGAAAAGTTATATTAATTTGGCATTTAAGTTCACTTACTTTTAAAGTTGTTTTTGAAGTATTTTGGTAGTTGTGTTCAGCTTCGTTCATGGTCTGTCGGGTAAAGACGTAAAGTGCTACCTGCTTGTATTATTGTTCACAACGAACATTTCCGTGCTATTAGGGTTTAGTTTAATAATTATTTTTTTTAATATCTATATAATACTATGATATATTTTATACATTTTGTGGGTTCAGTTCAAATTTAGGGAATCTGATTCAAAAGGGAATTGGGCCAACTGAAAAATTAAAGACTGCTATTTCACTACTAACGTATTGTTAATATTGTCATTATTATTACAATGCTAATTAATTTAATGTGTATATACCACTATTTTGTACTATATATATATATATATATATATATATATATAACATGAAATTGGATTATTGTTTAAATTTGGCTGTATATAAATTAATTAAACATGACTGTTGGTATAATATGTGACGGTTCTGAATTAACAATTTCACTCTGTCATTAACTAGTTTTTTTGGCAGACAGGGTATTATTCAAGACATTAAAAAATTTTGTTTTCTGGTGGTTTATATGAAAAATGTGATCCATATTGGACATTTGGAAAACCGTCAGAAAATTTCTAAACATTTTAAACTTTAAACAGCTGTATATTTTTCAATACTTCACTTAGAAACATGAAACAAGTACCTTTCAACTTCTTTGAGGGGAAAATAAAAATTAATACAATATAAAAAAATTGGTCCGACCTCCTTACCAATTGGCAAAGATTGGCAATGGCAATGCCATGGGATTCAATGGCAATGCCCGCATTGTCAATGCCAATGGGAATGGCAATGCCAATGCCAATGGACATCACCCGACATGTCAATGAACATTATGATTATTCGTGATGGGATGGGGGGGAACTTTATCATGCATACTTATACAAATTACATGTATATTAACCTGCACTGGTCAATGCCGATGTATACTGCTCCATTCCAATTCGCCGAAGCCATAACTGGCATGAACAAAAGGCGGGGATTTCATCGCTGTCGCCGACAGAAGTGTCGGCCGAATCGCCAGCTCGGAACAGCCGCCACACCCCATACGAAAGCAGCACACTGGAAATCACGAACCAACGCATCGTGCAGCCAAACTTTGGCACCTATGTTTCATAGTGATTATGTCCGAAATGTCAACGGTGTTAGATATTCTAGCTGTCAAAAATTGCTACAGACAGATGTGAATACAGCGTAGTAAAGCATTCACGTCGCCGCGATATTCGCATTTTCTAGTCATGTGTGTCATGTGAAATAGTGCATAGAAAACAACATTTTAATGTCCGGGGAATAAAATATAATTTTTATATAAGGACAAATGGATATAAAACAACCACATAGAGTACTATTTTAACAATAAATGAATTAAAAGATGCATCAACAAAAAATGTTGTTCACGGGCAAGCATCACATATGACTATTTGTATTGGTAAAAATATCCCGCCACAGCGAAAAGTGAAGTGGGCGATATTATGCCATTTTACCACTGACAACCACACAGTAGCTGTCAACGACAACAGTTGGGCAAGCAGTAAGATTAAGGTATGTGACAAAATGTTGGCAGCATACTTCGCTTCGTGAATGAATAGCAATTAAGGATACACACACATAGACACGGGACAATGTGGCAGCAAATGGCAATGGTTATTGCAGTGGTAACAAAATAATGTCAAGAAACGCAGTTGCATGAGCCATGTCCATGACCATGGCATGGGCATGACTCATGAGCCATGACGGCAGGACTGAGTCATCTCAGTTAGAAATATCACAGTTAAAACAGTTTGACTTGATTGATTGTGAATAAAAATATCTTAACCCTAAAGTCTCCTCCTAAACTAAAGCTAAGCTAACGTAAATCAAGGCTGTCTTGTAGTTGTACTACTTTAACTTACTTACTGTCTAAGACTAAGTAGGGCCTGGCCCTAGCCCTAGGCTAGGGGTCTACTATTATTAAAATGTAATTATTATAATTAAAAGTAATTACCTAGCATTATATCATATGGCCCATTGCAGGCAAAGGGTTCAGCACATTTTTTTTTTAGTTTAGCGCTCAGTTCACTCATATATTTGCCCGTGACCAAGTCCAAGGTAATTGGTCATTTGTTGTCAAAATAGTTTCTTTCAAACTGCAACAAAAGGCTGGAGTGGTGTATCACTACTAAACATTATCTCTCCGTAGCCAATCTACCAAAAAAGACACTTTTAAACACAGTCTCCATCACCATGCAAATCACCATGCATGTACAATTTAGTACATTGTACAATACACATGCACATATGTGCACATAATTTTGCTACTATTCCACTAACATAATAATAATAAATATGTTCATGCACAAATAGCATGATGACAACGAATACATTTAGCTTTTGTTTCTGTTACAAATATTTACATGTTGCAGCTAGGAATGGAAGGGGATGAGAACATTATTGAAGCGAGGTTTGAAAGTGACGGTTATTACGGAACAATAAGGTTTAAAGGTCAGGTTGCTGGCACAAAAGGTACAGTAAATATGTTAGACATGTTTCAGTAAATGTTAATTTCTGTTCATGTGCAGTTCACTATAAAATAGCTTATTTGTTATAATGTTGAAGAGTCATTGCGTGGCATTTTATTCATTTATGGAATAAAATGCATAACATACGCATTTGGGAAATGGTGTTTATTCATGTATATGAAAATGCATGTAGCTTAAAAATTGAAATAATTTGGAATATTTTTCTTTGAGACTCGATAATTAATATCACTTACGTTTTGTGTATACAACAAATCAGGCAGATATATACCAGTAATTTTGTGATATATCTTCACTTGGCATACAATTGATATAGATAACATCCCATGCATCACCTGGCTTTCCTCGATCAATCCCATTTTCACTTTAGTTTCCCTAATTTTCCTTTACAGATGAATGGTACGGCGTGGAATGGGACGACCCAACAAGAGGCAAGCACGATGGGACACATGGAGACACAAAGTATTTCTCTACAAGGTGTGTGCAGTATTCTGTACAGTGTGTACATCACTGGATGGTAAAAATACAATGGGACATGGTGAACTAACAAAATTAGTCAACTCGACAGAAAATGTTCCTTCTAAAAGTTAGTATTTAATTTTAGGTCAATTAACTGTCTGGAAAGAAACAAGCATCATACCATTGTCTAAAAATGGTTAAAGAAATAAGTCGGAGAATTACAGATGAGTGAGTTTAGCACCAGTGATTTGTAAATTATTACAAAGGTTAATTAAAGACTATTTGGTGGACTTCCTTGTTGGGCATAAATTATTAAATCCATCTCAATACGGATTCCTAAAAGTGAGGTCATGCTTAACAAATATGTTATTTTTTTGCAAGAGATCACTAAGTGGATAGACAAGGGATCACCAGTATATACTGATATGACAGTTTCAGAGCAGTGTGGTATTGCAGCTTCAAAGGGTAATCAAATTCTTGGGTTAATTAGGAGACATTTAACTTACAAGGTAAAACACTAATTACACCTCTGTATAAAGCAATAGTTAGGCCTCATTACTATAAATAGGCTTGGAGACCAAATTATTCCAGAACTGAGAGACCTTGGTTATGAAGAATGACTGAAAGAATGTGGTTTAACAACTCTAGAGACAAAGCAGTTAAGAGAGATCAGATTGAAGTTATTAAGATAATGAATGGGTATGAATATTAATAGAACTATTTTTTTCTCGCTCAAGAAAGATAATAGAGCTAGAGGACATGAGGTAACATTAGTAAAGGATCAGTGTAGATTGGATATCATGAAGTACTCGTTCTCACAGAGGACAGTCAATGAATGGAACAAATTATCTACAGATTGTGTAACTAGTAGCAGCGTGAATATGTTTAAAAATAAGGTTGACACATCTCAGGGGGGCGGATTACACATAGATTAACAATGTTGCACTCTCGATAAGCCAATGGCTTCCTTGTCCACTTGCCATCTGGGTCTTTGCCTTGAATGGCAATGTTGTTAAATCTTGTTAAAGTGGCCATCCAATTAAACATTTAAAGGATGTTCGCATTATAATTTTTTTTATTTAATAACAATAATTGAATATGTCCTATGTCAAATTGTCTTGTGTGCTGTGTTGAATTGCCAGGTGTTTATTTAAATTGTTGAATTGTATCATCATTGTGCCACATTTATACTTTTTTATTGTATCATTTACTACCTCCCAGTAATTCTTTCATTTGCTTCTCTTACCATTCCCCTAAATTCTGCCTTTGTCGCCAATTGGCCGTCGCCCCTGTTTCTGAAGCTAGATTGGATTTTTATGCACATTTTTACAACTGAAAGTGCCTCTCCACTGCAAATATAAAACACTGTTTTTACATAGTAAAAAACGTAGATATTTTTTCTACAGAATGATGTAAATTGTAGATTTGTATAAATTTCATGTGCAATTTTACATTAATCAAAGACATACTGTGCTGTATTTGCTCCATTTTGATTTCCTGCAATTTTTAAACACTGTTTTAGCCATCCGACATCAGGCTCGTTTCTTCGGCCACGGAAGGCAAACCTTGGCATTCTATTCATGCAAGCCCTCAAAGAACGTTATGGCATTATTGACGCTGATCTAGCAGACAGGATTCACAAGGACATGTTTGTTGTTGGTCACGGACAACGCACAACCGTCGAAGTGGTCGGTATCGAACGTCTCAACAAACAGCAGAGGTGAACTGTTTTTTGTAATTTATTGAAATATTTCTCTGCTATTTGCAGTAGGTGTGAACACAAGATTGTGTCATGTTATAAGTAGCATTCTTCCAATACTACACTAACTGCTGTGATCAACTCATTGTGTGTGGTTACCTATTCCACGGGATAAGTCCATAAAAACAACTGTAACTGTTTGACCATATGATTTGATTCATAAAAGCATTAACTGCAACAAATAAAATGGAGTGAAACTTTTGAAAAGGTGTTGTGTTAGTTTAAATAAAAAGTTGGACACACCAATTATGTGTGAGAAGAAATAGATGTTTGCATTAATACAACTGGGATTAAACAGTTAAAGTATAACTGGATATATAACAGTATTAAACAAATACAACTGTACACCATAAATAATTTAAATTAAGTTTGTTATTACTGTTCTACTTTCCCCATCTTCAACAATTGTGGGCAAGTTGTATCTGGATAGATTTCAGTGTTTGATGTTAATTGTGTGTTGTAGGAGAGGATTAATGTTGTGTGAACATGTATGGTATTCTGTTTCAGTAAGTTTGATGAGCTTGTGTCTGTTGCTCTGCGGGGCATGTGCGTGAACTCTCCTGGGAAGGAGGAGGAGATTGCCCGCAGCATTCCCAACGTAGAGGAGTTGGACATCTCCTCTAACCTTCTGTCGTCCTGGAAGGATGTGGCTGGGATGGTCCAACAGCTGCCAAAACTTACCTCCTTAAATGTCTCGTGAGTTTTACTCGTCGCCAGGCTTAGCATCAATGTTCGTTTTCCATTTATTCTGAAATATCTTGACGTGAAATGCAGATGCACATCTAAAATGTGCTTGTGTGAAATGATATGTTTATATTTTGGTTTCATGGTAAAATGTGTTTTAACAGTGTGTGCATGCATGCATGGATGCATGCTTGGGAATGTGTGCATGCATGTGTCTATTAACACTGTCTTTGTTACAGCAGTTAATGCATATCAGTGATCAATGCCTCCTTAGAAAGGTGTTTTGCCCATCGATTCTTGTCTTTCATTTATATCTTAATAACTAGTGGATAGATAATAAAACAATAATTAGTGGATAGATAATAAAACAATAACTAGTGGATAGATAATAAAACAATAACTAGTTGATAGATAATAAAACAATAACTAGTGGATAGATAATAAAACAATCAGCAGTTTTGATGATAGATTTAACTGCATAAGGAACATCAGGAAGATTACTAGAAAGATGTTTGTGGTAGTGAAATCTTGATCTTGTTAAGTTATTTCTATATAATATTTATATATTACTGACACCAGTGATGTTCTGACTTGGTTACCAGGCAAAATAAACTGGTGTTTCCACGAAATTCATCTCAACTGACGGCTGCTTTCAACAACATCAAGACGATTTATCTCAACCGGATGAACTACACATGGAATGATGTAAGCTCAAACTTTCAATGGTTGTTGGGTGCAGGGGAATAATATTGTGATCATGAAAATGGGTATCCTCAAAGCCTGAAGAAAATGACGGTGACAATATCCATTGATGTGTTACCATCAATTTAGTATTTTATGGTAGAAACGTTAGACAGTTTATATATTAACCCCAAGTCCCAGTTACTCTAAAGAAGAAAGAAAGAAATTTATTTGATCACCATGTATATATTATAATTATTCTTCTTGGTTGTCTACATGTAATATGTAATGTAATATGCATATATAAGTATATATATATTTATGCAATCAACAACACAACACAGATATAGAGATATGAAAAGGCCAAATGAATGACGTTTATCGTGGGGATTAAGGGTAAGCCCACTTTCAAAGAAATGTAAAACAAAGAAATGTGGGCTCCACAACCCAACGCCAGGCTGACTACGCCCCATGCGAGCCTGGACGTCGGGTTCAATAGAGCCACATTTCACCACAAAGCAGTAGCAGTATTCCTAGAACAAATAAAAGAAACAATGGCATTACTATTGTCATGGAACACCCTTAAACCAAATAGCATAATGCCCTACATGCTATCACGCAGTCTATGAATACAACTACCTGCTTAAAAATACACTAGCTCTAACTGGAATAAGTATATATATATATATATGCATGTGTATATATATATATATATATATATATATATATATATATATATATATATATATATATATATATATATATATTTATATATATATATATATATATATATATATATATATATATATATATATATATATATATATATATATATATAACATACACATCATATGTGCGTAAATAAGTAATTTATAATTTGCCACTAAGAAGTAAATAAATCATAATTTATCCAGACGGAGTCGGTGACTCCTATTAAGACAAAAATGTTGCTTTGGTCCTTTCAACAATATATCTATCTCTTGTGTGGGTGTGTGTTTGTGTGCATGTGTGCGTATGCACATGCGTGCGTGTGCATGTGTGTGTATGCGTGTGATGCGTTTTTTGGAATCTGCGCATGCGTCGGGGTGGTACGAGTCCGTTACATCGCTCCACACATTTCACTCAACACAACATGTTCACCATCACAACAAATGACCACAATTGGTACAACAACTCAACATAACCCACTGATCACGCAGAAACAGACAAACCAAACGACAACAAACGCAACTAATCAAAACAACGCCCTTTACCGCAACACATGAACCAAAATTTCAAAGATGGCGGACTACCACTGCCGGCGCCGTCCGGGTGAGTTCTTTTCATTTTATCGCTAAGCATTTCATTAGTAAGCTTACTTTTCTTCAAGTCGCCACTGTTTGCATTTGGATCTAACTTTCAGAAAACCATGCTACAAAATGTATTCCAATTCAGATGTCCCTTTAGGAAATATTCTCCTCACCTAGTCCCGCATTCCACGTGGATTAATCTTGGGCTAACGCAGATAATCACCGTCACTCTCCTAATAGCAACGATCATTGGAACATGTCAACGCGTATCTCGATCAAATCTCAAAATTAAACCAAAATATTATGCCCTAACTTTGAATCCCCGAATTAAATTCCCACCCAAAATCAAATTCAAATCAGACATTGTTACACATCTGTACCTCAGCAGACTGATAGCACTCTCAGGCGACATCCACCCAAACCCTGGCCCATACGGGCGCCCAATTCCAAATATTACCACTTCTCCATCTAGAAATGAGCAATCCATTTCTACCAACACCCATTCTGACAGTTCTACGCTTACTACCCCAACACTCCACACATCACAAAATGCAGGCTTAATTTTCGCCCCAAACCCCCAAAACACTTCGACCCCCGAACGCCACAAGAAAACCCAAGGAAACACACTTAAAGGAATTTTGATAAACACCAACAGCGTTAAGAGCATAGAAAAAGCAACCCAACTAAAGGCAACTATTCAATATAATAATCCAGACATCATATTTTTAGTTGAAACTAAATTAGATGCAAACTATGCTACATACTCTTTCCTACCACCCAACTATGAGGCCATCAGAAAGGACAGGAATGTCCATGGCGGTGGAGTCCTTATAGCCTTCCGTGACAACATTGTAGCTGAACCCCTCCAAAATTTAAACTCAAATTGTGAAATAATTTGGACAAAAATTCACTTTGCACGAAACAAATGCATATACTTTGCATCTTATTATCGACCCCCAAATGACCACCTCCAATCCCTTGAAGCTCTCCACGACTCCCTAACTAAACTATATAGATCACAAAAAACTCCCCCTATCGTAGTCATAGCTGGAGATTTTAACCTCCCTGATATCAACTGGACAAATCACCAGACCACTAATAACAGCACCGCCAGCAAGCATAACAAACTACTAGAAATAACTAACGACTTTGGGCTGCAGAACATGGTAAACGACCCCACACGCATCGCTTCTGGCAACATTCTTGACCTCATACTCACCTCAAATCCCTCCATTATCATCAACACCCACACCACTCCTGGTATGAGCGATCACGAATCCGTGACCTTCAATGTCAACTTAAACCCAGTTCGTAACAAGAAACCCCCCCACCAAGTTTATAGTTACAAATCAGCAGACTGGGACCAACTCAAAGACGACATAGACAAACTAAATCTTGAGTACTTCGACATCGACCCCAACTCACAGGATATAGACATAAACTGGACCTTTTTCCGCGAACGTCTGACTACCTTGATTAACAAAAACATACCTAGACGATACACAAAAGCTAAAACCCACCTCCCCTGGATAACACGTGAACTAATTAGAATGCAGAGAAGACGAAACAAAAGCCACAAAAAGGCAAAGCAAACTGGACTAAACAGTGACTGGGAAAAATTTAAGGAACTCCGAAAGCAAGCTACTAAAGCATTAGCAAAATCCTACAAAGACTATGTTAACAACCACATTGGAGACAGCCTGAAAACTAATCCAAAACGATTCTGGTCATTTATTAAGGCAAATAAACGAGAAAACATTGGCATCCCCACACTTCGAGTAAACGACCAACCAATAATTAATGATCGAGATAAAGCAAATGCCCTAAACAACCAATTTAGCTCTGTATTTACCCAAGAAAAGCACCCCATCCCCCAAATAGCCCCCTCTACTTACCCCAACATCCCCCTTCTCGAAATTGGCATAGATGGCGTAATAAAGCAGCTGGAAAATCTAAACCAGAATAAAGCTACAGGCCCAGATGAACTCCCAGCTAGAGTCCTTAAAGAAACTGCAAAGTAGATAGCTCCCATCATCACCCAAATTTTCCAACAATCATACAACACAGGTAAACTTCCTAATGACTGGCTACAAGCATTAGTAACTCCTATACACAAAAAGAGCCATAAATATGACCCAGCTAACTACAGACCCATATCACTAACCTGCATCCTCTGTAAAGTAATGGAACATATCATCCTAAGCAACATGTGGAAACACCTGCACAAGCATAACATCATTCTCCACTTCCAACACGGATTCCAGTCGGGACTGTCTTGTGAATCTCAACTCATTGAGACAGTCCACGACTGGATGACTGCTATGGACAACAAGACCCAAATTGACGCAATCCTGCTTGACTTTGCTAAAGCCTTCGACAAAGTGCCTCACCTACGTCTTCTATCAAAATTGACCTCCTACGGAATCACTGGAAACACTCAAAATTGGATCAAATCTTTTCTATCCAACCGCAAACAGAGAGTCTCAGTTAACGGTGCCCTGTCGGACATCACAGATGTCACATCTGGTGTCCCACAGGGTTCAGTTCTAGGACCTGTCCTCTTCTTACTCTACATAAATGACATAAATGGGAACATCAAATCTTCTATACGCCTTTTTGCAGATGATAGTATTATATATCGTAAAATTTCTTCCAAAACCGACCATGAAATTCTCCAAATTGACCTTAGCCAACTCCAAACATGGTCAGACAAATGGCAAATGGAATTTAATGTATCTAAATGCGTCCACCTTCCAATAACAAACAAAACTAAACCCAGCACACACAAGTACTCGCTTTCTGGCCAGCCATTATCCACCGTATCCAGCCACTCATACCTCGGAGTAAAATTGGATTCCAAATTAACCTGGACAAATCACGTCACTGACATAACTTCAAAATCTTCGAAATGTTTAGGCATGATTAAACGAACTCTTGGCCCATGTAAACCCGAAGTTAAGCAAACAGCGTACAACATGCTAATCCGGCCAAAACTTGAGTACTCTTCACCCATATGGAATCCCCACACCTTTTCACAAGTTAAAAGCCTTGAAAGAGTGCAACACTCTGCTGCCAGATTTGTTAAAAATGATTACAGACGGAACACAAATCCAGCAGATCTAATTACTGCCCTTGGATGGCCAACCCTCGAACGAAGGCGCATTATCAAACAAGCCACTACCTTCTACAAAATTCTAAACAACATTATTGAGATCACCCCCCCTCCGGGCCTACTAACTCGCTCTCGAACCCGTGGACAATACATAGCCCCCAAGTGTCGTATAAATGCAATGGTCTTTTCATTTTATCCCAGAGCCATTCGCATATGGAATATGATTCCATCAAAAATTACCAACATAAAAAACCCAAAATCATTTCAAGAAGCAATTATGGAACTCCCTTTCACCACACCTCCTCACCTAAACTGCCTTTAAAACACAGTGCTCAGCGTAAACTTATCCATGGTGTGGGTATGGAGACTGTCTATGTGTGCATGTGGCAAGGCAGCGACAGTATCCATACACACAACCAACCTATTAAAAATTTTCGTTAAACATCCTATACATAAAATAAATAAAACTATCAGATAAAAACCATTTCAGCAACATTAATGATACTAGTCTTTTAATGGAACGTACCACCCACAGCGCATGCGCACAGTCCACCACAAACTCCTGCGTTAGCCCAAGTTTGGGCTGTTTGGAGTAAACCACTTGAGACTTGAGAGTTATCGGGTAGTTTGTGCTGTATGTGCATATGCACTTGAGCGAATGCGTGTATTGCTACATTCTAATCATTTGTACATTAGCATCAGACTTTATATTATTTATTTGTTTTGCTGACACGTTTAACAATTTGATATTGTGCACATATAATTACATTTTTGTAAAAAATAATTTGTCACATAAAATGTGAAGCCTTGTAAACTATGGGTGTATATTTTTTCTTTTACTAAATCAGGAGTGTCATTTATTGCATGTGGCAATTTATATTTGAGACATTTCATTGCAAACTCATGCTTAGTTCTAAAAGTATATATATATTGTTTATTTTTCTAGTGTTGTAATTGTGTATGTTAGCATTTGGAACATTTGGCCAGTTTAGTAAATAAACCGGTAGATTTTTTTGTGAATGTATCTAAAGTAAAGTTATAGTTCTTGTAACTTTAATATATCTTTTAAGTTGTTTTAAAGTGGTTCAGTATGTGCATTATATGTACTTAGGGTTATTATTCCCACTGCATTTTTTTTATTCTCATTCTATTTCCATGATATCCCCATGCCATAATGCAATAATTAATGTGTGGTAATATTAATGAGTTATATAATATAGCTTTTATTTATAAAGGTAGTACGTATTCAATATGCCAATTATTTTGGAACACTCATTTGATACTTTTTCAGTGTGTTTTTTTTCAGTTTAGGTTTGTCTACAAGGTCAATCCAAAGAAGTTAAATTCATCTACTTTGTCAGTATTTATATAATCTATTTAAGCATAAGAGTCACTATATGTTTATTGGGCATATGAAAGATCATATATATTTTCATTTGTTTTATTTAGTGATAATTTATTAATGTTTAGCCATTATTTACTTTAAAGAATTCTCCATTTATTAAAGACTGTTTGTTTTTATTGAGTGTATTGTCATTTAAATATTTTAAAGTGCTAGATAATGTTGTATCATCGGAATACATGATGAAATCAAACATGACTGGCTTATGTGAAATCATTTATATATATATAATAAACAATAGAGGTCCAAGTATTGAGCCATGAAGAACAGAGATTGTTATGGGTAAAATGTCTGACTTTATTTCTTCTATTTCAATATACTGTTTTCTGTGTTTTAAATAACTTTTAAATAGTTGCAGAGTTGAGCCTTCTAGGCCGTAGTATTTTAATTTATTTAATAGAATGTTGTGGTTAATGGTATCAAATGCCTTGGACAGGTAGAGAAATATACTAATATGTTCTTAATTTTTTTCCAATTGAGTTATAATTATATCAGTAAGCTCAAGTGCTGCCTATTCAGTTGAATGTTTAGGTCTAAAGCTATACTGATTATCGAAAAGTAGTTTTAAATCATTGAAATATGAAGATAATTGAGTAAAAATTGTCTTCTCAAATACTTTTGATATAGTAGGAAGAATGGAAATGGGTCTGTAATTTTCAAATAATGATGGGTCATCTTTTTTAAATATTGGAATAACTTTTGTACTTTTGACTTTATCTTACCTTAAGTTTCACCTGCAAGAATATTGTTCGATGTTGTCACACTCACTTTCAAAACTATCAACCTTTTCTTCAAGGGTGGCAATTCTGCTCTTTTTTGTTTTGAGCTTCATGTTTAGTTCAGCAATTGTCTGTGTAAGCGTGTCGATCTTGTTGGCCAGTGCTTGTGGGTACAACGCTAACCTCAGTTTTCTAAATACATCGTCATCGTTTAGCATTTCAAAGATACATTGTAATATCAAGTCAGTACCCTGTACATCGCTGTCAGTAGATGTTTTCCGTTTTGGTGGCATACTTGTCTAAATTCTTACTCTCCCACGAAAAACACGCGATGTTAGTTCACGGCAGCCATCTTTTTCTAAAGCGTTTTTCCAGTGGAAAGAACCTAAACATTTTTGGTTCTTCGTATTTTTATTCTACAAATAATTTTTTTTTCATACCCCTTCGGTTCATGTTGCATGAAATGTTCTCTGCAAAAATTAGATGGATGGTTAAACTAATAATCTGATTGTGTAGTAATAATGAAGTATTGCATTTAAGGTGCCAACCAGACAAATCGGCTTAAGGCTGTGCCTATATCTCTTGTAGGTTATTCAATGCTGTGAGATGTTCCCAAACCTCCTAGAACTTCACGCATGCTTCAACAACATCTCATCCCTGGGTGCACTCAGTGATAACCTGCTCGGATTGAAACGTCTCAACCTCGAACACAATGCAATCACCAGCTGGCAGGAGCTACTGGTTGCTGGGCAACTGCCTAAGTAAGCCACACCCACTCATGATGATAGGTTGTATTAGATTATGTGATTTTTTAAGTTTTAATGTGAAATCATGTGATGTAATAAAAACAGTCAGTGTGTGTCGGTCAAGAAGCTGTAGCATCTGAGCAAGTAGATACTGACCGGTTGAACATTCCTGTGAGTGGTTAACCAGGACATCTACCCTGTTGACCATTGTCCAGTTGCCTGGGTGTGTGTTCCCAAAACTAAGCTCAACCTGGGCAAACACGCTTTCTCTGTAGATGCACCCAAAATCTGGAACAAACTATCTATCTCCTTATAAATCATCTGAAATTATAGCTACCTTCCTCAGTAGTCTTAAGACGTATTTTTTAGAAATTGCATTTCCAGCCTAAATTCCCAATAGTCCCTCATTTGGTTGTTATTCGCACATCCCTGTTCATGATATCATGCTCAAAGATTCTGGCAGCTCTGAGCTCCGGTGCCTGAGGATTTAGGCACTATAAAAATTTTATTGCCACAGTCAGACCTGCTCAAGTGCCCACCTGCATTAAGAGACCACCTGTCAATAACAACCACCATCAACTCTGCCGAAGTTCCACCTGCACTAAGATACAGCAATACTAAGAGACCGCCTTTATTAAGAGACCACTTTTCAACAATCCATTGAGATGTCACTTAAGACAAGTTTGACTGTATTATATGTTTAATGCTGAACTTTTTCCATATTTTGACTAAATTAGGTAGAATGTGCACATACTTGAGCAGCAAACCTTGCAATTGATATCAGGCTACTACAAGGTTTAAAGTACATTTATCATGTATATTTTATGGCCCACAGCCTGGAAGAGTTGATCGTCAATAACACTGGTTTGGATGAGGTGAAGTTTCCTGATGGAACCGGAACACAGAAGACAAAATACTTCCCCCGGCTGACAACACTTGCTCTTTCACACAACAAAATACACAGTGTAAGACATTATTATTACCCTGTCACACAACAAAATACACAGTGTACATAATTACTATTGCTCTGTCACACACAAAAAATGCACATGCATTATTGCTCTAACGCACAAAATACATGGTGCATAACATAATTATTGTTCGTCATACAACAAAATACACAGTGTATGACATTATTATTACTTTGTCACACAACAAAATACACAGTGTAAGATATTATTATTGCTCTAGCACAAAACAAAATACACGGTGTGAGACGCCTACTTTTACATATCAACAGTACAGGGATCAGATGGAGCATCAACAAACTTCTTACAAACACTGTCACATTAAGCAAGACGCCCAATTTGTGACTTGTTAGAAACTACCTGCAAAAATCGAGGTTTGTTTTTGCTCAGATTATTGTGACTATTGTGTTTATATATTACAAAACAGGGTCTTCGGTTGCTATTCTCCCCACAGCCCCTTCTGGGGACAACATACACTATATTAATGTAAGCATGTAGCGCAAGCAGCGGCACTTGTCACCACACAGTTGGCATCAACTGCTTCAAATTAAATATGAAACTGCACTGTCTGGAATCACCCTATATCAGCACCGGCGAGGTATGTGTGCTTTCTTTGAAAAGTATCCCACGTTTGCACTGAAGATTCAACCCTAAAACTCAACCCAAAAGTATGCCCTAAAGATACTTTGTGGGTTTACACTGAGGCATCTTTACACAGGTGGCAGCCAAGCATTGTTCTTCTCGTATCACGGCTAGATAATCATAAGTTCTGGTTGGAGCATGCTGTATATTTTAATGAAGAATGAAGTATTCGATCAAAACATCTTGTAACAGTCATGATTGCATTTTCGTTAGCATTCTTGATATAAAGTGAGTGTTATTTGCAGTTGTGAAATTAATATTGAAATCAGATTTTGCACCTTTGTTTGGTTATAGTATAAGCAGGTGTATTTCCACCACGGAATAGGTACTATGCTGTATTTGGTGATAAACCTTTTAAGCTAAAATGTGACATTTGAAGACTGAAAAATGCTCAGTTTTACTTGTTTATGCAGTTATACACTTTTATATCATCTGAATATTTCTTGAAATTTTATTAGGCAGTGACTTACAACACTTAAATGTTACTTGTTAGTACTAAGACATAAATATTATAAAATTTTTACTTTCCATATTTATGAGCATGCTAACAAAGTAATTTTCTACCAATGGTTTCAGCTGGACTCCGTCAACGCGCTCGGTAAACTGGCCAGTCTGACAGACCTCAAGATCAACCACAATGCACTGGCCCCAGCGGTCAAGAAAGTGACTAGCGTGATTGAGGCCACAGCCGAATACACACTCTGGTATCTCATCATTGCCAAGATCCACAACTTGAAGCGTCTCAACAAGACACTGGTGAGATACTTATTGTGACATTGTTGTCACATTCTTCCTCTTGTCGCGTCCATCACAGGATGTGTTGCCATTTTCTGGCACATGCCTTTGACCAGTTCGTGGTGGTGGCTAAATCTTCCACTGCGCACGGACCGTCCAGTAGTCGGCAGCAGTGGAGGTGTCTGATCTTCTCCGCAGTCATATTTCATTGACTGCGTCTCGTGAATGTAGTGCCACTTCCTCGTGGTTGGCTTTGTTCAGCCGACTCCACTGCACGGGCAGTTCATTGATTGCCAGCAGAGCCATGAATAGTCAGACCCTGCTGGTAGGTAGTTGGCTAATCATAATGCCATTTGATGGTTGCTGGTGTATCTTGCATTCTTATATTTCATATCTCCAGCCTGGCGCCACTAAACGATGAGTTCAACAGTTATCACACAAAGAATATTTTATCACTAACACATGTGTCTTTGCAACATTGTAGTGAGCGTTTAATTTTTTACTTTTTAGATCAAGCTGAGCGACCAGCAGGGTGCTGAACTGGATTATTTGAAGATGTTTGGACAGGCCTGGCTCAAGTTACCTGCTGGTCCGAGTCAGGAAAGGGAACAGTTTGATCTCGCACATCCCCGCTATAAGGAGTTAGTGCAAAGTAAGTTATTCAAGTAATCCATAAAAAAATCGGGTCATCCACAAAATAACTAATTTAACATGGATTATAACATTATGGAAACTGCCATTATTTGCCTTTTTGGTTATAACAATTAAACATTCTAGTTTAGAACATAAATAACCCCACTCCTGACGTTATAAACAAGTAGGTAGAAACCTCACTGTTGTATAACAATTCATATGGCAGAGAAAAGAATTAGTTTTGAACCAAAAATGAAACAAAATATGGCAAAATTATACTGCTGACTTTGCGGAGATCACCAGGTGTTTCCTGCACTGACTGAATTGTCAATTTAGATGCTGGAGGAATAAATGTATTTGTTAAATATAATAATATGTATTGTGCAGTAAAGTATTATCAGAAAATTTTTTATGTGATAAATGTATTAATGTTGTAAGGGGACATACCAGCGTACTGTACTGCGCAGAATGATTGATGTGTCAAAATATACTAGCGTTTATAGTGTTGTTACTGTTTCCTTGCAGTGAAAATGTTATCACCAAATATGTTTGTATCACAAAACAATTGCATTTGTTCAGTCATTACTACTCATGCATTCTGGTCATATGGAATGTTACAGATCAGCTGTTTCTCAGCTGATACTTAGCATACGAACATTTCTTGTGTTCTCAGTTTATGGTCCGCCTGAAGAAGCAGAATGCAAGCAAGACTCAGCAGCTCTCAAGAACAAGCTGTTATGTATCCTTGCAACAGCCCCCTCTGTCTGCACATTAGACTTAGGAAGGAATGGGGCGTGTGTGTATGACGATTGGGCATGCAGGAAAATTTTCAGCACCATCCTTGCAGAAGGAAAAGGTCACAGATGTTTTTATTATAAAAGTTTTGCAATTTTATCAAGGTTCAGGAAATTTTGAAACCCTGGAAACATACAGTTTTGTCAGTGCATTCTAACATTGAAAGTTGGTATATACATTGTAAAATGATCAGTATTGGTATTCTAATTTATGATACTGGGAAGCTCCAAGTTTTCCTGAAATTTTAGTCCTCTTAATTATTAGTTATTTATAGACAATATTATGTACTAAATTAAAAAAGAACTTTAACTCAAGATAAACTCTGATTTCTGCAAAGCTGTTTGTAGTACTTTCTACTGAATTGCTAAAAGAAGTCACATCCAATTAACGTTTGATCCTGCTGAAGCCTAACCATGGACATGTGGCTGGTAGACCCACAAAAATTAATAATCTAAGGCGAGTAGGCGAAGTGGTAGTAGGCTTTATTTAGCAAACTGGGAGGCCATGTTTGAATTACCATAACTACAGTAAGCAAAGTGGGAGTAGGCCTCAACTGGTGAACTGGGAAGCTATGTCAGAATTAGCCATAGCTACAGTAGGCAAAGTGGGAGTAGGCTTAAACTGATGAACTGGGAAGCTATATCAGAATTAGCCATAACTACAGTAGGCAAAGTGGGAGTAGGCCTCAACTGGTGAACTGGGAAGCCATGGTAGAATTAGTCATAGCTAAAGTAGGCAAAGTGGGAGTAGGCCTTATATAACCAGTGAACTGGGAAGCCATGTTAGAATTAGTCATAACTACAGTAGGCGAAGTGGAAGAAGGAGGTGAGATGGGCATGAATCAGTACAATATCGGGGCAGGACAATTGATTGTCATTCTCCCGGACAAGTGTCACCTGTACAATTGCCTTTTTGGACACTTGCCATCTAGGACAATTGCAAATTGTTTTAAAACTTTATAACATTACACATTTGTTTCTATAAACACAGGATTATAATTAATTGTATAACTTCTACAGTGCCTATATCCTCAGGGAACTGCGATAAGTCCAGAATTATTAAGCATGATATCTTGAACGGTGATGCCACAAAAGAGGGTTAACTAGCAAAATACAATGGCTGTTGTGTTGACAAAGCACGATATATATGTAAGAGTGGATAGTCTCAATTTAATTTGATAGGTAGTAGAAAGCAAAAGGCGTTGGGCATCTCAATAATTCTGCTCAGTCTGTTATTAGATGATCAACCTGTTAGCAGCTGTTGTATCTGACTTAACATTGGTTCAGCTATGAAAATTGACTCGCCTTACCTACCAGACAAGGCTCCTATCAAGAAAAAGTTACCAGGTGAGAATCCAGCTTCTACTAGATTACCGTGGGAAAGGAAATGAAGATCGAATTATATTTTATGGGACATATTACTTCTTTAGAATATTAATTTATTAATTTTAGGAATTGACATAGAAAATAAATTAGTAATAGAATACTGAAGTGGAAAGATTCCTGAGAAAAATAAACTGCCTATTGGAAGGCAGCACTGTTCCTGAACAGGGCGAGTACCAAAGTGCCACGAGTTGGAGCATCATGTACCTTTGCCAGTGTCATAAATCATAGGCATGTGCATGTGATAGTATTTTATATAGTGCACTCAGTTCCACACATTATATACTTCATCCATGTCAATGGATACATCACACCTAACGTGAACAATGTGTTGAACTCCAACACGAGACACTTCAGATATTCTGAAAGCTGCAGATCTCCCACAGCACATGACAGACCCCGACGCATGTGGCTGAACATACCATCGAGCTACTGATAACTCGTTTCACTGAACAGTTTTGGGGAAATATGTCTGACACTACTCGGCGATTCACTGTACGTTTCAACTCATGAAGGTACCTCACATTCGATTGAAGACAACGAATCGGAGCTATTAACATGTCAGTGTCATTGCGATATGTGAGGATATCCAATCGTTGCAATTGTCAGATTCTCTTCCAGATAAATCGAACTGTGCTGTCAACACTTACAATAATCACACAGCTATGCACCGTGCAAAACTTGAATACCACACCAGTCAAATCACTGATGCATCGGGTGACCAGAGTCAACTGTTCAAGATCGTCCCCAAGCTAATACACAACGATAATGATGCACCATTCCCAACATGTGGCTCATTTGAGACACTTGAACTGCAGGTTTTGCAGCAGGTTTATTGGAATCCTTTAAACTCTATAGTTTCAATCGACCATATATCTTTTTGTTGATTTCATGTTACGACTGCAATACACAACCCGATGTTTAGTTAACTTAATTTCAGGGTAGTCGGCCACCTTAAATCAACACAACTTCTCTGGTGAAGTTTTCAGTTATGCCATAATTTATGCTATTTCCATCATCATCATCAATAAAAACTGGAATTGTGAAACTTTAAAATGTTGCCCCTAAGTTTTTCTAATGGCTACCATAGTATTTTGTATTATACCATGGCAAAAGTCTGTATTCTCTATGCATCATTGAAGAATCAGAAAAATAGAACAAACTGTGTATAATGACTAACCGTTCCACAGATAGCTGTGTATAAAATGTTTATATATTTGTAAGTCTGTGTTAACACAAAATGTTTTGCCAGAAACAAAAAAGTTATTTGCCAATTTATTTCTGAAATCTTCCAAACAGATGTCAAAGATATTTTAATGGTGTAATAAAATTAATAGTTTTAAATTACAAATTGTACAAAAATCTGTGATTTCAGGTCTATTATTCTATTACAGATTTATGGCCACCATTATGAGCTCATAAAACAATATTTAATAGATTCTATGTAGCGTTATTTCATGGAAGCATTTGTTACATAACAATCAACCAAAGTGGGGTCATATTTGCAATTAAGCCTCATTATCAGTTGCATGCAATGCACGCACATACAATGATCTGTCTCTCTCTGCCATGACAGATCTATTTTCCATCACATTTAATAAAATGTTTGACTTAAATTTAATCCATATTTTAGTCATATTGTCTAAGACTGTGTTGCTTTGTTTATTTCAAGTATGTTACACTATCATTTCAGTCAGTATGAGTGTACAGAAACTGAAGACGCTGCTGTCCCGAATCTACAAAGTCAGCACCATCTCAATGACTTTAACCTACACGAGTCAAAAGGTGAGCATATATCTAAGTCAAAGACAAAGTTGCTGTTGTGTGCATCTAAATTTTGTTCAATTGCTAATTAATTGTAACTAGTTATGACATTTAATGTCAGTCATTATAATTCAGTGAAAGTTCTTTGCATTGAATAATTTGCTATTGTGTGAAAAATTCGTTATTTAAAATTATTTTACTTTTAACTAATTATTAAATTTTATTTCAATTATAATATTGGAATGACAGTTATTGGCATTTAATAAATTTGTGTTATGTGAAAAATTCATTGTTTTAAACAATTTTGTTTTATATGTTGAACAGTTAAAATGTGTCTTTGATGCTCTACACGAAGCCAAATGACATCAACACTCTGAATGAATTTGCCATTTTATGAAAATTTATCATTACAAATTGCAAGCCAAATTTGTGTGGGACATGAAGTATATAAATTTATTTACATAGTTTTGTTTAAAACTCATCGTTAATCGTTGCACATCTGAAAGTTTACAGAAAAAGTTGACACCTCATTTAAATACAGAATGTTAAAAATAAATTACACGAATATTTATTTTCAACTAATATGTTATCGAAATCTTTACCTTGACTCTACCAAAAGGTGGATTGACGTGTTTCTTTTTCCAAAATCTTTGGGAAAAGTAGGTTTTGTATTACTGGTTCTGAAGGTTTGTGAGGTAAGATAATATGTTCATACCTGTACCACGTTTGAGTTCACGTGAACATTTTTTGTATAATTCTGTAAGTTGACCCATTTGATTTTCAGATGCCTGACACAGAATTTGAGTTTGAGAATGATCAGAAAGAGATTGGCTTCTACTCAGTTGAAGACGGAGACACAATTCATGTGAAGTGGGGACATTTTGCTCATCCGTAGCATTTGTCAAGATGTTGTTTCATCCACATCAAAGCTTGACTGTGACTTATCCATTATTACAAATCTGGTGACTTCTTTCAGAAGAACCTTTATTGTGCTTTAGATACGCACAGCGTGGGACAGAGCTGTGCTCTTTATTATTGGTCATTGGTCCGCCAGCAAACAATATTCTCTTCCAAGCATGTTACTAATAATAAATGACAAATGTTGCAGTGATGCTCATTTTGAAGAACAATCAAACAGCGTTAAAAAAATGTATAGTCAATGATCTTTGGACCATTGTTAACAAATATTTAAAGAATTATGGTGTCTGCAAAGAATACATCATACCAATAAAAACGCTTACAGGTATTTAACAAAAATCCCACCACTAACATCAGAATATAAAAATTTGACATTGAAATAATTTTGAACGTGATATCGTGATCCCATTGGCATAGACACGTGATTGTTCATGGTGTTTTGTTTTCAAATTATTTCAGCCACTCACTGATATACCTCAACACATATTCGTAACCAGCGAACAGTGATCGATCAAGACTTATATGTTCACTGCTTATAAAACATCAAAGGAACATCTTGCCAACATTTATCACAGGAAGCCTTGCATTTAGATGTATTTCAAGAACTTGACTGTTTGACACATAAAGGTTTCGTTCGCCTCTTGAATAGGAACCATCTCATTTTGCAGCTTTGCTGACAAATATGTTTCAGCATAGTTAAGTATTTTGTTTTATATACACTGTACATAGTGATAATAAATTATTATTAAGAACAGTGTTTTATTTTAATTGCATTGTTGAATTATCGTACAGGTGAAGATTATATTTTTAAGGTGTTTTTCCGTCAAGAAACTTGTTGAGAATGAGTGTAAGTGCGTTTGGGTTCCCCTGTTATATTATATATCACTAACAGTCCTATTGGCGAGACTGGTTATATTACCCCCTATGGAGACAGTATCACCAGAAAGGCATACCATACTAACATTTACCTCAAGCATTTGGAGCGATTACCCACTTCGAGAACGGATAAACTTACAACAATAACAATTCATTCTCACAACCACTTAGTTCAGATTATCTATGTTATTTATTAACATAATTCATAACGTTTATGGATGATCCAACGTCGCTTTTAGTGCCAGTTGTAACTGTTAAATGAGCGTATGCAATGTAATAACAATGTTACAGTGTTACTCTAGTGCCGCTAGTGTTAATGGGAGAGACATACACGGAGATGTTGGCGGTCAAAAAAGAAGTCAACCCAGAGGAACAAGTTACAGATTGCTTTTACCAAGTAGAATCAATTAAAGTTCACGCACAATAAAGGGTAAACACGATGGCGGAAAATATAATTTTTAACACGCTGGTTGGTAAGAGCATGAATCGATCAAATGACTAAGCCCCTACTACATCGATAGAACAACACACCTGTCCGTATATAAATTGTAATTTCCACCAACCTTGACTCTCAAAGTTAGGAGTAGTGTCTACACTATACAAATGCGTCCACCCACGACATAGTAGGAAGACAAGATTTAACAAAAAAATAATAAAAAAGATTACCATCCAAAGCAAAACACAGATGGCAGTTGGACAACAAAGCCATTTTTTTTGAGTGTCCAACAACGTCATGAGAGATCAACATTTTAGATCGGCTCAAAGTGAATGAATTTCCCTAGTATTTAGTCAAGTACACGAAGCAACACAAGAGAAGCCAAGTACTCTGGCTAGGACACAGTTAAAGTTAACAACAAAAGTTGATATCAAGAAACATATCTAGATATATACGCGAAAGTACAGACAAGGAAGGATCGTCATTTAAACCACAATCCGTGTCTCTGTGCAAAGTACACTAAGACATGCATCGGAGAAATCAGTAACGACGCAAAACGAAACGAGGAAAGACACGGAGAGCGGAGAAAGACACGCCACACCGTGTCACTTCTCACTTCATTATAATCATCCCGTCTGCGAAATCGTGCAGTGAAAAGAACGTCGTTGTTTGGTTGACTCCACGTTAGGCCAACAGTTTTCATAACAACACATTCTATTTCCTGTGGACACTCTTACACAAAGCTAGTTAATGTAACATTCATACTGACTGACTGGCCTCTAAGCAGTGGAGAACGCACGCACACGCGCACAAACGCACGCACGCACGCACGCACGCACGCACGCACGCACGCACGCACGCACGCACGCACGCACGCACGCACGCACGCACGCACGCACGCACGCACGCACGCACGCACGCACGCACGCACGCACGCACGCACGCACGCACGCACGCACGCACGCACGCACGCACGCACGCACGCACGCACGCACGCACGCACGCACACACACACACACACACACACACACACACACACACACACACACACACACACACACACACACACACACACACACACACACACACACACACACACACACACACACGCTTACATGCAAATTTGTCGTGTGTGCGCGCACCGGTGTAGTGCAGTAGCGTACGCATATCAATGGGTGGAAGTCAACATCACCAACTCTCTGTGGTTCGTAACTGGATGTGTGCGAGCAACTAAAGTCGGGCTCGTAGACATTGCAAACTCAGAACACAGGCAGTCACCTGTTACACATCTCAGAAGGGGTTAGTCTCCAATGTGTTAAGTCGTGGCAACCATTGAACAAACAAACACATGGAATAACGAACTGGACTTACATGAAATTACAACTCGCTGGGTAACGACGCTATGGAGAGAGGACAGTCAATCAGTCAATCGAAACCAATGTCCCTACGCAAGTCCACCACAGAACCACATCGGGCTCGATCTCACGCTACAGTCGTGGACCAAGTTGAACCGTCTCCAAACGAACTACCAGAAAGCGCTGCATGCGAATTAGGCCCGTAAGCTAGCGGCAGACCACGCCATAGACGCATGGACTCCCAAACGGAGATCGGAATCAAAACGGAGCTGCTCAACGACAGACTGCAGAAATAGGCTAAAAGACAAGTAGGCCCACGAGTTGCTAGCCAAGAAACTAAATACGTCACCTTGAATTATGACGTAGCGTTCTCGCGTTATCGTCGACGTAACGAAACACAAAGCAGATATCGTTAGGAGAAGCGTGATTTGTTAAGTTGATTATTCCATTGATTAAATACTGTTAACCACACCGACCTTACAATAAGCAGTTAAGTTAGGATTTTCCGAGGCAAAACAATCTTCCGTGGGATCTTCCACGGTGTGTTGTTATGGCGATACGATCAAAGTGTCGTCATATATGACCTCATTTCCGGCAAGGAATTAGACCAAGCATGCGCGTTTTTTTCTTGCGAACACGCTACAACTAAACACAACGGAATAATGGGATATATATATATATTCAAATATTCGACGCGTTCACAGATGGGAACGTAGACCTGTCGCTCATGTGTATTTCTTCCGAATGATCTAAGTACGTTGACACCACAGCCTGGCTTTTCGGTGAGTCGAATATGCTTATCGTGCTTACTTGATCCTTAAAAACAGTTAACGTTCCTCCACAATATTTATTTATAATACTGTAATTGCCCCGAGTATCGGGGAATAAACTCTACGCGGGGAATAGCGTGCGGAGCGAAGACATTTCCAGTGGTTAAATGGCAGCAGTATTAAAGTTACGTTAACAGTTAAAAACGAAAACAAAACGATACTCATAATGTCAAAAGTTAAGAACTGATAAAAGACAACGTCAAAGATCAATTTGATGATTATATGCGGTGCCCTATCCATCTTTTCAGTGAAAACCTGAATGACGGTAGGGATGTAGCTGATGGTGCATTTACAGGTACACTGTTCCAGAGTCTGATTGATGATGGGAAGGAGTGTAGGTATGTGTCAGTTCGAGAGTGGACTTAAATGACCAGTTCTGCTCAGTATTCAGCAAACTACCCTATTCTCACCTAAACACAAATGTCACAAACTAATGCATAGTCAAAATACAACCCAATACCAGTCGAATGCACAGAACTGAAATTCACTTCAACCATCAATGCCATTTGTCAATATTCAGGAGATAGGAGTTGACAAAGAACCTAAAACCAAACAAAGCGGCGGGCCCTGACCAAATAAAACCTTTCATTTTGAGCGAACTGCATCACGAACTAGTCCCAAGAAGGAATGTAACATTTTCATAAAGGGACACAGGCAGCTGGCAGTAAATTGTTGACATATTTCATTCACCTGCATTATTTGCAAACTTTTAGAACACATAATAGCAAGTAATATGTTATGAAACATCTGGAGTCGAAAGAAAATTCTAAAAAATCAACATGGTCTTCCGTCACGTAAATCTTATGAAACTCAATTAGTTGAATTTATATATGAACTACATAATAAACTTAACATAGAATTCAAACGGATGATATACCGTAAACAGAGAGTAGTTGTAGACAGTCAATCATCTCAGAAATCTCCAGTAATATAAGGGGTGCCACAGGGCTCCGTCCTTGGCCCATTTTATCCTGTTTACAGAAACGGCCTCCCGCATAATGTAACAGTAAATGCACGACTTTTTGCAGATGGTAGTCGTTTATAGAAAAACGCAAAGCAGAAATTACATTAATCAGCTACGAGGTAAAGAAATACTTAAATGACTTAGATCATGGGAACAAGAATGGTAGATGGAATTCCATCCAGGAAAATGTCGGATTAGTAGATTCGGAAAAAATACAAAACGTTTTCCGTTTTTCATTGCGAGGCCAACGGCAAGAGGTAATGGATAATGTCTGATATCAATTACCAGTGACTTATTATGGAACACGCACATTCGAAACATCACTAGGATTCATCAAAAGTAATCGTCAGAACATCAAGAAACAGGCACGCAGTGGCCTAGTAAGACCACAGGTCGAGTACTACTCCTGGGTTTCGGACTCTTATGCCAACAGTAATATTCATATGATTGAGATGGTACATAGGATATCGGCAAGGTGGGTGCAGCGCCTGTACCACACTTCGAGGGTCGCAGATATGTTACATCAAGTCGAATGTGCAACACTGCAACAGCGTCGTCTCGACGCCATATTAACATTAATGTATAAGATAGTCAAAAACATTGTATGCAAATAAAAATCAATGCCTCTCCGTTGTGACTTGTGACTTGCAGTTCCAGACAAACACACACCTTTTGCTATACTCAAACCTGTACTAAAGCCAATTCATGCAGGGTGTAATTCATTCCCAGAACACTAGTAAACTGGAATCATCATCCCACAGAGGTGATTCAGACCCACCATGGGAGACATATAAGTCTCGACTGACGGGTCTCCTAATCCTATGATGAAATACACGGGTTGTTTGCTGCGCACCAACACCCTACGTAATAACCCTCAACTAGATGAGGTTAATGTAATATTTGGAAGAAAAGAAAAAACGATGCAGTATCCTATGGATGAAAATCGGCTTAACAATTGTTAAGCAGATTTAACAAGATTGTCATCCAATGCAAAAACATCCAGGTGGCAAGTAGAAAAGAAAGCCATTGGCTTTTCGAGGGTCCTAAGGTTATTCATCTATGTATATCCCACCCTTCCGAAATATTAATTTTTTTTAATGCATTTCCACTGCTTGTATTTACACAATCAATAAACCATTTGTTCCATTCATTTATCGTCCTCTGTGAGAATAAATACTTTCTTATATCCAATCTACAATGTTCCGTGTCTTTTAGTTCTTCTATTTTTATAAGCATTCAACATCTTTAAAACGTTGTCGCATGATTGGAACGGAAGATTGAAACACGATCATATTTCAACATGGTGTGTTTTTGGCAGAAAAACTACAAGCAAGCTAATAGTTGGAACGTTCTTCGTTTCAGGTATATGATGTTGCGTGTTTGCCGCCTAGTGTTGCTGTTGCTTCTGCCATCGATTGGACGTGTTGAGGCAGTCAGATGTGAGTACCACTTATTAGCATGATCAGATAGTCCTGGACTTCTAAATATAGTATGAATTAAGCAATACACAGATAATGTAATGCAGTAACTATTTTTTAGATGGCGACTTCTGTTGTGGTGAAACACATATGTTGATCTTCACAAAATTGTTGTTTAATAAAAGCCGTGCTAGTTGTAGTTAATATTTACTTATTTTGTTTTCGGACAACATAAATATCTACTTATTTAAAAAATACTGTAGCAATATCAGTTTCGTCAATTCTAGAATACACATTAAAATTACAGAAAATAGCTGGACGAATAAAACGACATAATTATCTAACTATAATTGAGCTAGCGTATGTTTGTACGTATGTTAACGTTTTCCTCCTAGACGGCTTGCATCTCGGGCGCCAAACTTTCATGGATTAATCTATGACCCCACGAATGAAACGTAACTCGTTTATTTTTTAGAAATACCCCGTACATCAAGGGTTCTTAGTGGTTTTTATGGTAAATCAAATGTTCGCTACGTAAAACGTTCCAACAATCGCAGAAACCACGCGCGCGGTGAATACGTCGGTACGTAAACCGTTTGGGCGGTTTACATTAATTGTTTTCTAGCCATAATCAAAAAAGCAATCACCTTTTTGGTAAACATTACCATCATGACTGTCACGTATGAACTACCAAGTTATCCCGTCCTGGGGACGTGCATTTATGCTAGTACTTATAATTGATCACAATCAAACGACATTCCGGGTTAAATTGTAGACAAAGTCGTCGCTGCGTCTGATAGCGTTAAGTTGATTTGCATCCACAACATCCCCATCGGCAACTTGACGAAGGTCGAATGGATGAAGGCTGGAGTCGGGCCAGTGGCGGCCATGTACCTGGAACACGGCAGGATACAGAGCGTGTCGTTCGGGTAATGCTGCAACCTCACACTTCGAGGAGTTACTGGGACGGGGGCTACTGGGACTCACACTTCGATGAGTTACTGGGACGGGGGCTACTAGGACTCACACTTCGAGGAGTTACTGGGACGGGGGCTACTGGGACTCACACCTCGAGGAGTTACTGGGACGGGGGCTACTGGGACTCACACTTCGAGGAGTTACTGGGACGGGGGCTACTGGGACTCACACTTCGAGGAGTTACAGGGATGGGGGCTACTGGGACTTACACTTCGAGGTGCTACTGGGACGGGGGCTACTGGGACTCACACCTCAGGGGCTACTGGGACTCACACTTCAGGGGCTACTGGGACGGGGGCTACTAGGACTCACACCTCAGGGGCTACTGGGACTCACACCTCAGGGGCTACTGGGACTCACACCTCAGGGGCTACTGGGACTCACATTCCGAGGAGCTACTGGGACTCACACTTCAGGGGGCTACTGGGACGGAGGCTACTGGGACTCACACCTCAGGGTCTACTGGGACTCACACCTCAGGGGCTACTGGGACTCACACCTCAGGGGCTACTGGGACTCACACCTCAGGGGCTACTGGGACTCACACTCCGATATGCTACTGGGACGGAGGCTACTGGGACTCACACCTCAGGGGGCTACTGGGACGGAGGCTACTGGGACTCACACTTCAGGGGGCTACTGGGACGGGGGCTACTAGGACTCACACCTCGAGGAGCTACTGGGAGGGGGCTACTGGGGGATACCGTCACGCTCACTGGTGTATATGTAGATACACAGTTCTATTGTGCAATGGTGACTTGGGCATGCATCTGCTTTTATTGTAGTCATGGTTAGTAATAAAATAAGCTCAAATAGGTCTATGTACATGTATAACACTTGAAGTAATCTTAAATAAAACAATATATTGCTGACTGGATTGTCTGGTAGAATCATGATCCCTGCGGACATGTCTAAAAAATGTCTGACAAAATGACCATTTAAAGCGTATCATGTGTCTTCAGCGTTAAACTTCGAGACCGGGCAACTTTGAAGCCGCACATCCTTGAGATATTCTCGACGGTTCTGGACGACTCCGGCATATACAGGTGAGGCGTTGTTTGGTTGGAATCATTTCGACATTAACACCGATTGTACATTTTTAACACACGCACACGCACGCACGCACGCACGCACGCACGCACGCACGCACATCGCCCACGACGTCAATAAAACATTGTATTAATCGATTTATATGTGGGCGAAATCGACTGTATCGCTTGGTTCTTGGTGTAGATTCTTAATGATCACATTTATTCCAGATCAAGATTACAACATTCATTCACGTGTAGAAATGAACATAGTTTTTGCGTGTCATGTATGTTGAATTGTTCCACTGTATTCCCAGCTGTTTGGTAGAAAAGAATTACTTCGTTGTCCCCCGGCTCTCGTACGCAGTCCACCTCACCGTGTCCGGTAAGTGACCAGTCAGCCAAACGATGTCATTTCACACACACGCACAATTGCACGCAAGCACGCATCTACACACACACACGCACGCACACATGCGCACACACGCACACACGCACACCCAACACACACACGCACAAGCACAAGCACACACACGCACACGCACACGCACACGCACACGCACACGCACACGCACACGCACACGCACACGCACACGCACACACACACACACACACACACACACACACAAACACACACACATTCATTCACATACTCATTTCTGGCCTGCCTCCTGGAGTATTGGGCCAGCACCAAATATTTTCCATTTTGGTAGTGCTAATATCCCACGACTCTCCCGTATGTTGTAATTTAGCCTCTGCTGTCCTTCGCCAGGTTGTCAAATAAACAAGTCGAATTTCAGGATGATGTGTATATATGTTTAATATATTAGGCTTTAAATGTCTTGCTAATTTATGACAACCATTCCGTGTATTTGCGAATATATTAAGCCATGTACATTTATTGATTTGCCTAAGTTCTTGCAGCCGCTGGGAACACATTGAATCCCACTTTTGTTGGAATGAATCTGGCATGGGTGCAAATGTTTCACTTCGCTCATAGAACCGGATTTGCGAATGCATTCACTTCCTCACAATGACACTTTTATAGCACACCAACTGTATGACACGGTTGCATAAAATTGTATCACGTCCTTCTTCTGTAGATGACACGTCCAAATGCGGCATGCCACCAGTGAAAGGCCCGTGCAGAGCGATGCTCCAACGTTGGCACTACAACGAAAAGACGAGAGATTGTGCCGCCTTCCAATATGGCGGCTGTGGCGGAAACAGAAATAATTTCAAGACACGCAAAGCGTGCGAAAAGAAATGCAAGAAGAGAAGCGAGTCAAAAAGAAACGGTTAGTCTGAGAAACAGTTAATGTTTTATTAACAGAACAAGTTAACAAAAAGAAACGGTTAGTCTGAGAAACAGTTAATGTTTTATTAACAGAACAAGTTAACAAAAAGAAACGGTTAGTCTGAGAAACAGTTAATGTTTTATTAACAGAACAAGTTAACAAAAAGAAACGGTTAGTCTGAGAAACAGTTAATGTTTTATTAACAGAACAAGTTAACAAAAAGAAACGGTTAGTCTGAGAAACAGTTAATGTTTTATTAACAGAACAAGTCAACAACGTGAAGATGTTGCACAAATCACTCACAAAAGATAATGTTCAATCAATATTCTGTGTGCTTGTTTTGTGTGTGTATGTGTGTGTGTGTGTGTGTGTGTGGGCGCGTACATACTTGCGCGTGTGTATTATCAACATATGCGTGCAAGAAACGACGGGTACAATGTCTATTTTTGGTGAGCCTTGTTTGTCAACAACAACCCTGACATTTTACTGCACAACAGTTTTGCTTGTCAGAAAATAGCGAGACCTTTGCACCCGTTTCCAGACTCACCACGATCACGCATTCACATATACCTTAGGGACCTTGTTAAGTATGTTATGTAGTAATTATTAGGTATTTCCCAAAATGTAAACTGCTACTATGTTTATACATAACGACATGTATTTTCTGCACTCCGAACGCCAACATATCATAATGTTTTATCACTCTCACTTTTACAGCCGGGTATTCTGTCTGCAACATGGCGCCGACAGGGGGCTCGTGCGAAGGAAACATACCTAGGTGGTATTACGACGGAACGACGGGTGCATGCGCAACCTTCATCTATGGAGGATGCGGAGGAAACGGAAATAACTTCGAAAACCCGACTTCCTGCGAAAAGAAATGCGGCATCGAAAAGCAATTTGCCACCGAAAAGCCATTTGCCATTGAAAAGCAATTTGCCACCAAAAAGCCATTTTTCACAAAAAAACAATTTGCCATTAAAAAGCAATTTGTCACCAAAAAGCAATTTGTCACCAAAAAGCAATTTGTCACCAAAAAGCAATTTGTCACCAAAAAGCCATTTGCTATTGAAAAGCAATCTGCCACCCAAAATGATGCCACTGACTATCGTGAGTATTTGAACTACGCATAATGATAAAAATGATACCAATGATAATAATGATATTAATATTAGCAATTCGTCATAATTATTATATCTCGTATTCACCATATTTACCATATTATTCATATTCCTCTTATCCCTCATAGTCCTCAAATACATCATATTCAATAAAATTACCAAACCTAAGGACGAGATAACTTGGTAGTTCACAAGTGCCTGTCATATACGAAATTTACTTTTATTTCATAAGGAAGAAAGCGTATGTATGGCGCAATATGAAAAGTATGTTTTGTCTGCCAGAGAGCACTACATACACACAGAAGGCAGGGCACGGTTAACGTAACTGGGAAAAATAGTATAAAACACGCTTGGCGTTGCGAACAATTACATGTAATAACTACGAAGGGTAATTCGAGTGTTCGTAGAAAGGGTAATTGTGGTATGAATTTCGAAAGGCATAATAGTTTTATGCGGCCTTCATGAAGTCGTAAATAAACTTCTGAAAGTTTGGTACCCGGGATGGAAAGCGTCTAGGAGGAGGAACACAGCATCCATGCTCTAGCTCGATTATGATAAGATTATGTTAAAGCTTGTGTTAAATCTATCGAAATATTGTAAAAAAAAAAAATTACATTTACATCATAAATCATAGGCACACTGTGGAATAGTATTGGTTTACATGCTGAATAGAATATAACATTTGCTCTAAATTACAACAATCTAAGCAACATAATGGCTATCTTTTTAATCGAATTCTTCTTCCCGCTAGTCCCTCGTGGGATCGGGGAAACGTCTCGAATACCGCCTTCTTGACATTCACATACAGTATGCTGTTTCCAAGTCTCTCTTTACACTAAAGGCCTCTTTTATGTTCTTCTCTATTGATAACCGTCTTCTGTTTTGCATGTTGTCTTTGTTAATTTCTCTGCATTCATTCTTTTAATGTGTCCTGCCCATCGTAGGCTGCTCCCAACAACCTTAAGGCCGGCTTACACGCGCGATTTGTCTGTGCGCTTAGACGAACGACATGTTTAGACACTGCATTCTAGATATTCACACGCGACACAACGATCTGAGCTTTGATGAAACGTCACAACGGGTGCACCTACTATCAGTCACTGTCTTCTGCTTCAAAATCGCCGCCGACTGTCGGTCAAATTGAACCCTTTCCCAATTCCACTGACACAGTCGTGGCCGCAAATCGGCCTCACCAATCGGTCTAGCTACGGTGTTTACACGACCGTGTCTTTTCACGACGCCGACCAATTTGACGATTAATCGCTCGTGTAAACCTGTTTTATATTAGCTCGTCGTTTCGCCACGTGGCGTTACGTGTTGCAACGATTACACATTCCCGATGCAAATGAATGATTGTTAGTATCCAGCATTGAACGATACACGGTTTGTTAACAATAGTCATGGTTGGAGTGATTTTGGAAACCCAAAATATATATATATATATATATATATATATATATATATATATATATATATATATATATATATATATTTAACTTTTAACATACAGCAGCTGTTTCTTCCTGCCCCATCACAGCCGAGCAGCGATTGGCCTGCCACCAACCACCTATCAAAGGCAGCTGCAAAAAAAACGAGACCGTCTGGTACTACAACAAGAACTCTCGTCGCTGCGAGACGTTCGCGTACAGCGGATGCGGCGGCAATCGCAACAAGTTCGTGACAGAGGCGAAGTGTCACCTGATCTGTATCCTGCGCATGCGCTGTAGGAAGCCCACATGTCCGCTGTCATGTGACTACGGCTTTGTCCGGAGTGCCAGTGGCTGTGACATGTGCCAATGTCAAAAGGGCCCGTGTAAGGTGCGTGCTCAGTCGTTGACAAACAGTTGTTGCTATGTGGGTATAGCTACAGGGGTATAACAACACGTCGAACTATCGGTGCATAGCAATAGTCGTTGACCAACAGTTGTTGCTATATGGGTATAGCTACAGGGGTATAACAACACGTCGAACTATCGGTGCATCGCAATAGTCGATATGACGATGCAATGCTATCGATAGTAAATTTAGCTATTCATTTTTATCGTCGATAGTACAGAGAGCTATCGATAATAACGATAGTTGGCAAATAAATCAGCAGGGTTACTCGCGTCACGGTAGTGATGTTCGTAAACATAGTTTATCAACTGTTCTTTGTAATTTTGCTTATTTAACAACTTAACATCAACAATCGTCGACCAGAGCAGCATAATTCATGGATTCGTCACTTGTTAAATTAACTATCGCAATAGTATTGCAATAGTAATATATATATATATATATATATATATATATATATATATGAATATATATATATATATGTATATATATATATATATATATATATATATATGAATATATATATATATATGTATATATATATATATATATATATATATATATATATATATATATATATATATATATATATATATCGCAATAGTGGCAGTATCCCCAATAGTCACATTCGAGTGTTACCCACGACCGCGCGAGCAGATACAACAGTATATGATATCGTTCAAGGAAAAGCGAGCAACGATTTCTTTGACCACACGTGTGTATTGTCGCATTATGTTTCCACTTTGGCAATCAATTTCTACATCGGTTGGATGTCGATACGATGCTTAGAGCAAAATTCGTCTTCTTTGTCTTCAGATTGGAGAATTCATAGGAATACTTGCTCGCGAATGAATAGTCAATACAAAAATGATGCCTAGACAGAAATCGCATGAAAGCAAGAAAGAAGGATGAAATATTGTTTACTTATTGTTTATTTGTGTTCATGTCGAAGACAGATTCCCGTTCCGTTCAGTTTTGAACTTGGTCATCGAGTCTGCCTCCGCAGCTGCAACTGGAATGTCGTTTAATTCCGAAATTGTTCTTTAAACGGTGTATTTTAAAAAGCATGTATTATCTTTTTCACCGAGGAAACATATACTTAGACATATAAGTTTGTTCGTTCTTTCGTTATCTCTTATAGCACACACAGGTAAC